>CM076900.1:35673322-36273322 GCA_039519145.1 Kokia cookei | reverse complement strand
TTATCAAACATTTAATTACTCATGCGTATGAAATTTCTAACCTTTCTTGCATGTAACATTTAACTTACCATAATTTCACCATAACACACATTCATCCTCATATTCCAACTTACCTCAATGGTAGATTTTACATTTTCATCCCTTTTTCACAACTTAGTCATTTCAATCACATTAGTTCACTTAATTATTAACATATAATTACACATACAAATATAGTACTTCTCTTTCATGTATTTATCATTTCTTTACCTCAATGTAATAATTTGCATATTTTTCACTTTTCACAATTTAGTCATCATAGATTTCTTAACCATAGCTCACTTAGCTTATTTATCCACTTGGCCCATAGTAGACTTTTATAAAGCCTATCAGATAAACGGAACAACTAGAGAGTACCGAAGTACTAAACAGAGAGCACATAAGTGCTAGGCAACAGAGAGCACACAAAGTGCTAAACAGAGAGTACACAAAGTACTGAGCACACAAAGTGACACAAAGTACTGAGCATACAAAGTGCTAATCAGAGAGCACACGAAGTGCTAAACAGAGAGCACACGAAGTGCTAAACAGAGAGCGTGCTAGTGTTCCTTAATGGCATGCCACTATTATCACAATGGTTCTAACTTGTCTACATGGGCATAATCTCTCATATTCATCATTTCTCATAATTTCATATATCACATTTACATTTCTCTTCACATATACATAATCATGTATTTTTTCACCTTTATTTGCTCAAAGGCTTACACAATATCACCATTTTATCATATAATCAATATTCATAATTAAACACATAATATTTCACATATATATTGTTCATCACATATGTATCATCATATACCTCTTTACTCTTATTTTCACATTAATTTTCAAAGTTGTCCACTTGCGTCACAGTCACTAAATTATTTATATCTTGAGCTACAGAATTCAAAATTATAATTCGCTTGATTTTTATGAAACTAGACTCAATCATATTTTTACCATAAAATTTCCAGAATTTTTACTTTAGCCAATTTGTACAATAAATTCTTTCAATCTACCCCTTCGCTACTGCCTGACAGTTTCGACCTTTCTTCACTAACAATTATCTATCTTTTAGTAAAAAGATCAAATGATGTTCCTGTCTGTTTCCTTTGAAAATAGACTCATTAAGTATTCAGCCATATAAATTTCAGTCTCTAATAATTTTTCTACATTTTTATATAATTTTTCAAAGTCAGAACAGGGGAACTCGAATCTACTCTGACCTTATTACACTAAAACTAGTATATCTCGAAATATACAGTTCCTTTTCTTTCACTGTTTCTTCCATATGAAACTATACTTAATAAGCTTTAATTACATATATAATTCGACCCTTAACTCATTATATAAATTTTTGGTGAATTTTCGAAGTTAATCCTCTGTTCTGTCCAAACTGTTTTGAAGTGAATTTTTTCCTTTTCATATTTCCTTTGCACTAAATTTCATTTAATCACACCTAATCACCATATTTATAACTGAACATATCATTTTATTCATTTTTATCACAATTAATCATATACTTTAAAGAGAATAAATTTTCAATTTAAAATCTTGTAGTACTTACTACTCTAGTAGAAAGCTTCCTTTCCCTCTTTGATCTTCTCTTTTCCTTTCTCTTCAATTGAGTCATTCTCCTTCTTTTCTTTCTCTTCAATTCCATACAAAACACATATATTCACATTAAAATCATTCTAACATATCATAATCTATGTTTCTAAACCAAAACTAACATGTATTTAAAGAGGAGTTTAGCTTCTTACCTTAATCACTTGTATTCAACACTAATTGTCATTTTCTTTCTCCTCCAAGACAAGTATGAATGCATTTCTTTTAACAATTGAATAGCTACTACACTTCTCTACATCTTGAAGAAATTTGGAAGAAACTAGCTTAATTGGTTTGTATTTGGTGAAAAAGGACTAATTTGTAAGAAAAGCAAAAGTTGAAATGGTGAAAAAATGGTGGTCAACGGGAAGCACCATGGCTGATGGCTTTTATAGCCTTTTCATCATTTCTTTTCTTCATTTCTCTAGACTTTTCTATCAATTTCTCTTTATAAAAATATCTTTCTTTAACAATGGAAAAATTGTACTTTTAGTCCTTTGACCTTTCAACTTTACACTTTGGCCCAAAACATTGCCTCCAAAAATATCTTCCACCAAATTATTCTTTTGCCCCTCCTTAATCAATCTAATTACCATAATTACTCATAATTCAATTTGGATAAATTACTATTTAGTCCTTCTTCCTTTCTCACACTTACTAATTAATCCTTAATTTTCTAACTATTTTCTTATTTTAGCTATATAGTCTAATTCTCAATTCTACTCTATTACTATTCCAAATCCGGTTAAAGAACGCGGATGTTACAATTCTTCCCCCTTAAATAAATTTCGTCCTTGAAATTTACTTGTAACGAATAATTGTGAATATTATCGTATCATATTTTCTTCTCTTTCCCATATTACTTCTAAATTATGATGTCTCCATAGCACTTTTACCAAAGGAACCCTTTTATTTCTCAACTCCTTTACTTCTCTAGCTAAAATCTTTATCTGTTCCTCTTCATAAGTCAAATCTGGTTATATTTCTATAACCTCCAGGGTAATCACAAGAGATGGATCAGATCAATATCTTCGTAACATAGATACATGAAAGATATTATGAATCTTGTTTAATTCTGGAGGGAGAGCTAATCGGTAAACCACAGAACCAACTTGTTTCAATATCTCATATGGTCCAATAAATTTTGGACTTAATTTTCCCTTTTTACCAAACCGGAGAACTTTCTTCCATGGAGACACTTTCAATAAAACTTTTTCAACCACATCGTACTCTATATCTTTTCTTTTCATATCAGCATATGATTTCTGTTTATCTGAAACAGCTTTTAATCAGTCTCGTATCAACTTTACTTTCTCTTCAGTTTCTTGAATCAGATCAAGACCCACTAAACAGGAGTCCTACACTTTCTTCCATATAATACTTCATATGGTGTCATCTGAATACTTGACTGATAACTGTTACTATAGGTGAATTCAATCAATGGCAAATACTTTTCCCAATTACCTTCAAACTCAATAATACAGTTTCTTAACATGTCTTCTAGAATCTAAATCACTCGTTCTGATTGCCCATATGTCTGAAGGTGATATGCTATACTAAAATCCAATTAAGTACCCAAAACTTCATGTAATCTTCCCCAAAACTTTGAAGTAAATCTAGGATCCCGATCAGAAATAATATATACAGACACATCATGAAGTCTAACTATTTCATTTATATACAATTGTGCATATTTATCCATTGAGAAAATCAGTTCTTACCAGTAAGAAACGAGCAGACTTAGTCAATCGATAAACGATCACCCATATGACATTTTTTTCTTTGGTGAAAGTGGTAATCCCGTGACAAAATCCATTATAATTTTTTCCCCATTACCATTCTGGTATAATGATGGATTAAAGCAACCCCGATGACACTTGATGTTCAGCTTTCACTTTCTGACATGTTAAGCATTTGAAAACATATTTAACTATATCCCGTTTCATCATTTTCCACCAATAGAATAACTTTAGATCATGATACATCTTGTTACTTCCCGGATGTACAGCAAACGAACTATGATGAGCTTCATCCAAAAATTCTTCGTTTCAAATCTTCTTGATTAGGCACACATAACCTATTATGAAATCTCAAATTTCCTTCACTATCAATCTCAAATTCACCACTTTTATCTTTTTCTAACTGCTTTTTGATCTTCATCAGCTCTTCATCATCTTTTTGTGCATCTTTAGCTTCTTAGAATAGAGTTGGCTTTACTCTTATCTCAATTGATAGCTCACCGTCTGATTGTATCTCCAAATGTGCATTCATCGCCTTTAAAGCTACCATTGATTTTCTACTCAGAGCATCAGCTACCACATTCGCTTTCCTGGGATGATAGTCAATGATACAGTCATAATCTTTAATCAATTAAATCCACCTTCTCTGTCTTAGATTCAACTCTTTCTGGGTTAACAGATACTTCAAGCTTTTATGATTTGTATACACAGCATTTTTCTCCATACAAATAATGTCTCCAAATCTTCAGTGCAAACACTACTGCAGCCAACTCGAGATCATGTGTCGGGTAATTCTTCTCATGTGACTTCAACTGTCTAGATGCATATGCCACTACTTTTCCATCTTGCATTAATACACAACCCAAACCATTATAAGAAGCATTACTATAAATCACAAATTCCTTACCAGATTCTGGTTGTATTAACAACGGAGCTTCAGTCAACGCTGTTTTTAATCTTTCAAAACTTTGTTGACACTTCTCATTCCATTTAAACTTCACATCTTTTTGCAATAACTTTGCAATCATAGAAAACCCCTGAACAAATATTATGTAATAACCAGCTAACCCAACGAAACTCCTTCCCTCTATCACGTTCTTCGGTGGTTTCCATTCAAGTATAGCTTCAACCTTTTTCGGATCAACACATATATCATCAACTGATACAATACGACCCAGAAAATTAATTTCTTTCAGCCAAAATTTACATTTGCTCAACTTGGCAAACAATTGTTTTTCTCTCAAAATCTGCAATACAACTCAGAGATGTTTCTCATATTCTTGTTGTCCTTTCGAGTACACCAAAATATCATCAATGAATACCACCATGAACTGATCCAGATACGGCTGAAAAATTATATTCATAAGATCCTTAAATGCAGTCGGAGCATTAGTCAATCCAAATGGCATAACCAAAAACTCATAATGTCCATATCGAGTCCTAAAAGCAGTCTTTGATACATTCAACTCTTTTACCCTCAACTGATAATATCCCGATATGAAATCAATTTTAGAAAACATACTAGCTCCCTTCTTCCATTTATAACTTAAAGCTTAACCTTTCATTATAAAGGACACTCCCCTTTTACTTATTAGACTACTTCCATCACTATTTTCATTTATACCATTTAGGAAAAATGATAGGATCAATGAATGTTTTAGAAGAATCCTCGGATCCCTGTCTAGTTCGGACTGGAGTGACGTCTCCTGATCCTTCCTTCTAGTTTTATTGACTCTGCAGCGTCAATAAAATCTCGAGGTAACTATTAGCGATCAGAGTTCATTTTCCTTTAAACATTCACGACCCTAGCTTATTTCATTCTTTCATTAAACGAGCTAATTAATCAGAACTCTAGTATTTTAAACTTCGCTTTAGTTATTCTATAAATTTAAACTTATTCACATTTCATGTTATTCCTCTTAATAAAACAATATAGTTCTCACACTTCATTTTTAAAACTTAAACTTTTTATCAGTATATTATTCACTTATCTTCATCAATCATAATAATTTCTTTGCTATCCGAAATTCTTAAAAAAATTCTTTTTCTTCTATACTCAACCATGACCCCACGTTTCGGACAATTAATCTATTTCAACTGTCATATTTAACTCGTGAAATATAAGGGTCATAAGATCTACTAGAAACTTACAACCTTGAATCTTTAGGGTGCACCTCTTGCATACTTTATTAACTCTTTCATTTTGTCCTAAAAGATTTGTAACAACCACTTCATGTTCAGTGAGTTTTACCACTAATTCTCTTTCTTTCACTAATGAATTTATATATATAACCAGGATCAATTAATGCAACTACAGGAAAGTCAATTAAAGAAAATTTACCGGTGATTACAACAGGAGCATCTTCCTCTACTCTAACAAGATTTGAGGTCCTACTGTCATCTTCATCTTCAGACTCTTCACGAGTCCTATTTGACATTTTTCTTTCTACAATATTCACTATTTTAACAATTAAATAACTGAACACCCTCTCATCACATCAACATATTAAATGGCATGTACACGTGGACTCATTTCTTGACCCCAAACATCAAAAAACCTTCGCTCTGATACCAACAAATGTAACACCCCTACACCCGGTTCACACGTATAAACCTGGCATAAGAGTATTACATACAATGTCAGAGAATTAAAAACGAGTATAATAAAATTTTTCTTTCAATTCATGTAAATTTTCAAAACAATATTAGTAACCTGTTCATTAGAGACACCTAAGTATACCATTTGTACATGCCATTTTTCTTCAAAGTAAATTACCTAAACTTAAGCTTCAAAAGTTATGTGATGTGATGAGAGGTCCCTTGCTCTACTCTAGCTTTCCGTAGCTTTTGTACCTACGCGTTAAAATAAACGCGTTAAGCCGATGAAGGCTTAGTAAGCACTACAAGCATAATAGATGATTATTTATTTATTGCTTAATTTTATCAAACATTTAATTACTCATGCGTATGAAATTTCTAACCTTTCTTGCATGTAACATTTAACTTACCATAATTTCACCATAACACACATTCATCTTCATATTCCAACTTACCTCAATGGTAGATTTTACATTTTCATCCCTTTTTCACAACTTAGTCATTTCAATCACATTAGTTCACTTAATTATTAACATATAATTACACATACAAATATAGTACTTCTCTTTCATGTATTTATCATTTCTTTAACTCAATGTAATAATTTGCACATTCTTTCACTTTTCACAATTTAGTCATCATAGCTTTCTTAACCATAGCTCACTTAGCTTATTTATCCACTTGGCCCATAGTAGACTTTTATAAAACCCATCAGATAAACGGAACAACTAGAGAGTACCGAAGTACTAAACAGAGAGGACATAAGTGCTGGGCAACAGAGAGCACACAAAGTGCTAAACAGAGAGTACACAAAGTACTGAGCACACAAAGTGACACAAAGTACTGAGCACACAAAGTGCTAATCAGTAAGCACACGAAGTGCTAATCAGTAAGCACACGAAGTGCTAATCAGAGAGCACACGAAGTGCTAAACAGAGAGCACACAAAGTGCTAATCAGAGAGCGCGCTAGTGTTCCTTAATGGCATGCCACTATTATCACAATGATTCTAACTTGTCTACATGGGCATAATCTCTCATATTCATCATTTCTCATAATTTCATATATCACATTTACATTTCTCTTCACATATACATAATCATGTATTTTTTCACCTTTATTTGCTCAAAGGCTTACACAATATCACCATTTTATCATATAATCAATATTCATAATTAAACACATAATATTTCACATATATATTGTTCATCACATATGTATCATCATATACCTCTTTACTCTTATTTTCACATTAATTTTCAAAGCTGTCCACTTGTGTCACAGTCACTAAATTATTTATATCTTGAGCTACAGAATTCAAAATTATAATTCGCTTGATTTTTATGAAACTAGACTCAATCATATTTTTACCATAAAATTTCCAGAATTTTTACTTTAGCCAATTTGTACAATAAATTCTTTCAATCTACCTCTTCGCTACTGCCTGACAGTTTCGACCTTTCTTCACTAACAATTATTTATCTTTTAGTAAAAAGATCAAATGATGTTCCTGTCTGTTTCCTTTGAAAATAGACTCATTAAGGATTCAGACATATAAATTTCAGTCTCTAATAATTTTTCTACATTTTTATATAATTTTTCAAAGTCAGAACAGGGGAACTCGAATCTACTCTGACCTTATTACACTAAAACTAGTATATCTCGAAATATACAGTTCCTTTTCTTTCACTGTTTCTTCCATATGAAACTATACTTAATAAGCTTTAATTACATATATAATTCGACCCTTAACTCATTATATAAATTTTTTTGTGAATTTTCGAAGTTAATCCTCTGTTCTGTCCAAACTGTTTTGAAGTGAATTTTTTCCTTTTCATATTTCCTTTGCACTAAATTTCATTTAATCACACCTAATCACCATATTTATAACTGAACATATCATTTTATTCATTTTTATCACAATTAATCATATATTTTAAAGAGAATAAATTTTCAATTTAAAATCTTGTAGTACTTACTACTCTAGTAGAAAGCTTCCTTTCCCTCTTTGATCTTCTCTTTTCCTTTCTCTTCAATTGAGTCATTCTCCTTCTTTTCTTTCTCTTCAATTCCATACAAAACACATATATTCACATTAAAATCATTCTAACATATCATAATCTATGTTTCTAAACCAAAACTAACATGTATTTAAAGAGGAGTTTAGCTTCTTACCTTAATCACTTGTATTCAACACTAATTGCCATTTTCTTTCTCCTCCAAAACAAGTATGAATGCATTTCTTTTAACAATTGAATAGCTACTACACTTCTCTAATCAATTTTATTCACTATTCTTGAAGAAATTTGGAAGAAACTAGCTTAACTGGTTTGTATTTGGTGAAAAAAGACTAATTTGTAAGAAAAGCAAAAGTTGAAATGGTGGAAAAATAGTGGTCAATGAGAAGCACCATAGCTGATGGCTTTTATAGCCTTTTCATCATTTCGTTTCTTCATTTCTCTAGACTTTTCTATCAATTTCTCTTTATAAAAATATCTTTCTTTAACAATGGCAAAATTCCACTTTTAGTCCTTGGACTTTCCAACTTTACACTTTGGCCCAAAACATTGCCTCCAAAAATATCTTCCACCAAATTACTCTTTTGCCCCTCCTTAATCAATTTAATTCCCATAATTACTCATAATTCAATTTGGATAAATTACTATTTAATCCTTCTTCCTTTCTCACACTTACTAATTAATCCTTAATTTTCTAACTATTTTCTTATTTTATTATATAGTCTAATTCTCAATTCTACTCTATTACTATTCCAAATCCGGTTCAAGAACGCGGATGTTACAAAATAGGTAAAAACTATTATTATTTTATTGCCATGGTTGGTTAGTGAGGAAATTTTGAAGAAACTATAGTAAAGAGAAATAATAAAACATGGCGTACTTGTTCTTTTGTTATTAAAGAAATAGAGGGGAGGGGACACTTGGGGTCTGCCATTGCCATGTGCGTCATTGTGTAGTGTATTCAATTCAAGGCAGCGGAATCCATCTTCACAAACATGGACTGACTGTATAGCAGGACATAATTGATGATTATTACTACTGTTATATTGTCTAAAAGTCCAACAATAATTCATTCTTTTATGGGGCTTCTTCAATCTCCTACGTTGCCTCCAAAGGATATAGGGATGGCAGCGCCTGCACAACGGCGTTGCCTTGCCGGCACCAACCTACCCAACACTTCCAGTCAAAGCTCAACTTCTTAAATTTATAAATATTTTTGGTTTGTTTTCAAACTATCACTCGCATATCTCTTTCGATACATTTTTTTTTTTACGTTATTTATATGTGTTATATGTGAGTGTAACATCCCAGATCTGCTTAAAATTAATCACAGTTTTTCCTCAACTCTTAAATAAGAGGATAATACGCTTTAGTGCACTCGAACTCATATCCTATTGTACTAGCAACAATATCGATGTCAACTGAGCTAAGACTAAATCGATAATTTTATATATTATTAAAATATAAGTCAAAATTAAATAATTAATTTAAATAATAACAAAAGTAACACGAATTCTAACGGTAATTCAAACTTAATAAAACATTTTTCTACTTCTAAATTCAATAAAAAATCAAACGTTAATTTTATTTCTTCAAAAGATTTTTCGAGCCGATTGAGTTTTAGTTCGATTGGAATTGATATTGTTATCAATGTAGGAGGATGTGGATTCGAGCGCACAAAAGTGAATTATCTTCTTATTTATGAGTTGGAGGGGGATTATAGACAGTTCTAGATATTGTGCCAAAAAGAACAGATATGATCAGAGCCTAAATATTTTGATTATTTATGAGGAGATGAGTATATATTTTTAGTTATTTATTATTAAAATATTTTAATAAGAGAAGAATTCAAATCATACTTAACATGATTGTAATTAATCTAAATAATCAATATTAAATATAATTAAAAATATATAAAATATTCTAGTAATAAAAGAATTCAAACCATAATTAAAGTAATTTTAAAATATAAGAAAATTTTATATTTGTATTGAATCGAAAAGAAGGAAATGTTGCATATCCATTTTTTTTTTTGGTGTAAATCCATATTTATTACTTTAATATTTACAAAATCGATGTAAATAAATTAATTATATTATAATGCATTAAAAATAATGTTAATTTAAACTTTAAAACGAGTTATTTATATCTATCTTTCTTATAGTAACACATCTTTATATACAGCATTTTTCATGTTTGTTTCTTTTTCATAGAAAAAATATAGGTAAATATTTCAAAACACAATTTACAATTATGGAAGTTTAATTAAATATCAGGTAAAAATATCAAATATCAAATAAAATTAAAATTAAAATATATTTAATAATAATGAAATTTAAATTTTTTTTAATACTTTTATTCTTTAGATTTTTTAGATATTACTTAAATGAAAATGCATCTATTTTATTAATTTTATTTGGTACATAACTATAAAGTTAATTTAGTAACAATTATGCTAAAATAATAAGTGTAATTTAGTATGAATTCAAAGTATAATTAAATGATAATAATTATCACTAATAATGAAAATGTTATTAATAAAATAATTTAATTTTAATTAGTTTATATTAGATTTGATTATGAACCGAGTCGTCTGATCCGATCCAAAGGTCCGCCCGAAAAATGTGCTTTCCTGCTGATGCTATTTTAGTACTATAAATTAGATATGATCACTTCTTAGTAGGCACTGCGCTTAGCTGGGTAAACCTCTGTAAATATTTCTTGGTTTTCCTCGCAAAAGCGAAAAAGATGTTGCAAACAGCTTACACCTCGTTTTCATGGCTGTTGAATTGTGGCAACCAGAAAGATGGATTCTTCCCACCAGCTTTCCCATTTCTGGTTGCCATATTGGGGCTTTCACTCTGGTACTTATTTCTAAAGGCAAGGAAACCAATGGCTCCATTACCGCCTGGTCCCCGTGGGTTGCCAATAGTGGGGTATCTTCCATTTCTTGGATTTGATAATCTCCATCTGGTCTTCACTGACTTGGCCAGAGCTTACGGTCCTATCTACAAACTTTGGCTTGGAAACAAGCTAACCGTGGTAATTAGCTCTCCATCGCTTGTAAAAGAAGTGGTTCGTGACCATGATATAGCCTTTTCAGAGCGAGAAGCTACCATTGCTGCACAGATTATTACCTTCGGCAAGAATGATATTGGTTTCGACTCTTACAGCAGTCCCAGCTGGAAAAACAAGCGCAAAATTCTCGCATCCGATATGCTTAGCAACGCTAATCTTAATGCCTGTTATGATCTACGGAGAGAAAAAGTGAAGAAAATGGTGGGGGATGTGTATGAAAACGTTGGTAAGCCGATTGATGTCGGTGAATTGGCATTTCGTACGTTATTCAGTTTGATCGGCAACATGGTGTGGGGAGGCAAAATCCGAGGAGAGAAAAGGACTATGGTGGAGAGTCACTTCAAAGAGATTTTTTCAGAGATACTAGTGTTTCTTGGAAAACCAAACATTTCCGATATTTTTCCAGCGATTGCATGGTTTGACATACAAGGCATTGAGAGGGGAATGAAGAAAATCAGTGAATCGTTCAATGAATTTTTGGATTCACTGATTGAAGAAAGAATGAAGAAGGAAACGGGTGAACAAAAAACTGATGTGTTACAGATGCTCTTGGATTTACACAAGAACCAACATAGCCCTTCATCGCTTACAATGAATCAAATCAAGGGTATCCTACTTGTAAGATTTTGTGTTTTTAACTATCCTACATTTTTTTTTCTTTTATTTGTTTTGGGTGCTAATGTATTTTAAATTAGAACATTGTGGTGGGTGGAACGGATACTGCTGCGAGTTCAACAGAGTGGGCAATGGCAGAGCTGATGCAACATCCAGAAATAATGGAAAAAGTGAAGAAAGAATTAACTGATGTCATTGGGGTAAACAACACTGTTGAAGAGTTTCACTTGCCTAATTTAAGATACCTACATGCAGTGATAAAGGAAACCTTCCGATTACATCCAGTAATTCCGCTGCTTATTCCCCGATGTTCTGCCCGATCTCTCACTGTGGGTGGCTATACCATACCAAAGGGTAGTAGGGTGTTCCTAAATATGTGGTCCATTCACATGGACCCCAATATTTGGGACAATCCTATGAAATTTCAACCTGAGAGATTCTTGAATGAGTCTGAAAAATTAGATTTTCATGGAAATGATTTTCGGTATTTGCCGTTCGGGTCCGGAAGGAGAAAGTGCCCAGGCATTAACTTGGGGGAGAAGATGTTATCTTTCATATTAGCCTCATTGCTGCATTTTTTTGAGTGGAAATTGCCCCAAGGCCAAAAGGTTGATTTTTCTGCTAAATTTGGAATCACTATGAAAAAAGAAAACCCTTTACATCTTATTTCCACACCAAGATTAACTAATCTTGAGCTTTACAAAAGCGAATCCTAAACTATTGGTAATTGTCTAATTTCTCTACTTATCAGTGATAATTTTTCACCTTTAATTATGCTATTTATGTTATTAATTATATTATTTGTATTTATGTTTTATCTATTAGTAATTTAAGGAATAATTTGAGAAAAAAAAGAAAGTTTAAAGTTTATTTTTGACAAGTTTTTACTGTTTGAACTTTCACATATCGCAACTTTAGTATTTCGATCATAACTTGAACTACAAACATCTGTTTTGGACCCATAATAAATTGATTCGAAGGAAATCGAAATATCTAACTAAGGTTTTTTTTTTTTTAAATGACCCCAAAAATTATTACTTATAAAAATGACTCAGGTTCAAAATCTATAACGAAAATTACCTAAAATCTACAGTGCCGGGTGGTGTTGACACTTCTATGGCCAGCACCAAAATGCATCATCGTGTAATCATTGCTTGTTGATTGGGTCGGGGATAAAAAAACAATATCTTTGGTGTTGGCACTGCAATGTAACTTATATTCAATATGAAGGGCATTTTAGAATTTTTTTTCGACCGAGTTGGTGTTCAGTTGATCTTGACACTAACTCAAAAATATAGAAAATAAAAGTACCCTCGTAATAATATAATTTTTTAATAAGGAAAAACATTTTAGCACTATTCGGTTTATCTTGATACCAACTAAGTTAAGAGCACACACACTCGTTCAACAACGATATAGTATTATTAAGGGTTAACATATATTGTGGTACCCAAACTTGACAATATGTACTTACTTGGCATTTAGTTTTACCCCTCCCCAAAATTAATAAAAATTTGATTTAACACTCTAAAAATTATAAAATTATATTTTTACTATTATAAAAATATATAATTTAATTTCGCCTAAAAAAATTTCAGGCTTCGTGAACTGCACGTAACCAACTTAACCTAGGTTATGAAAACATATATTAATCACCTTTAAAGAAAATGAAATAGGTAAAAACTATTATTATTTTATTGCCATGGTTGGTTAGTGAGGAAAATTTGAAGAAACTATAATAAAGAGAAATAATAAAACATGGCGTACTTGTTCTTTTGTTATTAAAGAAATAGAGGGGAGGGGACACTTGGGGTTTGCCATTGCCATGTGCGTCATTGTGTAGTGTATTCGATTCAAGGCAGCGGAATCCATCTTCACAAACATGGACTGACTGTATAGCAGGACATAATTGATGATTATTACTACTGTTATATTGACTTAAAGTCCAACAATAATTCATTCTTTTATGGGGCTTCTTCAATCTCCTACGTTGCCTCCAAAGGATATAGGGATGGCAGCGCCTGCACAACGGCGTTGCCTTGCCGGCACCAACCTACCCAACACTTCCAGTCAAAGCTCATCTTCTTAAATTTATAAATATTTTTGGTTTGTTTTCTTCTGTGCTGAGGGTTGAATGAAAACAGAAGAAGTCAGTATTGTGAACCACGGCTCTATGCTATGAGATTTTGTCGGGATAAAATGTACTTTGACTCTTAGTATAAAGAAATTTATCATTTGTTGACATATATTTGATACAATGTCTAAAACTATATTGATATCGACCGATTTAATATTCAATCTGTAACACTTGTTGATATATATTTGATACAATGTTTAAAACGATATTGATATAGATCGATTTAAGATTCAATCCACAACACTTGTTGATATATATAATAAAATATATTATATTGACGCATTGACGCAAAAGTTTTAAGTGATTTAAAGCTTACAAATTAAAATATTTGGATAATACTTTTCAGCCGCATTGTTTGAACTTCAATGGATAAATTTACTTTTTCTTCAAAATTGGTTTGTCATTATTTTCTTTCGGGTAGAATTTAACAGCAATTTCTATTTTCCATTTTATTGAAAAGGATTAATATCAATTTTATATATGAACGTGTAATGTGCATATTAATATATTTTAATGTTGTATAAATATAATAATGTAAACATTAACGATGTCGAAGATATGCAAAAAAAAAAATTAATAAAATCAAAATATTATACTTACATATAACAAAACTTCATATATTATATTGCACATTAAATTTGTGTAATATTAAAATTTATATTTTATTTTATTCATTCGAAGTTTACGTGAATTTTTTTCCCTAAAGACTTTTTAATTTATAAAATAAAATATAATAAGTTAACCTTCTAAAATAAATCAATTATAGAATTATTTGCATCCATGACGATGAAATAGAATGTAGAATCTTGATTTGGTCAAACTTGACGACAAAGTTTATGAATTTTTTCTTTGAAAATTCTATGAATACATGATGTTGATTTCTATAAAAATTATGAAAAGAACTTTCAAACTATCACTTGCATATCTCTTTCGATATTTTTTTACGTTATTTATATGTGTTATATACGAGTGTAACATCATAAATTTTTATTTTTTTAATACAATGCTTAAAATTAATCATAGTTTTTTTTCAACTATTAAATAGAAAGATAATGCGTTTTACTGTACTCGAACTCATGTCTTATTGCACTAGCAATGATAAGGATGTCAACTGAGCTAAGACTAAATCGACAATTTTATATATTATTAAAATATAAGTATAAGTCAAAATTAAATAATAAATTTAAATAATAACAAAAGTAACACGAATTCTAACGGTAGTTTCAAACTTAATAAAACATTTTTCTACTTCTAAATTCAATAATAATAAAATGTTATTTGACTTTCAATAAAATAAAAAATAAAATGTCAATTTTATTTCTTCAAAAGTTTTTTTCGAGTCGATTGAGTTTTAGTTCGATTAGAATAAGCATTGTTACCAATGTAGGAAGATGTGGATTCGAGCGCGCAGTAGTGCATTATCCTCCTATTTATGAGTTGGAAAGGGACTATGGGTAGTTCTAGACATTGTGCTAAAAAGAATAGATATGATCAGAGCCAAAATATTTTGATTATTTATGAGGAGGTGAGTATATATTTTAATTATTTATTATTAAAATATTTTAATAAGAAAAGAATTCAAATCATACTTTAACATGATTGTAATTAATCTAAATAATTATTATTAAATATAATTAAAAAAATATAAAATATTCTAGCAATAAAAGAATTCAAACCATAATTAAAGTAATTTTACAATATAAGAAAATTTTATATTTGTATAGTATTGAAAAGATGGAAATGTTGCATATCCATATTTATTACTCTTTTTTGGGGTGTAAATCCATATTAATTACTTTAATATGTACAAAATCGATGTAAATAAATGAATTATATTATCAATGCATTAAAAATAATGTTATTTTAAACTTTAAAATGAGTAATTTATATCTTTCTTATAGTAACATATTTTTTTTTGGTAAATAAAGAGGTTTTTATAGTCTTACAATTTAATAATTTTTTTAAATATATTGGTGTGGTTACAATTTAATATATTTTCAAACATAACGGGTACGTAACTTAAAAACCATAAGTTAAATTAGTACTTTTTTTTAGATACTTGAGTAACACTAATTATTAACGTGTATTTAAAATATTTAATTTTCAACATGAAACAACTATATTTTAATTTTCAACAACATCAAATGATGTGTAACAAATGACTTCATGATTTATGATATTTTTCAAAGTTTATTTTTTGAATTGCAAACCGCGACTAGCGCGACTCGAATCTAGGTCACATCTGGGGCGGTGAACGCTCTTGACCATCATGCCAATACACGGGTTCATATTTTTTTAAAATTTTAGTTCTCCAAAAAAAATGTTTTAGTAATTTTGATACACTCTATAACATTAAACTAATTTGTTCTAATATTATCTAAATCGGATCAAATCAGTCAGTTGAATCAATTGAATCAAGAGTCGATTGGAGTATGGATTTGAAAGACTTTGAATTGATTGAATAAAGAATCGAAACAGACCCATCCAACCGAGTTAAAAAATCGAAACAGTATTGCCGCTCCTTGTTCCCCGATGTTCAGCCCGATCTCTCACTGTGGGTGGCTATACCATACCAAAGGGTAGTAGTGTGTTCCTAAATATGTGGTCCATTCACATGGACCCCAATATTTGGGACAATCCTATGAAATTTCAACCTGAGAGATTCTTGAATGAGTCTGAAAAATTAGATTTTCGTGGAAATGGTTTTCGGTATTTGCCGTTCGGGTCCGGAAGGAGAAAGTGCCCAGGCATTAACTTGGGGGAGAAGGTGTTATCTTTCATATTGGCCTCATTGCTGCATTCTTTTGAGTGGAAATTGCCCCAAGGCCAAAAGGTTGATCTTTCTGCTAAATTTGGAATCACTATGGAGAAAAAGAACCCTTTACATCTTATTTCCACACCAAGATCAACTAATCTTGAGCTTTACAAAAGGCAATTGTAAACTATTGATAGGTGTGTAATTTTTCTATTTATTGTGATATTTATGGTATTGAATTATGTTATTTATGTTGTTAATTATATTATTATATTTACATTTTATTTATTATTGGTTTAGGGAATAATTGGAGAAAAAAAGATTAAATTTATTTTTGACAAGTTTTTGTGATCTGAACTTTCACAAGTCGCAAGTATTTTGATCCTCTATTGAGCTATAAATCTATATTTTTTGCCCGTAATATATCGATTCGAAGAGAGTTGAAAGCTTTAACTAATGTTATTTCACGAAAAGCCTAAAAACATTCTGTTTTTTTTAATTAAAGGCACTTGTATTTTATCTATTATTTTTTCTATAAATAAACATTATTAGGTTAAGACATGATAAACTTTAGACATAGTCGTTGTTAATTTTATTTTATTTTATGGGTTCTAAATTGCTTTTCTAGTTAAAGGTTAATCGAAGTTTGATTCAATAAATTTGTGTGATTTATTTACGTTTTAATTCTTTTTTATTTTATGGTATTCACACATCTTTTATTTTAATTACAATTTCTCAAGTTTATTGAATATATGACCAGTATTCTATAACTCAGATCAGTTACCGAATCAATTAGAATAATGAAATCTATAATTGTTTATGTTATAATTTACGACTATATGATGTGGATATAAGAATTAACCTTCTAAATCTTTTTAATGCATAAGAGAAAATATTATGAGTTAACCTTCTAAAATAAATAAATTATTTAACTATTGGCATATCCATGACGATAAAATAGCATGTAGAATCTTGATTTGTTCAAACTTAGTGACAAAGGTTTTGATTTTTTATAGAATATTCTATGAATATATGATACTGAATTCTATAAAAATTATAAAAAGAGCTTTCAAAATTATCACTTGCATATTTTTTTTCAATATTTGTTTACGTTATATACGTTATATGTGAGTTAACCTATTTATTTTTTATTTAATAATAATTTTTTAATTATATAATTAATGTAAAATAATATTATTTAAATTGTTGAATATAATTAAAAATATTAACTTAAAATCTTACAACAATAAAATTTCTTCAAACTATATTAAAGTCCGGATTAAAACAATAATGATATTCAATTTTTTTTAATAATCTTGTTATAAGTTCTGATCATATATGTTTTTTTTTTATATAATATCTAGAATTTTTCGTAAATCTTTCCAAATCATAAATAAGAGAATAATACCTCCCTCTATGTCTTAAAATTATATATTATTAAAATATAAGTCTAAGTCAAACTTGAATAATTAATTTAAATAATAATAAAAGTAACACGAACTCTAACAGCAATTTCAAACTTATTAAAACATTTGTCTACTTCTGAATTCAATCATAATAAAATATTATCCGAATTTCAGTATCATAAAAAATAAAATGTTATTTTTATTTCTTCAAAAGTTTCAAACTCGCCGGCGTTGCACGTGAGTGTATTTTTATTATTATTTATTATGAAAATATTTTAATAAGAAAAGAATTCAAATCATAATAGTAATTAATCTAAATAATCATTATTAAATATAATTAAAAAATATAAAATATTCAAGCAATAAAAGATTCAAACCTTAATTAAAGTAATTTTAGAATATAAGAAAATTTTATATTTGTACAGTATTGAAAAGATGGACATGCTGCATATCCATATTTTTTACTAATCTTTATTATTTTAATATCTACAAAATCGGTGTAAATAAATTAGTTGTATTATCAATGCATTAAAAATAATGTTATTTTGAACTTTGAAATGAGTAATTTGTATGTATCATTTTTACAGTAACATATCTTTATATACAGCAGGTTTTGTGGAATGAAATTTTAACTCAAAATTTTGATCGGCAAAAGGCATTCATCAAGGGTATTCTGTCTCCTTACTTTTTTCCTTGTGTATGGAGTGGCTCGGACATAACATTCGATCAGGCATTAATTCTGGGCGATGGACTCCTATACGTTTGTTCGGCTTAGGCCCATCCCTTTTCCATCTTTTCTTTACAAATGATCTGATTCATCTTGGTCAAGTTGAGGAGCGTCAAGCTAGAGTACTGAAAGGAGTGTTGGATAGCTTCTGCAATTATTCTGAGCATAGGATTAGTGCGCATAAGACCAACATTTGTTATTCAAAAAGAGTGGATGATGATTTAGGGAGGCTCATAAGCAATATTCTCGGTTTCATAGAGTGCAAAATCTTGGGTCCTATTTGGGGGTGCCTCTCTTTCATGATAAAGTAACTAACAATACTTGTGGTTTGTAATTGATAAGGTTCGTATTAAATTGTAGAGTTGGGATGTCAAGAAGTTGTCTTTAGCAGGGAGGGCCACTTTGACTCAGTCGGTCTTCTTATCCATCCTTAGTTATTTCATGCAATCAATGATAATTCCTGAAGGACTCTATGAGGAAATTGAACGAATCAATAGGCTGTTTATTAGGGGGTCTTCAAATGGTGGAAAAAATATGGCTTTGGAAAGTTGTGAAACTATTTTTCAGCCTCGGTCTTATGGTGGGCTAGGTTTTAGAAAGTTGCAAGATCACAAAACTTCCTTTATGATGAAGTTAGGTTTCAGTATTGTGACTAATACTAATGCTCTTTGGGTCCATGTTTTACGTGTAAAGTATGGGATTCAAAATGGACTGCCTGAAACTTTATCGCGTGGAAGATGTTCTTTCTTATGGAGAGCCCTCACAAAGGCTTGGCCACTTATTCGTGAGAATTTATTTTAGTCAATGGGGATCGAAATAGTATCAAATGTTGGCGTGATCCTTGGATTTCGAACGTAGGGTCTCTGGCTAGCCTGATTTCAGGTCATTCTAGTCTTAATATGGACTGCTTACTTACTTATATGATTACAGGTGATGATGTTTGGAATCTTGATCTCTTCCGACTTTGGTTATTAAAGGAGGTGATCCGGAAGATTGTAAGGATTCCTCTACCTCACCAATAGCAGGGTCTGATAGGATCACTTGGGCGGTACCTCGACTAGTTCTTTCTCTCTTAAAAATGCCTATAAGAAGCTTTAGGAGAGGACGTGGAACCTGAAAGAGGAGGTATGGCAAATTCCGTGGAAATTTCAGGGCCACTAACAAGTTTAGT
Organism: Kokia cookei; assembly: GCA_039519145.1. Classification (NCBI taxonomy): domain Eukaryota; kingdom Viridiplantae; phylum Streptophyta; class Magnoliopsida; order Malvales; family Malvaceae; genus Kokia; species Kokia cookei. The sequence continues at coordinate 36,253,450 of CM076900.1, read as the reverse complement.
TCTTTATTTGGCTTGAATTCAAGCAACATTTGTTTACCAATGTGGAAAGAGTTAATCGGAGTCCTGGGCATGATTGGCTTGTGGGTTCTGTGGACATGCTTCTGAGGATGTGTTGCACGCCATTAGGGACTGTTCTGTAGCGAAGGGTACTATTTGGGATCAATTAATTATGAGGATGTATTGCATGTCATTAGGGACTGTCCTGTAGCGAAGGGTACTATTTGGGATCAATTAATTCCAATAGAGTGACCTGATTGATTTTACTCTCGAAACTTACAGGAGTGGCTTGTGTCAAACTTGCAGAATCAACAAGATTTTTAATTGGGTAAAGTAGATTGACAGTGTCTCTTTGGGATTATTGCTTGGCGTATTTGAAAGAATCAAAATTTCTTTACTTTTCAGGGTGTTTCATGGAGTGTCAGTGAAATTATCAAGGTGTCTTATAGTTGGGCAAAACAATATGTTTCTTTTAACAGGGGTACACTAACCAATTCGCGAGGTCCAATTCCATTTTCATACTTGACAGGTAATTGGGTGTGTTTGAATACTGATGGCTCCGTCAAAACTAACGTCGATTTTGTTGCACCAGGAGGAATAGTGTGAGACCAAAATGAGGGTGGATTCTTGGCTTCAACAAATAATTAGGGAACTGTTCCATTTTCAATGTTGAATTATGGGGCATCTTGAATGGATTACACTTATAATAAATTGGGGTTATGATAATATATTGATTCAAACTGATAATATTGAGATTGGATCAGGCCATTCAGGATAGTTTCTTAGATGGTTCCAATTTCGCTTTGATCAACAGAATTCACCAACTTTTGGAGCGGATAGGGCATTGGAGTAACTGACACATCTCTAGAGAGGATAACCATGATGCTAATAGCCTGGTTAAAATGGTCCATGATAGAAGGGACAATCTACACTTGTTTGAGATTTGAGATCTCCTCGTTGAGGGGATAGTTTAGTTTTATATAGTTAAATTGTTTATTCTTTTTTCCAAAACAAAAAAAAAAAGTATAATTAAATGATAGTAATTGTAATGATTTTTTTCAAACTTGACCCAAAAAAATTATTATTTACGAAAATAATCCAAATGCAAAATTTATAACGAAAATGACCTAAAATTTATAGTGCATATCAATGCTGGGACTCTCACCGTCGACACCAACATCTATCATCATGTAATCATTACCCATTAATTAAGAAAGATACACAAAAACAGTAATCTTCAATTAAGAAAGATCCACACCTTACTTTAGAGCCTAAAATCTTTAATCTGCACAAAAACAGCATCTTCAATTAAGAAAGATGCATCAAAATACCCCTTGTTCCTCTGTCTTCGTATCACATACAAATATGCACTCCAAGCAAGCTTGAGTATAACAACAAGCAAGGACTTTCCTTAATATCTCCCAAGTTAACTCTTGCCTCCAAGTTCCCACAATCCTATGAATGAAGCAAATGTGTAAAATCAACTGCCACACCTTCCTTGAAAAATTGCATTCAAAGAAAATGTGATCACGTCTCTCTACAACATCCATACAAAAAAAGCAACAAGTATCAACTGAAATTCCAAAAGCAAGCAATTGTTCCCAAGTCAGGAGCCTATCAAGAATAACCATCCAAGCAATAAGAAATTGTTTAAGAGTATGTAAGGGAATCATAGCAAACGGTGCCACTCCACCTTCATACCATGAGTTCTAATTGTCTTCCACAATCGAGAAGTACTCACTTTAACATTAGTAAATTGTTGAGAAGTGGTAGCAACCAAATGCTTCAACTTAAGCATCCTCCGCCAATTCCAACTGCTTAATGAAGTAAGAGCCACATCCAAAAAATTCATACCCTTTAATATATCTTATAAAAACAATTTTTTATACAATACCTAAAGCTACTCATAATCCTTCTTCAATCATACATAATTATCAATACGATACATTGCTGACGTATAATTTAATGATTTAAATTCGTCTCTTATGAAATATCAAGGGAAAAAAGAGTAAAAATATAAAAGTATAATATATGGGGAAAATAGAGGATAAATTAATTAGAATGTCGTGATGGATGGTTTTGTTGAAAACGGTGAATAAAGGGAGGAAAGGGATTAAAAATTAAATGGAAGCAAACGAGATAGCGAATAACATAACTGATTTATTTCATTAGTACCGATTACATAAAAACTATACTGAAGCATATAACATATAAATATATAATATTACAGTTGATATCCCAGTCCTAGATGACTTGCTAGGATCTATAGATAACAGTAATTTGAAAAAGGAGATACATATAATAATAGTTTATAACAGTTACTTTTTGTAAAGCACATGATCAGTCAATCTTGGTATGGGAATAAGACGTAAAGGGTTCTTTTTCTTCATAACAATTCCAAATTTGCTGGAAAGATCAAGTTGTTCGCCTTGGGGTAACTTCCACTCAAAAGAGTGCAGCAATGAGGCCAATATGAAAGATAACATCTTCTGCCCTAGGGTTATGCCTGGACACTTTCTCCTTCCCGACCCGAATGGCAAATATCGGAAATCATTTCCGTGAAAATTGAACTTTTCAGGCTCATCCAAGAACCTTTCAGGTCGAAATTCTGAAGGGTTGTCCCAAATATTGGGGTCCATGTAAATGGACCACATGTTTAAAAACACCTTGCTACCCTTTGGTATGGTATAGCCACCCACAGTGAGTGATTGAGCAGAACAACGAGGAACAAGAAGGGGCAGGGGTGGATGCAATCTGAAGGTCTCCTTTATCACTGCATTTAGGTAACTTAAATTAGGCAAGTGAAACTCTTCAACGATGTCGTTTACCCCAACAACATCAGTTAATTCTTTCTTCACTTTCTCCATTATTTCTGGATGTTGCATTAATTCTGCCATTGTCCACTCTGTCGTAGTTGCAGCAGTCTCTGTTGCACCTACCAGAATGTCCTATTACAAACAACCAATTACTCAAAACGAATTAAAGAAGGAAAAATAATGTATGATAGATAAAATTCATAAAATCTTACCATGAGAATGCCCTTTACTTGATTCATTGTAAGTGATGAAGGGCTATCTTGGCTCTTGTGTAAATCCAAGAGCATTTGTAAGAAGTCGAATTTTTGTTCACTCGTTTCTTTCTCAGTCACCGTGTTCATTCTTAGTTCAATCACAGACTCTAAAAGTTCATTGAACGATTGACGGATTTTCTTCATTCCCCTCTGGATACCTTGCATGTCTAACCATGCAATCGCGGGGAAAATGTCGGAAATGTTCGGTTTTCCCAGTAACACCATCATCTGCGAAGAAATCTCTTTGAAGCGACCCTCAACCGCAGTCCCTTTCTCTCCTCGGAGTGCGCCTCCCCACACCATTTTTCCGATCAAATTGATTAACGTACAGAATGGCAATTCGCCGATATCAATTGGCTTGCCAACGTTTTCATACACATTCTCGACCATTTTCATCACTTGTTCTCGTCGTAGATCATAACAGGCATTAAGGTTAGCGTTGCTTAGCATATCGGTCGCGAGAACTTTGCGCTTGTTTTTCCAGTTGGGACTGCTGTAAGAGTGAACGCAATATCATTATTGCCGAAGGTAATAATCTGTGCAGCAACAGGAGCTTCTCGCTCTGAAAATGCTATATCATGGTCCCGAACCACTTCTTTTACTAGCGATGAAGAGCTAATGACTATGGTTAGTTTGTTCCCAAGCCAAAGCTTGTAAATGGGACCATAAACTCCCGTTAACTCCTTGAAGAGCAGATGGAGATTATCGAATCCAAGAAAAGGAAGATACCCTACTATTGGCAGCCCACGGGGACCAGGTGGCAATGGAGCCATCGGTTTCCTTGCCTTTCGAAATAAGTGCAAGAGTGAAATTCCCAATATGGCAAGCAGAAGTGCGAAAGATGCTGGGAACAGTCCATCTTTCTGGTTGCCTGCATTCAACAGCCATGAAAACGAGCGAGCTGTAAGCTGTTTGCAACATGTTGTTGCTTTGGGAGGAAAAGCAGGAAATTTGAAAGTGAACACACTGAGCTTATCACGAACTGCAGTGTCTATTATTGTTGAAATGGGACCATGATTTATAATACTACTACATTACTGGTTTGGATAAAAAACTGTTTCCTACTTCAACTTTCACAAAACCTTTTAATATGATAACTAAACTTTTAAAATATTTATTTTTATACTTGAATTTTGACGTAACTTATCAATATACTACTTCTAATTAATCCTATTAATTCTTCATATGTTTCTTGATATCAATTTAATTTAAGTCGATTCAAAATTAATCACAATCTTTTTTTAAATGCTCTGTTTTTTAGTTTCATATGGGCTTAATTCATGTAAAAGAAAAAAAAATATAAGTGGAGTTAATAGAGGGGTGGGGTGACCCACGTCTGGTGTGTGTGGACAAAATACACATGAAGGAGATCACAGCCACACATTCCTTAGCCTTTAATGATATTTACATTTATAAAATTGAATTTTTTTAATTTTTTTAAGGGGTCCAAAAAAAATTTAATTTTTAAGGAGTAAAAAAAAAAAAATTTACTAACTTTCAAGAGATTTAAAAAAAAAAATTCAACTTTTAAAAAACTTAACCTCTAATTTTATTATTTACCAAGGATAAAAAATGTCAGCCCTGACAACGAGTACCAAGAGAGGGAACAATGAGTCACGTCTGCTTTGCGTACAAAATACAAATGACATGTAAAAATAAATCTTACATGACATTATATAATTGGATGGGACCATTGTTTATGTGGTGAGAATAGTCCATCTAATAATTTCTCAAACACTAAAATATCTTTAAAATTGTAATAAACAGGTGAACACAAGACTTAAAAGATAATGACAATAACATTTATGCCAATAAAATACCAATAAACACATTTATTCAACCAAAATGCATAAAAAGAAAGAAAATTTTCAAACAATATAGAAATAAATTTTAACAAGCATAATAAAGAAAAGATTAAATTTATTTAATTGCAAAAAATTATTCCCATTAGGGGAGTAAAATTGAAATTTTAAAATTTAAATCATAAAATAAAGAAAGGAAACAAAAATTTAATTAAAATTAATATTAAAAATTAAAAAAAAACTAATTTTGAAGAATAAAAAATGTAGTGTGATATTTTACTAAAAAGAAGCTTAATTTTGAAAATTAAAAAATGTAAAAGGCAAATAGATTTAATTGGCAAATTTTCGATTCAAGATTTCAAAATCTGAAGCAAATGGGAAATAAAAGCTATTGATATTGATATTGTTATTAATTTGGCCTCATACTAGATTAAAATTAATTGGGTTTAACATTAAAAATTGTGCTTGGAAAGGTTTTCAATCTTTTTCTTTGCGTTGTTCTATTTTTTTTCTTTCGTTTTTAATTAGTCGACGGTGACGTCAACTTTAATGCTAGTCGTCGATCGTCGGTATTCCTTCTCTTTAATTTTTTATATTCAGTTATTATTTTCTTTTATATTTTGGTTTTTCTAGTTTTTATCTGCCTTTGTGGCATGTCTTTCCTCTGTCTTGTGGCACGCTTCTGTCTTATGACACGTTTTCATTTACTTTTGTGGTAGATTTACGTTCGTGGATAGCTTTCTCACGACGCTCGGCTCTGATTTACGATTATCAATGGTCTTTCAATAGTTTGATCCCTTTTTGTGGTTCGTTTGCCGATGCAATCAAATCTATTTTGCGAAGCAGCATGCAAGATTGTTGGTTTCGTTCATCACTCCTACTTTGATCCTTAAGCGTGTAGGTAGATAGAGATAAGGAGTTTTGTTTCCTGCTTCCTTTTTCCCGTGTTTCATTTCATCCTTATCGTTGCAACCCACTGAATGTGATTTGTTGCTATGATGTTTCATTTTCTTTTCTTTTCTTTTTTTGAACTAAAATGCTGACTGGATTTTATTAAACTTAATAACAATAGAAACAAAAAAAAGACTAGTCCAAATGAAAAACAAAACAATTTGGGCTTTGAAAAACAAATTTAAATTGATTTGGACTTTGAATTTAAATGATTTTTCAAGCCAAAAAAATTAAATCACTAAAAATATTAATTTTTAATTTTTTTTTCAATATTTAATTTTTAGCTTTGCCATTTTAAAGGAAAATATTCATTTTCATATCATGAAAAAAAAATTAATTATATATTAATACAACTAAAATTTTATTTGGTTTCGTGTAATTTGATTTTATTTGATTTAAATAATTATAATTATAATTTTTGTTTAAAAAATCTTTAGATCACTTCAATTCAAAATTTTTCGATATTTTTCGAATTAAAATAAATATAAAATATGCGCTTTATTAACGAAGTATCTAATATCAATGTCATGTTGGATGCCTATAACATAAAAAGACAATACTTCAAATCCAGAGAAGCAATATTATGAACCACATAAATTATGTTAAGAGATACAACAATTATGGTTTAATACGCATTAAATCGAATAGGAGAAGAGACATTAATAAATTTTGTACTTAATTATTAAAGTTTTGACAAGAGATTTAATCATTGTATTTTTTACGTTTTTAATAATTAGCATCGAGACTTGTTAACTTTGGCATAGGAATAAGAAGTACAGGCTCCTTTTTCTTCAAAATAATTCCAAATTTGCCGGACATATCAAGTACTATTCCCTGTGGCAATCTCCACTCAAAAGAATGCAACAATGAGGCCAATATGAAATACAATAGCTTCTCCCCTAGGGGTATTCCTGGGCACTTTCTCCTTCCGGACCCGAATGGCATGAACCGAAAATCATTTCCATGATAATAATTTAAATTATCAAGATCATTCAAGAATCTTTCCGGTCAAAATTCCAAAGGATTCTCCCAAATACCAGGATTTCTATTGATGTACCACATATTTATGAACAACCTACTGCCCTTTGGTATGGTGTAGCCATTGAGATGGACCAAACGGATCGGACATCGAGGAACAAGGAGTGGTAATGCTGGATGCAATCGCAAGGTTTCTATCGAAACCATCTTTTTTTGAAAAACAACGGGTTTCGAAAATTATCTTAACGTTGGAAAATGGGAGTCGCCACCAATATTTTGTTCGGTGTGATTGGATCACCACAAAACGTTTTTTTTTTTTTTTTAAACCGTTTTGAAAACATATAGGTCTTCAAAATCCAGAAAAATAGGTTCGGGAGTCAGTTATGCATGAGGAAGGATTAGCACCCTCATACGCCCAAAATTGGTACCGTATTGATTATTTTCGGGTCTTGTTTGTAAAATTTTGAAAGCTCGAATAAAGTTTAAAATACGATCCTTGAATGCATGAGTTAAGTTTAAAAGAAATCGAGTTTGTTTGGAAGTCCCGCTATTTCAAAGTGATCGAGGAAGAAAGTTACGTCCAGTGATTTAGGACACAACATTTCAAGATCCAGAAATAAAGAGCTTTCCTTTGTAAAAATTTTTAAATTTTTGGGAAAAGGATGTTCGATTATCTCGATTTGAAGAAAGGTTGCACCTAGTAAGTTAAGGCGCAAATTTTCAAAATCGAAGATAAGAAAACATTGCCTCGTTTAAAGGTATTCGATTATTTCGATTTGAAGAAAAATTGCACCTAGTAAGTTAATGCGCAAATTTCCGAAACTCGAAATGAAAGAATATTGCCTCGATTTTAAAGTTTTTATGAAAACAATTTTGAAAACAAACATGCGAGTTTAATATGAAAAGCAATTAATAATGGATATTAAATACCACGAAGTAAGATAATTAAGAAGATAAATCGTAGGCAAAAATAAAAAATACAAAATACGAGTGCATAATAATTAAAATTAAATGCAAATATTGATGAGAAAGAAGAATGATGCAATCGGAGTTGAAAATTAGACTTTTTGGATACTCGAGGGTAAAATGGTAATTTAGGATTCTCGAGGGGTAAAATGGTAATTTTGAGAGTTTTAGGGTCAAAAATGGAGTTTTTGGACATCCAGGGACAAAATGGTAATTTTTAAAGTTTCGAGGTAAAAATGGAATTTTTAGAAGTTCAGGGGTAAAATGGAATTTTTGAAGTTCGGAGGTAAAAATGTAATTTTTGGACAGTTTAAGGACCTCCAAGGCAATAAAACCAAAAATAAGTGACACGTGGCAGCCCCTCAAGCATCTTGAAGTCAAAGGACTAATTTGAAAATCATAAAAAATCTCTAGGCCAATTTTGTAATTAAATAGAATTTGATTTAAGGATTAAATTAAAAAAATTGAAAATAAGAGGAACTATTTGCATAAATAAGCCGAAATTATGACACGTGGCAGCTCCTGGTGCTTTCAAAAAGTCAAGGGATTAAATTGAAAAGCAATGAAAACTATTGGACCAATTTAAAATTAATTAAAAGTACAAAAAGGACTAAATTGAAACAATCAAAAAATGCAGAAAGACCAAGTGCATAAATATTCGTTTTCTTAAAAACACGATGATCCTCCAAGCGGGTCGAGTCGGATCGGGTCGACCATGGGTTAAAATATCAAAACGGTGCCGTTTCGAGGCATAAAAGCTTGGACCAAAGCGGCACTGTTTTGGTCCCTTATAATTACAAATTTTAAGCCCTTTTTTTCATTTTCCTCCTTTCTTTTTTAAAAAAAACACGAAAAAACCCTTTTTTCTCCCAAAAAGTTCAAAGGCTGGCCAAGCTCCGACCGGTCACCTCGTTGCCGTCCACCCCGCGTCGCCACCACGCGCCGTCGTCCGTTGTCGTCTTCGACCGCCGTCCACGGTGGTTTCAAGTAAAAACGGTTCCTTTCCTCATTTTTTCTTCTTTTAAACCCAGATCTGTATTTTTAGTCCAGATCTTAAACGTTAATCCATCCCCCCTTTTTAAAACCCATTAAACTTTTCTTTTTTGGTTCTGTTATTTCGTGTTTTGAGATTATTTTTTAAAACTTTTCCCTTAGTTCCTTGCAGAGCTGTACGCGACGAAGAACGGATGGTGATCAAAGGCGAGTTCGGCGCGATTCCGACAGCGACAGTCAAGGAGTTACTTAGTCCTTTTGTTTTCTTTTTCTTTTTTTTTTAATATTAATTATTAATGTTTATTATTATTATTGCCGTCATTAATATTATTAATGATATTAGTAATATTATTATTATTATTACCATAATAATTAATATTATTATTAATGACATTTATTTAATACATTTTGAAACATGTATAGAAAACAATAAATGTTAACAGGGGTGTTAAATACATACATTAATACATATATAGAATTTGATGGGTTAGCATTGTAAATCATAAAAAATAATAAACATATATTGCGGTTATACCTGGGCGTTTCAATGTTTGGCAATCCTAAGATTGGCTTGGGTCAATTCACTGTTGGCTATTAACTGCTGCTATTTTTTTGGATTGTAAAATGCTGTGAAAGACTTATTTTCTTGTATTGATTTGTAATTTTCGAAAGAACAAGAGTCAGTAACCAGTTACAAGATTTTCACTCTGGCTTTATAGCCATGTTCACAATCATGCTGTTTTGTATTTCTCACATAAATGCATGTCTTGTTTTTCTTTTTGCAGGTTCGGCTATAGTGGCTTGTAATAGTGGCGGTTAGTGCAGAGGCAAGTTGATGCTGAAGATGGTGGCAAGTTGCTGCTGATGTGGCAATCCCTGAGTGGTTGAGGTGGACGGCAGTAGTGCAAGTGAGTAGTAGATTAGGGGTTTCTATAACGGATTTTTGTGTTGGGTAGAATTGTAATTGGGTCAACTGAATCCAGCCCAATTGTACATTTTTGGACTTGTAATTGAACTTTCGGACTTGGGCCAAATTGGGTCCAAGATTGTAGTTTGGACTTTGTATTTTATTTTAGGTTTTTAATTTAATATCAATTTAAATTTAAAGCAAATTTAAATTTAAATTTAAAAAGATAAATTTAAATTTAAGATAAATTTAAATTTAAAAATAAATTTAAATGAACTTAAACCCAACTTAAAATAAAAGGCTTAATCCAACCCTCGGGCCCGGTTAAAATTAGGCTTCAACAGCTGCCCCTCTTTGCTTGTTGTTATGTAACAGGAACGGGGCAAAGACTGAAAGGATGCCCAATTTATCAGGTCTCCTCCCTTTGATGCTCTTCTTTCAATCAGCTCACCTTTCGTTTGTCAGTCGTCCAATCTTCGCTGCATCTACCTTTCTACATCTTTGATGTTGTAATTCCATCTTGCCCTTAGGCAATTTCAAAAAAGACAAAATTTGCTACTGTAATTTTACTTCATTCCCTTGAAATTTCAAGGAGATTGGAATTCGTCACTGTAGTCTTTGAGTCTGGTTTCGTTGACTTGGCCTTCTTCTCAGTATCTCATCAAGAAGTTAACCTTTTTATTGCTTCGCCCTGCTTCTCAGTATCTCATCAGGAAGCTAGGGGTCGAAGATTTGTTCGCATTGAGTTGATATACTTCTCTGTATCTCATTAGGAAGATGATCGCCTCACTTGTTTCAATCTGTATCTCTGTATCTCATCAAGAGGACGAATTTGGTCCACTTCTCAGTATCTCATCAGGAAGCTAACCTTTTTATTGCTTCGCCCTTCTTCTCAATATCTCATCAGGAAGCTGGTGTTCGAAGATTTTCTCGCGTTGAGCGTGGGTTTGATTTGGTCTTCTTCTCAGTATCTCATCAGGAAGATGACCGCATCACTTGTTTCAATTCGCTTCTCTGTATCTCATCAGGAAGACGAATTTGGTCTACTTCTTAGTATCTTATTAGGAAGCTAACCCTTTTATTGCTTCGCCCTACTTCTCAGTATCTCATCAGGAGGTTGGGGTTCGAAGATTTGCTCGTATTGAGTATGGGTTTGATTTGGTCTTCTTCTTAGTATCTCATCAGGAAGGTGACCGCATCGCTTGTTTCAATCTGCTTCTCCGTATCTCATCAGGAAGACGAATTCGGTTCACTTCTCAATATCTCATCAGGAAGCTAACCATTTTATTGCTTCGACCTGCTTCTCAGTATCTCATCAGGAAGCTGGGGTTCGAAGATTTGCTTGCATTGAGCGTGGGTTGGTATTCTTCTCTGTATCTCATCAAGAAGACGATCACCTTACTTGTTTCAATCCGCTTCTCTGTACCTCATTAGGAAGACGAATTTGGTCCACTTCTCAAAATCTCATCAGGAAGCTAACCTTTTATTGCTTCGCCCTGCTTCTCAGTATCTCATCAGAAAGCTGAGGTTCGAAGATTTGTTCGCATTGAGCCTCGAGTTAGTATTCTTCTCTGTATCTCATCAGGAAGATGACCGCCTTACTAGTTTCAATCCGCTTCTCTGTATCTCATCAGGAAGACGAATTTGGTCAACTTCTTAGTATCTCATCAGGAAGCTAACCTTTTATTGCTTCGCCCTGCTTCTCTGTATCTCATCAGAAAGCTGGGGGTCGAAGATTTGTTTGCATTGAGTTGGTATACTTCTTTGTATCTCATCAGGAAGACGAATTTGGTCCACTTCTTAGTATCTCATCAGGAAACTAACCATTTTATTGCTTCGCCCTACGTCTCAGTATCTCATCAAGAAGCTGGGGTTCAAAGATTTGCTTGCTTTGAGCCTCGTTTCATTGATTTGATCTACTTCTTAGTATCTCATCAAGAAGATGACCGCATCGCTTGTTTGTGGATAATCGCAATCTGTCCCGTGATAGGGGTAGGGTTTTGGAGTCCTTTTCCTTTTCAACTTTTCCTTGGTGATCTTAATGATTCATCTCACCATGTGACAGGGATGTGACCAGTGAAATATGCACCTATGGGCCTCTATGTGGGCCCAAATTAGAAAGTCATGATTAGAATGAATTAAATGCTCCTAACTTGCATGAATGTGTATGATGAATCTTAGATTTATTTATTATCCAGGTTGGCATGGTTTATCGCTCGTCCAAATTCTATCATTGATGCGTTGCTCCATCTTCTTCTAGGCTATTCTTAGACTGCTTGTTTTTAAGTTTGTCTTTCTATTGGTAATCTTGTTTCGGACCTCTGTAATTTTCGAAAATTCCAGAATAATGCTCATAACTTTTTGTATAATTTATTAGTTCATTACTCGTTATTTAGATACGAAATGCTTGAACAAAAATTGTGCGAAAACAAAGTCGTATTTGAAAATTCTATTCAAAAGAGGATCAAAGGAAACAACATTAGTCAAAAATTGCCAAGTATACAATAAAGGATACTTAGTTGCCTCGGATATCGCAAAATGAGCTACTCTACACCGACTTGCTGAGAATCATTCCTAACTCAAATGTGTGTCTAGAAGATCTAGAGTGTTTTGTTGATGTTTCAAGTTGTAACCTTCCTCCATCTCGTCGACCCGTTCTTGGATCTAAGCCGCCCTCTGCGGGTTTTCAACTCAAAATTTCCTTGGTTTCAGGACGCCCTTTACCGGTTTTCATCTCAATTTCTCCTTCTTCTTTTTTTTAGGCGAAGTATTTTTCACCAAGTCTGAATTGACGGGGTTGTACAGATCCTTGCCGTCCATTTCTGTCAAGATGAGAGCTCCTCCTGAGAAAGCTTTCTTTACCAAATAAGGTCCTTCCCAATTGGGCATCCATTTTCCACGGAAATCTTTATGTATGGGAAGTATTTTTTTCAAAACTAGATATCCTTCATAGAATTCCTGGGACGAACCTTTTTATCGTAAGCTCGCATCATTCTTCTCCGATACATCTGGCCATGGAGGATGACTTTTAATCTCTTTTCCTCGATTAAATTCAATTGATCATATCGAGCTTGGATCCATTCAGCCTCATCTAGTTGAAGCTCAATTAAGACTCAAAGAGAAGGTATTTCACCCTCAATAGGCAAGCTCGCTTCCATACCGTATGCCAATGAGAATGGTGTTGCCCTAGTAAAAGTTCTAACTGAAGTTCTGTAGGCAAAAAGGGCAAATGGTAGTTTTTCGTGCCAGTCTTTGTAAGTCCCAGTCATTTTTTCCACAATCTTCTCGATGTTCTTATTAGCTGCCTCCACAGCTCCATTCATTTTTGGGCGATAGGGAGAAGAATTATGATGCTTGATTTTGAACTGTTCGCAAACTTCTGCTATCGTGCTATTGTTCAAATTCAAGGCATTGTCGGATATGATCCTTTCTGGCATCCCGTATCGGTAAATAATTTCTTTTTTCAGGAACTTGCTAACTGCAGACTTGGTAACGTTGGCATATGAGGTTGCCTCTACGCATTTGGTGAAGTAATCAATCACCACAAAGATGAATCTATGACCATTGGAACCCTTTGGAGAAATTGGCCCAATGACATCCATGCCCCACATAGAAAAAAGTTAATGAGAGGTCATGACATGAAGGTGTGATGGAGGTACATGAATCTTGTCTCCATAGATCTAGCACTTATGGCACTTCTTGGCATAATTGATGCAATCGCCCTCCATAATAGACCAGTAATACCCAAATCTCATTATTTGTCGGGCCATCGTGAAACCGTTGGCGTATGTCCCACAAATGCCTTCGTGAACCTCTTCTAAGATCTTCTTAGCTTCAATTGCGTTGACACATCTCAGCAACACTTGATCTTTTCTCCTTTTGTACAAGATTTCCCCGTCTAGGACATATTCACTGGCCAGTCTTCTTAATGTCCTCTTTTCATTTTCTGAGGCTTGCTCGGGGTACTTTCAATCTCTCACAAATTGAAGAATATTCTGGTACCATGGGGGATCATCCTTTTATTCTTCTTCCTTTGCCTCAATATCACAACAATGAGCAGGAGCTTCATAGATACTCATTTGAATGGGCTTTACATCTTCTGGCTTACTCACTTTAATCATCGAGGCTAAAGTGGCAAAAGCATCGGCCATCTGGTTTTCTTCTCGTGGGAGATAATGGAATGTGACGTAATCGAACTCCATGATCAACTCGAGGACCTATCTGCGGTAATCCACTAGCTTAGAATCCCTTGTTTCCCATTCTCCTTTAAGTTGATAGATTACCAGTGCGGAGTCTCCATAAATAATCTTTGACTTTGTTAAAAGTTTCCTGACATTCATCATCCCATACACCCGGGTTGCGCTTTCTAAGAAGGCGAAAGATAGGATCGCATTTCTCCGTCAACTGTGAAATGAACCGAGCAATGTAATTTATTCTTCCTAAAAACCCTCGAACTTCTTTTTACGTGCTGGGTGGTGGTAGCTCCTGTATGGCTTTGACTTTATCCGGGTCAATTTCAATTCCTCTTTTGCTGACTACAAAGCCTAACAGTTTTCCTGACGTGGCCCCGAAAGTGTGCTTTGCTGACTACAAGCTTTGGATAAGTTGCCCTTGCGTTTTTGAGTCCAAAGGGCATCACCTTGTAGCAAAATGTTCCCCATAGCGTGGAAAATGTGGTTTTGATCATATCCTTAGGGTTCATCCTTATCTGATTATACCAAGAGAAACCATCCATAAAGGAAAACATAGAATGACCTACTGTGTTATCAACTAAAGTATCGATGTGAGGTAAGGGGAAATTATCCTTTGGGCTAGCTTTATTTAAATCTCGATAGTCCACACACATGCGCACCTTTCCATCTTTTTTAGGAACATAGACTATATTAACTACCCATTCAAAGTATTTAACTACCTGGAGAAATCTAACGTCAAATTGTTTCTTGACTTCTTCTTTTATTTTTAACAATACATCCGATCTCATCCTTCGAAGTTTTTGCTGCACGGGTCTGCATTCTTCCTTTATAGGGAGTTTGTGCACCACAATATCAGTGCTCAAGCCGGGTATATATTGGTAAGACCATGCGAAGATATCTTGGAACTCTTGAAGCAACTTGATAAGATTCCTTCTGGTTTCTACGGAAATGCTTGTCCCAATTTTCACCTCTTTCTTTTCATCTTCGTTCCACAGATTAATAACTTCCACTGGGACCGAATGAGACAAGATCTGTTTTTCTTCCTATTTCATCATTCTTAACAGATCCGGAAGCATATTACAATCTTAATTATCTTCAAGGTCCTGAAGCTCTTCCAAACACATATCTTGCTCGAAGTGAGGTTCTAAGTTAGCGTCAGGGTTGCTCATATTATTGATATTCGAGGACCTGTTAAGGGACGAAAGGGAGATCCAAAGAGCAAAATAAATTTACGAAAGAATGATTATATGGTATGTGTATGAGTATGCATGTATTAAAGAATAATTAATCTTGTTTATTGGATATGTACGAATGGTTTATTAAGCATAATTAAGAAATGAAAAAATAATTATGGAGAAGAATATAAGATGGGAAATGCATTTCATTCAAAATAACTAAATAATGACCATGGACCCTTTTACAAAAAGATCCATATTACTTTCGAGCCTAAAGTAATAGGTGTTTCCGAGCATTACTCTGAGGAAATCTTAAAAATTACAAGGAGTTCCTCCACGGTCCAATTATTCAAGGTGCTTCCAGGTGCACACGGACCAATTCTTGATAGATTCCCTTCCTTTCCTTCATCTGATATAGCATTAATACCTAGATCTTTCATGATGCTCCCCCTGGTTCCAATCGTCACTTGCTCCTTTTCTTGCTCTGTTTTCTGATTGATCACCCCTCCCGAGACGAAAGTCTCATAGATGTGTGAGAAGACCATGGGTTCCTACTAGATTTCCTTTCCAGACAATCTGGCCATCCTTTCTTGCCTTTTTTCTAGCTCCTTATTTTGTTTCACGTCCGGCATGTACCCCAGGCCATAACGATCCCGCTTTTCTACCAGCATTGGCACATTAACTCTTCCCTGAAGGTATTTTCCTAGTCCTTTCCCAAGTATAGCTCCCTTTTCAACTGTTAACTGCAAGCCTATTCTGGTGGTCGATGATATTGTAGGCACAGGTATCTTGCTCCCTTCCGAAATGAAAGTTGCATTAACAAACTCTAGTGATCGGAACGAGCATTCCACAGCCTCCTCGTCTATATCCCACGTGGGTTGAATCGCTCGTTATGGAAGCAATTATTTCCTCCTTAGCATTAATCGTGATTAGCCGCCCTTCATTTATTAGCTTCACTTTCTGGTGCAAAGAAGAAGGAACTGCTCCAGCTGAGTGGATCCATGATCTTCCCAACAGATAGTTATAAGTGGGCCTAATATCCATCACTAGAAAATCCACTTCATATGTATTCGGCTCAATTTGAAGAGGTATTTCGATCTTTCCCATTACCTTCCTTTTTGTCCCGTCAAATGCTCTCACTATGTTATTACACCCCTTCATATGAGAGCTATCAATTGGCAATCTTTGTAGTGTAGCTAGCGGTAACGCATTCAGGGCTGAACCATTGTCTGAGTACTCCAAGTAGCGTATATCCTTACAATGGGTAGTGATGTGTAAAGCTTTGGTGGAACCTATTCCTCCTATCGGTATTTCATCATTGCTAAAGAAAATGAAGTTATCAGCACTCACATTATTGACCAATCGATCTAGCTTACTGACAAAAATGTCATTTGCTACATATGTTTCATTAAACACCTTCATTAGTGCACTTAGATTGGCTTCCGAGCTTAGGAACAATGACAAGTTCGATATCCGGGTAGACTGTTTGTGTAGTTACTCCACTACACTATATTCACTATGCCTTAAAAACTTCATAAACTTCTTCGTCTTTTTCGCAGAAATAGGCTCGTTTGTGGGTACTTTAGGCTTTGCTAGCTATTTCTTCCACGGGTAACAAGATTCACGTCCTTCTTAGGCTCCCCCTCTCTTGGTATGGTCACGATACAATTATAATTCCATGGGACTTTCTTACTATCACTGTAAGAAAACGTTGCAGGCTTTTGTATGATGATGCGAGGGGTTATCTGTTCCCTTGTCGTGCCGTTTGTTGGTTTACAAATAATCACATTTAGGCGATTAATTCCATAAGCTTTAGCTGCTCCATCCTCGGAGGCACAAACATCATTAACTTCCTCTCTTTCTTTGAAAAATTCCAGCTCTCGATTGTCCATCAACACCTGCACCACGGCTTTAAACTCGATGCAGTCTTGAATTTCATGCCCCTTAACGGCATGAAACTCGCAATGGTTTTTAACCCCTATTATCATACTCTTTTAATCCCTTCGCGATTATCCCTTCTTTGACCAACTCTTGACATTCTCACCGAAGTGGAGACTTAATTTCTTTAACATTTCTCTTAATTTTTCGAACTCCTTCTTCTAGTAAGGCATTCACCCCTTGCTCTGGGTGATTGGGCAGAGGATTCCCAGCTATATTGGGCTTTGTTGGCTCTTCTAATTTTACGACTTCATGCTCTATGAGTCCTTCGACTCGTCTTTTAAAAACAGGGCAATTTTCAGTCGAATGTCCTTCTGCCCTTGCATGGTATTCACAGTGAGCATTCGCTTCGTACCAAGTCGGGAATGGGGTTTTATATGGTCTCATGCACGTCATACAGTATCTTGTAGAGCTTTCCGTATGACATCGGAATGGGAGTATATTGAACTCTTCCTCTATTTGGTCTGACTCCCGATTCCTGCCTTGAGGCATTTTGATAATTGCTCGTTAGAGCTTTGGGCTGACCTGTCATGAATGGTTTAGTGTAGCTCGGTCTGTACATCCTTGCGTTGTTGACTTTATTATCCCTTCTTCTAGGGGCAGGCCTTTTAGTGTTTTCTCCTGTTTCAATCTTGCTAGTCTTGATTGCATTTTCAATCATCTCCCCTGATATGACCATATCAGAGAAACTCTTGGTGGCATTTCCTAACAGGTGATTCAGGTAAGGAGTTTTGAGGGTATTAACAAACAACATTGTTGTCTCCTTTTCTGTCAATGGTGGCTGTACTTGGGTTGTCACCTCTCGCCATCTCTGCGCATATTGTCTAAAACTCTCGTTTCGTTTTTTCTCCATAGTTTGCAATGTAAGTCGATCAGGAACTATCTCTGTCACATGATCGTATTGCTTTAAGAAGGCTTGTGCTAAATCTTTCCATGAATGGATTTTTGATCGACTCAATTGATTGTACCATCTGACTGCCGACCCGGTCAGGCTATCTTGAAAGCAATGAATCAACAATTGGTCATTATGCACATGCCCCGACATCTTCCTGCAAAACATGGTTAGGTGGGCTTCAGGACAGCTCGTCCCGCTATACTTTTCAAATTCTAGGACCTTGAATTTGGGAGGGAGAACCAGATCCGGAACCAGACTTAACTCTTTAGCATCTACCCTATAAGAATTTTCAATTCCCTACATTGCATCGATTTTCTCCTCTAATCGCTTGTATTTTTCCTCCATTTGTCTAAGGAAATCCTCTTTCATCATCTCGTCGAAGTCTGGGACACCTAGATTCGCAACATTATCCTCTAGGTTTGACTCAGATCCAATTGGATAATTGGTTGATCTTGACGTGCCCGTGGCCTGTTGCTGTGTTCTTATAGTAACGGTGGGCTCCCGCGCTGGCATTTCATGTGAAGCCAGGTCATGGAAAGGTGTAAAGCCTGGGGGAACAGTTGGGTCTTCTTCCTCCTCAATAGCAGGGCTCTTTCCTTTATCGGTCATGCTCTGTTTTACTTGTGTCAATTCATTGATTCATTCATTAGATTCTTTTGTACCTCAATGAATTGATTTTTCATTTCCCTGCAAATCATTGTCATTTGTTCTTGGATGTGCTCTTGCATCTGATCTTGTAATTCTTTCTGGACTTGTTCGAGTCTTTGCTTCATGGCCTTAGTTTTCTTATGAGTATTATAGCGATGCAAGTTTTCAATTATTACTGATGTAGCTAAACAAGTTTTTAATTAGTTAGGATTGTTATGCAGAAATATGCAAAAATGTTATGCGAATAAGATGCATGCATGCAAGAGAAAGGTATTGACTTATAATTCATTTTCCATTTAGAAAACTTCATTTGGATAACAAGTTCCTTAACATAAAGCAAATTACATAAATGGTTTTGCTTAGATGCTCAGAGCCTTGACTTTCTTGAGGAGTCTTGATAGCTTTTGACCTCGTTCCATCTTCGTCTCGTATTGTATGCTTAACTCTTCTGTTTCAACTGCCAGTGTTTGCACATGATCAGCTACTTCGCGAATTAGATTTAAGGCCTCACCCATAACATAATCCCTCTCTCTGACTTTTTTCTGAGCTTGTTGAAGATGCCAATCATTTGTCTCCAACTTCCTTTCCTAAATCTCAATTCGTATTTCACTATTCTGTAAAGAAGCTTCTGATTCTTCCACCCTCTTATTCAGTCTCTCGATCTCAGCTCAGCTTGCCTTCAACTCCATTACTGAATTTCGACTGTGATGCCTATACAATGACTCCTCTAATTCTCGTACTCGAGCTTTTAATTCGGTCACCTCAGCTTGGCTTTCCAGAAGGCTACTCTTCATAGCATTTTCCTGAACCTGGGCGTCTTGAAATTTGTTTTTCCAGTGAGTTGTTTTATTCTTCTCTTCACGGATTTCCTGTTGCCATTGTTCTGATGTCTTACCTAAACGGGCAGTTCTCATTGATAAGCGAAGCTTTTTATAGTCCTTTTTTAGGCTGCTAAGATATTCTTCAGCCTTATTCTTCCCTTTTCTCAATTTCTCCTCTTCTAGCTTCTTAACATAAACGTCCAATCCTAAAAGCACCTTCTCTTCTTCCAGCTTTTCTATCATTTTTTCCATCTCAGCATTTTTCCTCTCGAAATCTTGTTTAATTATTTCTAGTTCAGTCAGGACAACCTGCAAGTGTTCTTCAATTGGGCGGACAATCTCCGGGTTTGGCACAGGAATGTTGTCGTTGATCCTTCTGTTTCTCCACCAATCATATTCTGCAGTTATCATGGGATTGGTGTCGAATGCTTTCATTCTTCGAACTTGGTTTCATGCATTTGAGATTTCCCGAATCCTTTTCTTATTGTTTTCTCCCCGGTACGCAAATTCACACTGAGCTAACCCCTGAGTCGCGGGTATGAACTATCTCGATCTGTATTGTCTTGAAACCAGTAAAGGTGCATATCCTATTGCTCCCCATATCCCTACCAATGGGACCCAGTCGAGATCTCCACACCGATACAATATTTCATCAGGAGCGAACCATGATGCTTGCCACTCTATGTCTTCGTCTTTGAGGCTTTAGAGTATGGCCATCCACTTTTCTTCTGAGAAATTTTCTTGTCTTTGCGTGGTCACGAACTCTTTCAAATGGGGGTAATCTTTAGACAAACACTGATAGGAGACTTTTTCTGTTTTCCAGAAGTAACTATGAAACCATACCATCAACAGCGGTGTGCAGGCAATAAATCAACATTCTCCCTCTTTTCTGCACGCATTTAAGGATTTGAAAGTTTCAACCAGTATGGCCGGGACAGGTGTCACTCTTTTACTCAATTTATCAAACAAGTCTGTCACCGCGTCTTCTATATACCCCAAAGCCTTTGGGAAAACGACGAACCCGTAGATACTCAGGGCTAGGATGTCGATCTTTTTCTTTACATTTGGATGAGCCAGTATCAAATCTGGCAAACTTTTCCGCGTGATGCACTTGTTATCGCCTTTGACATTAACTCGAGCTGTAACCCACTGTTCGCTCCGGTGATGTTTATTAATCTTTTAACAATGGTCGGGAGATTTGAAGCTCTAGAATAGGCCTTATCTACCGAAATCTTCGGACAACGGAGCAGAGTGGTGTATTCTTCTATCGTCGGTGTCATGTCTATATTCCCGAAGGTGAAGCAACTGTAGGCTGGGTTCCAATACTGTGTTAAGGCTCTAAAGAGGAATTTGTCTACCTTAACCTCGAACAAGTATGGCAAATCTCTGTATTCTTGGTAAAAGGTCTGTTTCATGTTATTGTCCCAACTGTCCCATATCTCTTTCAATTCTAGCACATTGTTTTGAGCCGTGATGATCCTGGTATAATCCCAAAGCTCTAACTCATATTCTTCCACTAAGTTGTCCCCCTTTTGGCGTTGAGTCTCCTTCGACCACATGCGCACGACCATGTTGTCCTCCACTTTATCAAGGTACTTGTTTTCCATGATTGATTCTCTTATCGGTAACTGAACTTTTGAGTCTATACCTTTCCTTTATATGATGATGAAATGCAATGCAAAA
Organism: Kokia cookei; assembly: GCA_039519145.1. Lineage (NCBI taxonomy): Eukaryota > Viridiplantae > Streptophyta > Magnoliopsida > Malvales > Malvaceae > Kokia > Kokia cookei. Next base: position 36,232,433 of record CM076900.1, on the reverse strand, counting down.
AAGAGACAAAATAAACAAGTTAACTAAACACAACAATATCAATATACAAGTATAGCACAGAACCTAAGAGTTTATCTTTGAGGGTTGCTAAATGAGTATAACTCCTTCTAAAGCAAGTTCCTACGGCTTACTATATGGGGTTTTAGGCTCTAAAGTAAGGGTACACAAACCAACAGATTCTTCGATCCTCACCCATTACAGGCTCATACGGATAAGTTCGGTTTAAGGGGACGCATTTCCTACATGTTTACACGAAAGTGAAAACTTCACGAAAACAAGGGTACTTTGTAATCCCGAAACCGATCCACTATCCTGCACGGAGGTGAACACCTCACAAAGGAGTAGTTTTCGGCTTCCACTTAAAAAGGTAATATCATATGCAGATGTATGCAAATTTACACTAACAATATCACATAATATAATGTCACACAAAAGATGTCGAGGATCGCATATTAAACAAAACCGAAGCTTAAAAGTTTTCAAAAAAGGCCCGAAAATAATCAATTTTGGCTTGACTCTCATTTAGTTTTTTAAAAAAAATCCCCAATGAAGTCATCAAGCTGTCGAAACCATCCTTTTAAAAAAAATTTACACTAGCCAATTTGATTATTAAGTTAACACTTTGATTTTCTTCTATAGAGATATAGCGTAGAATCTAGCTCCTTAATTTTAGTTTATTTATTTGAAAGAGATATGTAATTAATTGACTAGAAAAATATATTAATTTATTAGTAAAGTAAAATACTATAAGCTTAAACCATTGTAAAGAACAAAAAAAAATAGAAGGTAATTAAATGAAAATAGATTAGTAAAATGTACATTTAAATAAGGGTAATTATCCTATACACTACTAGCAAAATAAAAAACCTTCACATGTGAGTCGAGTTTGAATTTATGTCATTTGTTTTTAAGGTATAATAAAAATAATTAAAAAATTAAAAAAACCCTCTACATCATCTTAAATTCGCTATAATTACCCTTTAAATAAACATACATCTCATCAATCAAACAATAAAATTTTACATTCTATATAATAAAATTAGAGTGAGAGGAGGAGGATATTAGACCTTGAAAATAAAATTAAATATACAAAAAACCTACTTTCAAATAATCAGATTTGGAGAAAGTCACTCTGCTTGGTCTTGCTAGTGATGAATTCCATGAATTTTTTCACTTCTCTTGGAAAAAACAAGAACAAGAACAACCTCAGCTTTAAGAATAAATATTCTCCCCACTTGAACCATATCATATCAATGTACATTTCTAGTTCCTCATAAGAAGAATTTGACTATGTTAGATATACATATTCTTCTCATATTTGCTGATCAGACAGCGTATGGATTAAATTATTTGACAATATACAGTATATATTCCAGCATCATGTATACAATCAGTAATAGAATATGTAGTATCCATTTTCATTTTTGCTGACAATGTTAAGGACTACCTCTGCATTCAAGGGGCAAATTATCTAACCATGAATCATCCAATAGAGGAACCGAAAGTTCCGATTCGGTTGGCCATTCTGAACTAACATCTATTTCATCAAAGATGATGGGTTTACATTTCCCATCCCTACTTTGACATATTGTTTGTAACCAAAGATTGCAATGCACAAAAACCAAATCATTTAGTTTCTCCATCTCCACTTTGTTTCGTTTCTTCGTATGTACGGTCTCAAATGTGCTCCAATTCCATCTGCACCAATGAAAGCTACATGGTTGGCTTAGTATCCTTATTGCTACTCTTTGTAGCGTCGGAATCTCATAACCATAGCTCGCCCACCAGTCACCTACAATTACCAGATATCCGTTAGTCGAATATATCCCCTAGTTCAGATATAGAGAATATAAAAACTATGGTACTTTCACCAGTTTAATATAAAAAATGCAACTTTCTTGTACCAGGAGCATTGAGGGTTCTCCCCATGATGGCAAAATCGGTCCCTAGAGCACCTTGTGCGTTTATGTACACGGGATGTTCCTTTGTGATTTCTATTTTATCTTTATCCATCATTGCCATCTTAAGCATTGCTTCTTGAAACCCATTCCTCATCCTTAAATCGATCTTAAAGTTCGGGTTATAGAATATGGAAGGATTCAAGAATGCTGCCGCAGCATGTAACGGTGAGTGAAGTTGCATGTTCCATCTCCGATCGATTATATCCCATATTGGCATGTATTTTTCTTCAATACCTTTATAATATGCCTTTATAGCACCTTTTGCTCTCTCTATTCCTTCGTATGTATAACCCATAGCCGGCATGTCACCGTCAACAATCCGTAACATCTTAACAAGTGACTCAGACACACTAACAGCTTCACGCGCAGAGTTCCAAAATCTTTCTGAATACAGTAACGATTTAATAGCCTGAGCGTCAGAACGTCTACTATAAATGGATGATAACCACTCTGAGTTAGAGAACATGTGTTTTAAACTGTCCTCCTGAATCACAATGGACCTCAAGGTAAGATAATTGTCCACGAATCTTGTAATTCTTGGCCTCATTAATTCCCTTCCACCAGTGAACTTCTGCATCATATTTAAAATCCATGCATGACTGTATATATACCGTGCAATGCTCTTTGCCTCCTCCAACACAATGCCCACCCACTCTTGTTTACTAATGTCTTCCAACATCTTATCGATGCAATAAGAAGCACAAGGAGACCAAAACAACGAACTGTACTTGGCCATGAGATGTCTTCCTGCACAAACATAACAGGCTGTGCTATCTGTTATCACCTGAATTACATTTTCCAAACCAACCTCCAAGACAACCGATTCAAGCAATTCAAATAAGTAGCTAGCATCATCCTCATGACCTGAAACATCAACCGACTTCAAAAAGAGTGTCCCTTTTGGATATGTGACTGAAAATATAACAAATGATTTCGTCCTACCATCAGACCAGCTATTACACAAGACAGTGCAACCAGTTTCTTTCCACTCCTCTCTATATTTCTTATAGCAATCATGTATATCACCCTTTATTTTCTCTAAAAGGCTAGACCTCAACTTTTCATAACTTGGGGCTTTATAACCAACACCGCACTCTGCTATAGCATCCACCATTTCCTGATAATACATGGATTTAGCAGCACTAAAAGGAATAGAATTATTGAAGAAGAAAACAGCAATTTTTTTGTCGGCATCATCCAGCTTTTGCTTTTGAGCATCGTCAGTTGCTGGCTGCTCACTAGGCGATGGATGTGGGAACAACAACGATGGACAAGTACTGCCATGTTGTCCACTAGATCCATGGTTAGGATGGAGACCACCACTAGCAGAGGAACTATTCTGTTGGCCATTTGCAACTGTCTTATCCATCTTTGGTTTCTTGGGAGTTTTTTGTTTCTTCGGAGTATTTAATATACTTTGTATATGGTCTCTAACATCATCAGGGACTTCAGCACAGGGGACTATATCTTTGTTTTTTATTTGAGCTAGATGAAACTTCATCCTATAAACCCCTCCACTGAATTCCCGGTGACAATAATTACACCTCACTTTCTGTCTCGTTGCATCCACAAGTACACAATGCTCCCAGCAGGCATCTCTTCCACGAACCATTATCTTTAAAACAAAGCAACAACTGTGAAAAGCACATAAAAGGCTCAATGAATAATGGAATTAAGTATAAAGGATAAAAGCACAGAAAGAGAAGAAACTTGGAACTGAATCTCATTTGCAAATCTGAAAAACTGACATCAATAAAGATTAAATGAACTCCCTCATGTTCTAAAAGCACTTATCATCATCTAGAGACCTTTTTTACGATACAACAATGTCTATCAATATAGAGTTTGCAGGAATTAGTACAATATATGTGCTTCATTAACAAAAATAGACCCAAAGCTTGGCAAAATTTTAAATTATTTTCACAGAAACAAGCTTATTCACAGTCCAACATTGCATCAGTAATTGAACAGCATGGCAAGGCATCAGCATCCATTTACTCCCTGAATTCTCCAACCCCGCGAATATAAACAATTAAACATGTATATTTATATTCTTATTAGCATCACCCAAGTCACTTGCATAAAATCTTAATTTACAAACTAATCCGTGTCAACAATGTAACTTACACAAAATGCACTAACATTTTCTTATGAAATGAAACCAGACACAAGTTTGCATTTTCCATTGAACTATTAAAATGGGTATCTAAAACCCTATCTGTTTCATAGTTTTGCTTCTTTTTCTATGGTAATCCCTATTACACAGCAAGAGCTCTTAGCATTTTTGCTTAAAATTTACACAATTTACAGCCTTTTCCCCTTACAATGTAAGTAACAGTTTGCTGCCAATTAAATTATCACTCATTTTCATTCTATTAAATAATCTTTCTGAAAAAGAAAACTAAGGAACTGAATAAACTTAAATAGTTGAGAGATGAAATTAAGTTGAAATTTAATTATCAGAAAATAAGTTGAAAATAAAACCACAAAAAATGAAATAACGTAAGGGATAAGGTTACCTGAAATTTCCCAGAGATCTGAGGGAATTTAGAGTGGAGATAGCAAAAAAAAAAAAATTAGAGGTGGTCGGAATCTGGGAACGTTTGGATCGGCAATTTGGACGGATAAGGAGAGGAGGGAACCGAGGAAATGAAAAACCACGGCGATAAATTAATGGTCCTCGCTAGCGAGGAGGGTGGGCGTGGAAAACTGGAAAATCGTTCGTCGGCGTTTTCTCACGTGATCCCTGCGTGACTCTCCACATTGTGATGACGTGTCCCTAATCCTTTAATTTTGAGAGTTAAATCACTTTTTGGGTTGAATTTAGGAACTCAACTTTTCCTCTTCAACTTAATCCTTAAATTTGGTAATTATTTTCATCAATGTTTGAATTTTTTGTCTAATTTAATCTTTAAATTTGACAATTATTTTCACATTGGACTTGAACTTTTTTATCCAAATTAACTCTTGATATTTTTTGAAAAACCATAAAATTCTAACCCCAATATAAGATAAATTGTCTAGTTCAGGGGCCTCAATATAAAAATAATTATCAAGTTCAGAAATTAACTCGAACCTACGTACTCTTACATTGATAACAATATTCATATCAGTCGAGTTAAGACTTAATCGAAAAAATTATAGATGTATTTAAAACTTAACAATTATTGATTTTAAAATTTTGATTACTTTAATGAATGTTCTATTAAATTATTAATTGAATTGATTAAACATAAACAATAACTAAATTAAAAAGAAATTCAATTAAATTAAAATGCCTTAATGTCTTTTTGGTCTTTGTATTATAATTATATTATCACTTTAATACTTGTATTATCTTTTATCAGTTTAATCCTACTACTCTCAATATGTATAGTTAAATTTAATTAATTATTTAAATTTTTCAATTTTTATTAATTTCAAGCAATTTTTTTTTACTCTTTTAATCGAAAATTCGGTTCGAAAAACGGACTATACATAATGAAAGTATTGAGATCAAACTGATAAAAAAAAAATAATAAGACAAGCACCAAAATAATAAATTACCTATTATACAAGAGCAAATACAGATATTATGTCAATTAAAATCTCAATTCTTCCTACACGGAAAGGGATTATTGATGTTAGAAACACTATAAAAAGGAGGGTTTGTGACAATTTATTACGTATAATCAATCTTTTACTTTTTATTTCTTAGCTTTCAGTTAACCTGATGGCACTCTCCCATTCAAACCATGACTCCAAGATTTACGTTTCTGCAACTCCTTACAATGTTTACAGGGACAATCCCTCCCAAAAAAAAAAATAATAATAATAAATTAGTTCTTATACATTAGATCGAAAAGTAAATCGATCATTTATGTTAAAAATTAATTTATTTGTATTATTAGATATTAACGTGACTTAAATAATAACTAGACAGTAACACATTGAAAGACTAATCAAATTGTAACACATGCTCTGTCATGTGTGCATCATGTCGATGTACAAGGATCAGTTTTTATAGCAAAGATAAATGAAACTTTTAACAGAAAGACCAATTCGCTCTTTGATCTAATATATAAGAACCGACTTATGTATTTTTTGAATAAAAGAAGTAAAATGCAATGACTCTTAATACAGGAGTCTCCACGATACTTTACCTAAATAAAATCGATGTTTGCATATATGTATATGTATATATATATACACAAGGAATCAATGAGAAGAAAGTGATGGTGATTGGATGGCGATTTCATTTGTGATTGGTAGAGAGCTGGAATATGATGTTAAGGGAGAAGGAAAGAAAGGAAAATTAAAGGAGAAGGCTAAGACTGGGGGTTTTTTTTAGAGAGGTAGAAGGATTGATCCTCTGTTCCTTGTGCTCCAAGAGATATATAGGGGAGGGTTACTGTGACCCTATCTGATAGTGCTATGCCACAGGCAATACAGATGATAGGCCTACCCGAGTGGTCAACTAGGTGGTAGGTCTGTGGAATGTTAGTTGTTGCCATGCACAGTACCATGTGGTCTTGTTCTAAAATCCTCCTTGTTAAGGCAACACAATATTGTTATGCTCTAGTAGTCCTCATGGAGGGTCCGAAGCAAGTGGCTAAAAGGTAAAGGTGACATCTCAGTTTGTAGATTAAAACTGGTCATGGAAGTTAAACAGACGGTCACTTATGAAAAGTGTAAGATAATGGGGTATTCGTGGACACATATTTACACTGTTATTTGTTTTACCACATGTCATTATTGAGTAAGGGTATAACAATATTATTTTCACACACATATACATATATTTAAATATGTAATTTCTACACATATATACGTATAATCCATGTATTAGTATATATATTAAATCTTTATCTGAATTTGTGTAACTAATTAATTAATCCAACACCATTTCAATAATCACTAAGAAAACATCTTTTGATTAGTTTAATATGATAGAAGACATCCTGAATAACTTGTTGGTTTGTTCTTAAAGGGTTATGTTGCTTAAACATATAAACTTGATTGTTTGGTACATATTTTAAGCTTCAAAGGCAAACCTATTAAAGTATATTCTTCCCAAAATATTCCAGCTATAAATAATCCCTTTTAAATCAACAAAAATCAATTATTCCTTTCGCTTGCAGCTGTATACATGCTAGTGCCCGCTATAAGCCAGCTTCTCCAATCACACGTGTCCTATTTTAATTGCACTTTTCTCTAATTTTAGCTCATCACTATGTCATCGTTCTCATTGTCTTTTAACGAAATTGAATTCATCGATCAAATCGATTGAAATATCGACGTAAAACAAAATACTTAATCAATTAATTTGTAAATAAATTGAACTTATTTTTGTTTATTTTTAATATTTAATCAATTATACCCACATTTGCTTACCGTTAGCAATACTGGTCAGTGACCTTTGGAACCCGAACCTTTTAGGAAACGACGTCGTTGCTTACAGTGGCAGTTTTCGTAAATTACAACACCTTAAGAACACAGAAGAGGCTCCCAAATCTGTTCAGTGACAATTGACATTAACAAATTGAGAAATTAGCATGAGAATAAACGTTAGGGTTTTGGTTTTCTTTTAAATTAATCAAAAAACCAGAAAAATCGAACGTTGCTTTGTTTGGTTTACGTTTGCTTGCTTTCGGTATATTTGATACCCTTCTTTGCTTTTCAATTAATCTACCCATTTATTGCTTCACCTTCTCTAATTTTCTCAGGAACCAAACAGGGGAAATTTGGGTTCTTGTTCTGAAAATTCAATGACTTTCAATGATGATGAGGGAGGAGAAGTGGTGCCGGTGCTGAAAATACAAGTTGAGGGTGATGATGATGTTAATGAGAAAAGGGTAAGTTTGAGACAGAGGTTATTAGAAGAATGTGAAGCGGAAGAGAATAATTCTTTGTTAAAGGAGCCAGGTTTTTCTTCTCAATCGAGAAGGTCTATTTGGTACTGGATCAAGTTGGGAATTTTAGTTACCTTTCTAGGGTTACTGGTTGCTGTTTTTCTCAAATGGGTTGGCCCTTTTTTCATGGATAAGGTCAGTACCTTTTTTTTATACCCAGTTTCACGCCTTTGTTGCATTGCTCTGTTTATGATCTCTGCGGATTGTTAATGGTTAGGTTTATTCTGGGTTTTCTTTCTTTTCTTCAAATTTTGTCAATAGGATGAAAGATAGTTTTTCTTTTACTTGATTTTTTGGATTTTAATGATTGTATGATATTAAACTGGTGATTGAAGATGTATTTCTTTCTTTGACTTTGAGGGATGAATTCAGATCAATTTTATGTCTATTGGTATATCTTCTAACATTTTTTTCCTTCCCTCTAGAATATGCTTTCATGTTCATTTTCTTCTTTAGCTTCAAAATGTCATGCCCTAGTGATTCTTTATATGGCAATAGTTTATGGTTTGAGAGAATTGAGAGAAAAATTGAAATGTTCTTATTCCCAAAGTGGTACTTGTTGATAAACTAATCTATAATGTAATAAGCTCTAACTTTTGTGTAATCAGTAATGGCCACTTTGGTTTGGTTCATTTTGTGATGCAGTGTCTAGCCAAAATTGTTGATCTTAGTGACAATTTTGTATTTCTTTTCGGTGATCTTTATGCTAGCTTCGGTTAAAGTCATGGTTTTGTTTGAGAGATTAGTGGAGTTTGTTCATTTATCGCTTGTTAAGATATCCTTGCCCTTTCTAACTGAACTTGACTAATGACATGATGACTGCAGGAGCTAATGCCTTTAATTAATTGGGAGATGGCAACCTTTAGTACTCCAATGCTGGCAGTTCTAATCTTTGCTTCTGTGGCATTATTCCCCACGATATTTCTACCGTCTTCACCATCTATGTGGGTTGCCGGGATGGCATTCGGTTATGGTTTTGGATTTCTACTAATCCTATCCGCAGCTGCTGTGGGTGTATCATTGCCATTCTTTATCGGCTCTCTTTTCCTTCACAAGATTCAAGTGTGTGCCTTATCCTAAGATTTTATTGTTGATCCTTTATTCATTGATCCTTCCTGACTGTCACTGTGCGCATAGTAAGCTGTTTGTTATTATTGTGTTTTGCAGGGCTGGTTAGAAAAATATCCTAAGAAAGCTGCCTTTCTGAGAGCAGCCGGTGGAGGAAATTGGCTTCATCAGTTTAAAGCTGTAGCATTAATCAGACTCTCTCCATTCCCATATATTTTATATAATTACTGTGCAGTTGCAACACATGTTGAGTATGGACCTTATATCTTGGGATCTTTGGTAGGAATGGTGCCAGAAATTTTTATCTCGATATACACGTAAGTTCTCTCTCCACCCTCGTGTTTATGACACATAGCTGTTTATTTTGTATATGATCTTTGATCATCACAATATATGTGCATGTACATAAGTCGATGTCTTTTAAATGAATGATATAAGACCATAACTGATTCAATCAGATATACCCAAAATATGATACATGCAAAATGCAAGAGCTGTGTTAGGTGGTTCTGCTATCCATTCTTTCATGTATACGTCTTATCAGTACCATACCCCGTAAAGTCATTAACATATTGATTCTTGCAGCGGCACCCTCATACAAACATTGGCAGACGCTTCACAAGAACGACATGGCTTATCGGCTGTACAGATTTTGTTAAACGTTGGTGGTTTCCTCGTAACTCTGGTGGCAATAATTGTTTTCACGGTTTACGCAAAACGTCAGCTAAGAAAACTGCAGAGAGAAGAAGAATTGGTATAGCAGTAAAGGTATGGTATTGGTTTACAGATAAATTTGTTTCTGTTTATAGGGAGGGATGAAGTTTTATATTTGCTGAACAACTTCATCCGAATGTGACACAAGGGGGAAGCAAAGACAAATCTAACATCATGGAGAAAGATTATTTTCTTTCTTACATCACACGCATAATTGAAAGACCAAGGCAAATACTGTTTGACATTTATGTATATAATTCTATGTCATTTTGTTGCTGACTTTGTGATTGTTTATATTCTGCAAAATGTTGCTGCTAAATTATTGAATTTGATTCATATGAACGTGCACAAGCTTTTGTTTGTTTTTTATTTGATAACCTTGGGTGTCAGCCTTGGCCAAATAAAGAAATGTATAGATATAAAAAATTGAGATGCTTTTGAGCAAAACAGACTGCTACTGGCTTAATGATTAGCACTGAATAATTCTGATTAAGATTTGATTGTTGTCTTGGAAGAAAAGGTCTAATTATATTTTATACACATTGGTAGGGGTACCTTGTGAGCTGAATCATTTAGGGGTGACCATTCGATCGAATTGAATTAAATGAAATGAAATTTTTTTGAGTTAATCGAGTTTTCGAATCTTATTTCATCATCTTAATTCGATTTAAAATTTTTACGAATTGAGTCGAGTGAGATGGAATTTGAATCGAATCAATATATTTGTTCGAGTTAAATTAAAAAAATTAATTTGGTGTTGTTTAATTTTATGTAATTTTTTTAAAAATATTTTTATTTAAAGTTTTTAAAAATGATTATACAATGAAAAATTAAAATAAATAAGTGAAAAAGTAAACAATGACAACACAACAATATTATAATAAATAAATAAAAACAAAAGTTAAAGTAAATAATATAAGTTCAAGTAACCATAATAACAAAACAAGATTATAAAAAAACATAAATACAATTTTGATGTTTTAATACATGTTTTTGAAGAATATGAAATTTTTTTTAGAAAAATTTGTAATGAATATAAATAAACATATTTGTTAAATAATAAGTTGCAGAATAAAAGGAAAGAAAAAGAAAATATTAGTTTGAAACTTTGAATGAAGTACGCGACCAAACATTCTTTAGATTGATAAAAAATACTCATTGAAAAATATATTACCTTTGGACATGAAAAGCAAAGGAGTTGTTGCTTGCTAGTTCAATGCAAGAGAAACCACAACAATTTAGTGCGAGAGCAACCACAACAAAGAAGAAGAATAAAAAGAATGAAGTTTAATTTTTTTTTTTTAAGAAGAAAAAATAGATTTTGAATTTACAAAGTTAATATCTTCAATTTTTTTTCCAAATAAAATCTAAATAAGTACACCTAACTATAATAATAATAAACAAAAAAGAACAATAAATTTAGACACGAAAAGAAGTTGTTTATGAGTGTTATTTAGGAATAAAATTATACTTAGGTTTAAAAATATTTGGATTTAGCTTATGAGTATTTTTTAAGAATGAAATTATATTTTAGTTTAAAAATATTTGAGTTTAGTTTGTTGATAAGTTTTAAATATTAGGGGGAAAATTGGGTAAGAAAAAAGGTTTGGGTTTTGGGGGAAATGAGTATAGTAAATTGGGCTTGAGTATTGAATTTGGGTAATATAAATTTAAAATTAAAGATAATATAATTTTATTCAGTTTATTCGAATTATTCGAATTCGAAAATTAAACTCGATTCGAACTTGAAATTCGAAAAAAATTTAACTTGATTCGTTTAATTCGAATAACTCGATTAAAATAATTCAAAATTATATATTTTTTTAAATTTTTTGATTCGAATCGAGTTTTGCTCACCCTTAATATCATTGTTTGATGGAGTGAAATATCATTCTTGAACATATGATTATGGGGTGGAAAATAGATTATTTATAAAAATGGGCAACGTGTTAGGTGACATTATTTATAAAATAATATTTAAAAAATAAATTAAATTAATAATATTTTAATTATAAAAGCGGTGTCCCAATAAGGGGTAGTGGCACACCTCTTTTCCACTTTGCACATTTTGCTTTTTTATATATATTTTTAAGATATAATGACATACTTCACTTCTAATTTTAAAAAAAAAAATTATTTTAATCATTTATTTAATATTACAGTCTTTTTAGTCTTTTAAGTTATATTTTTTTATTAAATCATTTAAAAATAATGAAAAAATTAATGTTTATTCATTTTGTTGACATGATATACTCAGATTGACATGTAATTGACATGAGAAATTTAGGTAAAGATTTTGATATGAACCGTAAAGATTTTAAATGGCCATTCAATGATCGATATTTTCTCAAATTTCACCATAATAATTGGTGTCAGGCATAAAAAATAAATTTTTTTGTGTTGGTTTTACAATGGACGACATCTTTGTATTTTTTTAATCTGATATTATATTAATATACGAAAATACGATATTTTGAAAAAAAATTTGAGTGTCGCCCACGTCATGGTCGATACTCACTTGTTTATATTAAATTTTTTTTTGGGTGTATTTGTATTTTTTTGGGTGTCGTCCATGTCATAATCGACATCATTTTATCATATAAAAAATATTTTTTGGATGATGGCATCAGATAAAAAAAATTTTGGCCATGGCCATCATCCCCATTTTTCAGATAAAAAAATATTTTTTTGGGTGCTTGTTAAGTCATGGCCATCACGTCCTATTTCAAATAAAAAATATTTTTTTTTATGCTTGTCAAGCCATAATCATCATCCTCTTTCTCAGATAAAAAAATATTTTTTGGATGATGACCAAACCATGATCATCACCTTTTTTTCAAATTATCACCCTTTTTTCAATTAAAAAAATATTTTTTTTGTGCTTGTCAAGTCATGAGCATCATCCAAAACTTTTTTTTTTTATTTGATAAAGGAATGAAGGTCATGGCTTGACCATCATCAAAAAAAATTTTTTGTCTAATAAAGGGGATGATGGTCATGACTTGGCCATCACCCACGAATTTTTTTTATCTGATAAATTGGTTATATCCAAAAAATATTTTTTATTCGTATTTTTTGTATGTTATCTATGTCATGAAAAACATTCAAAAAAATATTTTTTAAATATAAAAAAGTAGATGTTGGTCATGGCATGAGTGACACTCAAAATTTTTTCCAAAATATTGTATTTTCGTATATTAATATAATACCAGATTAAAAAAATACAGAAGTGTCGTCCATTACATGATCGACATAAAAAAAATCATTTTTTATGCTTGACACCAATAATTATGGTGGAGTTTGAAGAGGTGTTGACCATTAAATGACTATTTAAAATATTTACTATTTATTTTAAATCATTTTAATGCATATTTTTAAACATGAGTAATTTTTACAAATAATAAAAAATTTTAAGTCATTTTGGATAAAAAAAACTTCAAATTTACCCATTCTCCAAAAACCCGGAGAAATGGTCAAAGGTTGGTTGATGTTGCAGAAAGTAAAACATGAGCTTGTTGTCACATATGGTTGGGGGAAGGAATCCAATGTGAGAGACAAGTCGAGCACAGCATTCAATGTTTAAATTATAGATGGTACTCTACTCTACTTGTTGACAATCAATGATCATCATTTATTTTAAAGACTTGTTGACCCTAAAAATGGAACACAAACAAAACCCCTTCTGAATTCAATTTTCCGACCACTATTAAGTGCTGATGTTGTAGTCTTTTAGCTAAGTGTGGAAGCCATAGATTTCATGATTCTGCATGGGACTTCACTGTTTCTCAACTTCTAATGTTTTCAAATTTATATAAACCAGTATTAGACGACAGAGTATCCAATGTTTCTAATTCAAAATTTATGCCGGACTTCGTTTTTATTTATTTGTTTACTTATGAGTGCAGCAAATATCTTCAAACTATGGTTCAAAGATAAATTTAGGTAAAAAAACAAAAGAAGAAGAAGATAAATTTAGGTGTGTATTGCATGAATAACTTAGATAATGTATTAAGAGAAAAAGAAATATTATCGATGAGATTTTGATACCGCTGATAAAAGTAGAGACTTTGAATCTTGAATACTCAAGTTTGATATTCATTATATGTAATTATATGTATGGGTTTTCAAGTCCCATCATATGCGATGATTACTCAGGTATATGTTGATTTAAAAAACTTGTTGAACCAATTATATATATATATAATATTTTTATAATTTTTTAATAATTTATTTAATTAAACTGTACGAATCGACAAAATTAATAACTTTATTGATTCGATCATCGATCCAATTTTAAAAAACTTGATTGATATTGTATTTATACTTTATTTGTATTGTACTTGTAATACTTTAAAAAAGGAAGAAATGTCAATTGACGCAATTACTGTAATTAGCAACAATGATACGAGTTCAAATGCACTTTATCTCCAATTTGAAGGTTGAGGGGGGAAGAGCTGGTACAGATGAGTAAAATTCAATTTGTTTCGAAAAATTCGATAAAAAATTTTAATTTTGAATTAAATAGTTCGAGTTATTTGAGTTAATCGAGTTATTTGTATCAACTCGAAAAAAAATTAAAAATTTCAATTTAATTCGAATATGAATTGCACAATCTGAGTTACCCAAAAATCCGAATAAAAAATGTAAAACTACGTCGTTTTGATAAATGTTTACTTTCTCTAAAGTTAAAAGTTAAAACTACTAAATTAAAAGGTAAAATAACATCGTTTTGATAAATATTTACCCATTAAATTAAAAAACGAAACCATTATATTATTTACGTAATTAAATAATATTTTATTTTATCTACCAATTAAATAATTAATCCATATAAATAAAATATTAAACATAAATAATAAAATTCGTTAATTCTATTCAACTTGATTAAATTTCATTCTAAAATATTTAAAATTAAATACTCGCTCGTCCTAATAGATTAAGATAGAATTAACTTTGTTTTTCTAAAGTATAATCGCAATATTCGATGTAATGTCAAGTCTTAAACATATGATGAAAACTCAAAGCTTAAAGATATTTACAATCAGATCAAAAAGATTTTGTGTTATCCACATTTCCCTAACTACCCTTTTTTGCCCTTTCTCATCTTTCCGCCCCACCCTTCCCTTTTTGCTCCCTAACTAATAAAACCGTTTGGGGCATTATCGCAATTATAATACAATCTCAGTGGCTATTCCAACTCCCGCCGAAATTTCAGAATCCCCGTGCGACATTATCTCGCCGCCCGAAACACCGTGCTCGAACCCCGATAGCATTGTCCTCACTTTACAGACAAATCAAATTCTCGAAAATAATTCTCTCACCCTCACCATTCACTACGCCCCACCGTAACATCCCATTTTCGGAATTTCACTAAAATATCAAGGTTACTTTCGTCAACCTATTGTCAATTAGACAGGGTAAAATAGAATTCGAGTAAATTACACCCTAAATTATTAAAGTTATAGTTTAAATAAAATTTTTGTGATATTTTAATTTTAAAGGTATTATTTTTAAATAAAATCATTAAAGATTTGAATATTTAAATTGTTTTAGGGAAAAATCTAAATGATTAAATTATATTAGATAATTAAATTTAGTTTTTTTTTGTTTTTTTTTGGAATTTTTTTTCGAAGGCCCATAAATTCAAATTTCTGATAATTACAGGAACCTTGAACACTATAAAACAAAATCAAAAACAAAAACGAGCAGACCTCACCGTCGTCAGTCCTGGTGTTCTTCACTGCAGTAGCTTGTACCTTACGCTATGGATGTGTTGTCCTTTGCTTCCTTTCTCGAGTTAAAATTTATTTTGCTTTGAGTGCCACGGTGAAGCTGTCGTCATCGCTGTTATGGATCATCCTCGCCGTTTCCGATACTTATAGGCTCTCTAAGGTGAAATCTGGTTTCAAATTAACGGTGAAAATGGCGGCAGAGTGTAGTTCTCGGTGGTTCAGGTGAAGTTAGAGCGGCATTGTAGAGAAAAGACAAGGAGTGAGCTTTGGAAGGAGAGAGAGATGGAAGAGGAGATGGAGATAGAACCAGTGTTCGAGGTGAGTGAGATTGATCTGGATTACGAGTTTGATTCGGCTCAGTTCTTCGATTTCACGCGTGAGGAGTCGCCGTTGGAGGCTAGAGACGCCGAGCGTTGGTTCGCATTGGCAACGAGTTATCCTCCTTCTCGTACGTTCCTTTTGCTAATACTACTGCGTACAGCAGTTTTGGTTGTCATCTTCTTGTTTGATTGAATAAGTATAGACTTTAGAGATTATTTTACCTTCTTTCTTCGAGTTATTATCAAGGATTGCCTTTTCCTTTTTTATTTTGAAATTTTGGAATCGTTACTTATTAAAAAAGTATACTTTTATTTTCCTGGTATTTATTCTTCTTTTGATTTATCTTGCTAAATATATTTCTAGTTTCTAATTTGTGTGTGTTGTAGCTTTTGTGACGAAGTTAGTCTTAGGAGAGGGGAGTCTCCTGGAAAATGTGACTACACCTGTAAAATGCAAAGAAGTGGATGATATTGGCAGATTACCAGAAAATGATTCACGATTGGAATTTTCATCTATGAATGTCCCTAAGAGAGGTAAAATTTAGCCAAGCTGAGCAACTTACGTATGGTGCTTTTATTTCATTCAACTTGCTTTCTATGTAAATTTGAAGACCAACTGCTATACCTTAGTTAATATTGAAGAGCCGTGGAGCTTGTTTCCGCAATTAAGAGAGCCTTTGAGGCACGCTTGTGCATCTACTGACAATTTTATGAAGCATGAGGTTTAGTTTTCTTCGGAAAGTTTGAAAACTGTGATGAACTGATGTGATCTTTTTGTTCCCTTTTTTAATTTGTTTTTTGCTATGAAGAATCTAATGGAGGGATCTTCACCAGTATACAAAAAGTTTTACAAAAGGTTCTGAATCAACCATTTCAATTAACTACAGGTGATCTGCACACTTATGCAAAGTGTTTTTTAGGTCTTTATTTTTTCCCTTTTTTTTGCCTCCAGTGACATTGCTTTCTTATTGTTATTATTATTGGCTTCTTTCAAGTATGTTTGGTTAACCACATAGTTTGACGTGTGTACTTTTGAGATGCCTAGCCGTCTATTTGATTAAATTTAGTCACCTTACATTTGTGTTGTGCTAATCTTTCTTTCCCTCTCTACCCCTCAGGCTTGACAACTAGCAATAATATACCCGATGATAAGCCAAAGGCTGAATCTAATGGCACAAAACTGCTTATGCCAAGGAGCTCCACCCTTATGAAACCTACTGCCAGTCGGTTAGCCAAACAACATTGCCCCCCTCAAGATGCTTCATTGAGGTAATCGTGAAAATGCTAAACTTTCTTATCTATTCTAGTCTCCCTTGTGTTTTTGAAGTGACACAGAGGATCTTATTTCTCACAAATGGTTACTTTCGGTTGCAACGGTCCTAAGTTCTTATTCTCTGTAATGCAAAAGCATTCCGGTTTCAATAAGAAGAATAATATATCTTTTGGAGGCCCTATACTAAAATCTTACAGATACGACCCTTATATATACTTATTTCTTTTTTGTAGATTTAAGAAGTTACAGGTGCCAAACAGTGACAGAAGCTTAGTTCACTCTTCTGTTGTTGGAAGTCAAGCTGCCAAGAGGCAGAAGCTAGAGGGAGGTCTCACTCATAAGGTACATCAGCTTGAAAAGTTTCCTGTGCTACCACCTTGTTTGCTCATACTTTGGAGAATTTCTGGTGGCAGCTTTTTTTATTGGACATGCTGGGTTTTCTGAGTGCCATAGAAAAGTGAAATCTGTAATGGTGAAAGAACCTCTTTTTTTTTAATATTCATAAACTGGAAACTGATAACTACATGAGTGCATGTTATCACAAGGTGATCTTGCATAGATAAGTTCTCCCAGTCACCCACTGTCCTCACTTTTTCCTTCTGCACATTAGATTTGAGACTTAGGTATCTAGATTTATCGGTAATTTCTATTTATTAGTGGTTTAGTCGTATTTTGTATCAATTAAGCTTCTGGTTTGGGCTAAACTTTTATTCCTCGTGTCAGGTTAATGAGGTGAAGCAGCAAATTACCTTGGTCCACAAGGTGCCTAAAAAGGTATATCCTTATTATTTCATGAATTTTTTTAAATGCTTTGGATTATATTCTGCCTTGCATCTAAACTCCCTGAGCTTTTCTTTGTGCTTATACAGGATGTAACGGCAGATAGAAACACTATCAATATCAAACCAAAACTTACCATTCCAAGGGAACCTGCACTTCGAACAGCCCACAGGGCTCAAAGAGTACTGTTAGTTACTGGTCTTTATTAGATTTTGACATTAAAGTATTGTCAATGAGCTGCTGGTATAATGATGTTTTCATTTCAGGCCTAAGAATGGTACGAAACAAGAGCATATTACATCTGCCATGTATAAATTCAAAGCACGCCCACTGAATAGAAAAGTTGGTACCTATGATATGACAAATCGGACTTTCTCTAAAGTCGGTTATTTTGTACTTCTCACAAATGTGTCAATAATGTGCAGATTCTCGAGGCTCCTTCATTGCCTCTTCCAAAGAAGAGTGTTCCAAAATTACCAGAGTTTCAAGTAAGGATTGTACTTTCTTGTTTGTTCCTGGATTAAGGGCATTTGACGAAGTATCATGACAAGCTATAAGTTTCACCAAAATAAGGTTTCGTGCATTCCATATATAGCACTGATTCTTGTCATGTTGCTTCTCAGGAGTTTCACTTAAAGACATCAGAAAGGGCTGTGCAACTGCCATCATCTGTATCATCCTCATCGTTTCAAACAAATGATTATGATCAGGTTACCCATGGATATCTTTCTGTATCATCTTACCTGGAGCTTATTGTAAACCCACTTTGTTACTCATGTAGAACTTATGTTGTACTAATTCAGGGGTTTGTGAAACCTTGTACTAATTCAACTAATCGCAATGGAACTAAAGAAGTCAGAAGGTAAATGTTTTGTATTTTAATTATCGGAGAATGTTGTGACTGATTTATTATTATCTGGACAATGTGCTTTAGGCAGAATATGTAGGTATCTATTGAAGTGTGTATTTGTTATTGGCTAACTCCGTATATGGGCACCTTGGTGTTTATTAATATTAACCTGAGAAATAATTACTTTGGATTATTTTCCTGCATTGCTTTGACCAAGTGCCATGGATGCCACTAGGTTGGATTCCTGTGACACCAATTACAACATCAAAGCTCACCCCTTGAATAAGAAGGTAGAACATACAACAAATTAAATCACTGAATTGTTTGCTTCCTTGAGCTAGTAAGTACCAATGATTCTTATGTAACGAGAATCTAATTCCTGGTGTGCAGATATTTTCCGGTAAAGGAGATCTCGGTGTTTCCAAAAACATCAAAAAGGAAACCACAACACCAATGGTACAGGAGGGAAGATCTGTAGTCTCTTCATTACAAATTGATTGTTGGCTGGATTGTTTGATATGAATATTGTGCTTTGTCTGCCAATTATTAGGAATATAAAACCCAGAGAGAAAGGAGGGTTCCGCAAAATCCACCCGTAGAACTTTTTAGTAAGGTAAAATTTTAACGCTATGCTATCACACATCTTCCTCTTCATATTTTTAGGTCATTGCTTGCATGAAATATTTTTGTTAATGTTCTCTATTCTTCTGTCTATATTGTCTGTCAGCTGTCTCTTACATCTGAACTACAGCCGAGTAATGGATCTCAGATGAAGTTGCCTTGTCCTACGTTTATATCTACGAAGGTTCTCCTAGTATTTTTAGCTCTTTAAACTATTTTTTCTGAAAAGCACTTTTAAGTGTGCTATTGATGTAATTGTTCGTTGGTTCAAGGGCTTAAAAGAAAATAGATTGTTTTCTTTCCAACCAGAACACGAGGTTGGTTTTGTAATTCAAACACAAAGTAGATAGAATAAAATCCCGTTAGTATTTGTTGATGATAAGGATTCAATTCTGCCTTTTAAGCAGAGGATGATGCATTTGGCAAAAGAGAAACCACTTGTGTTTGGCTGAAGAAGCATTCAGTTGCTAGTGATGGTTGCATGACTGAAGTTGTTTATCGATTGAGCGTAAGGTATGTTCGGGTCGTTAACTTTGTATCATTTCATCTTGCGTTCATGATTGTGAAATTTATACATGGAGATAATGCAGGAGCTTTGGCATCAGCTGAAAATAGCATGGACGTCTAAGATTCTGCTATATATGGAATTTGTGCATAATTTTTTTCAACCCCCCCCCCCCCGCCAAAAAAAAAAAAAGGTATCTTGCTCCTTATTCCTAGGTCACAAGCACATAGTTGAGTAAAAACATTACACATTGTACAGCCGAACGGGCCATTCGACTTCAATTTTGCAGTTAAAATTCTCACAAATTAAAGTATAAGAATTAACTTCTCAATTTTTATGAAGTAGGGGAATGAAATTAAATAATATACCAATAATTGAATCTTATATTCCCATCTTATAATTAATAATCCAACAGAAAATTTCCAAAAATTTGTAGCAACAGGGTAAAGAGGTCTGTTGCGAATCTGACAAATGGTGTATAGTTGAAGCACTTGGCATTTGTTTTTTTCTTGCACGAATGGTGGATTAAAATGTTAATTTTTTTTTCAATTTTTATAATTTCAATCTTGAACAAAATGGTAATATAAGTTTATTTGGTTAAAATTTTACTATTAATTTTGTATTATATGTAAATTGTAGATTTAATTTATGTTTTTTTAATCTCATCATTCTTAGTTTTTATATTTTTTGAAATTCAATATTTCAGTTTTGACGTAAACAATTTAATTATTATTTTTTGAGTAATATATGAAAATAGTAAATTATCTTGTCATTTTGTAGCATGAGATTTTAAAAATAAGTAGAATTCAACTTCATGAATTTTGCAACTATCATTTTGCTATATTGAAATTTCAACATTCAACAAGTATATAAACTAAAGTGATCAAAGAGTGATGAAAGTGATGTACAAATATTAAATTCATAATTTAATATAATATAAAGATTAATAATCAAATTTAATTTCGATTAAAATTAAGGTAAATTACACTCATGACATTCAATTGTTAGTAATTTTACGTTTTGTTTATTCAATTTTAAAAATTTATAAAATAGTTATTTAACTATTTAATATTTTTTATTTAAGTAATTGGATTATTAAAATAATTATTTTATGATTTTTTTTGTTTGAAACTTTTTATTTTTTATTTTTATAGTTTAATTTTTTGTTCATGAAACATTGAATGTCATGAATATGCATATTAAAATCCAAATAACTCTTTTTTCTGAATCTTTGATATTGACTATTAAATTAATTTCGACATAAAGTATATTTTTCTACTCAGTAGTGGATCCAAAAATGCAACTTAAGGGAGGTAGGGGTAAAATAAAAAAAAAAATTTGGAGTCGGAATTAAATTATATATTTTAATGATATTAAAAATGTAATTTTGTTATTTTAATATCTTATTATTTTATAATTTTTAAGAGATTAAATAATTTTTTCATCATTTTTGAGACTTAAAGTGTAGTTTTATTATTATTAATTTAAAATTTAATAAATTATAAATGATTTAAATAAAAAAATCATTTTAGGGTGGTCGGGGCTTGCCAACCCTTTTAAATTTTTATCTGCTTCTATTCGTTGATGGGTATGAATCCATCGTCCTAATAATTGAATTGTTACTTGTAGGTCACTAACCAGATATTTTAAAAAAAAAAATCCTAATAATTTAGTGACTTAAATAAAATTTATATAGTGATTTTATAATAATTTTTTGAAATTAAATGATTAAAAAGTAAAATTACTAATAATTTAATGGTATTTTAGTGTAACTCCCTTCAAAAATTTGATAGCAACATGTCACGGACGTCACAGACTGGTTTGGATTATTAAACATTTATATCACTTAGAAGGCAGGCTTTGTTTGTTTGAATTGCCAACTCCAAAGCCTTTTGGAGTAATTGGTGTTTTCAATCGGAAACTATAAACAGGCATCGATATGAGCTTCCAAAAATTGATTCCATTTTCATTCCCATCATAGAATAATAATTCATCTACAGTATTTCAACATAGGCGACCGAATATCTGTATTTATTGATATGATATCGAGAAATATATTTGGTAGGTTTTTCTATTATTAAATAAAGAATTTTACGGTTTAAGTTTTAATATCGTTAGTATTCATTGTTTAAAAACTATCATTTTTTGTTAATAAAGTTAATATTTTAAAAAATAAAAATTTTTATTTAAAATTAAATTGATACATTTAATAATAAACGGACTAATTTTAATTTAATGACGGATACTTTTACCGTATAATAACATAAGAAACATGCCCCTAAGGTTGATTCATTGTCCATCAACTTAGAATTGTAAGTTGTCCCATTTTGTTTTCTACATCATATTTAATACATAAAATGACATTCCATGATGAGAAACACATGTGAACAAATTGACCATTCATCATTGGAAATAGGAAAAGAACACATTATAGATCATAGAGATGAACTTTCAAATGGTATTATAAAAGAAGAAATTTCTATCAACATCATAAATTTCATTCTCAACTTGTTCCATCATGCAAAAACATGTTTTTTTTTTTTTTTTATTCTCTTAGGAATAAGGAAAGAACAAGAAATATATGGTAAATGATTAACAAGAAGAAAAAAGAAGGGTTGCACCAGTGTATGTGGCAACCGATATGAATCCCCATGCTTAGTTTCTTTGCCACATTGGTCAATATGTTGTGACCTTAGATCTCTTCTTCGCCTCACTGTAAAGCACAATTCCCATAATGGTAATAGCAAATCCAGTTACCCCCATCACAGTCACCGGGTTCCTAAACACCATGACCGACACAAAAGCTGCTAATGCAGCTTTGGCATTGCCTAAAACCTGCAAAGTAAGGGCACTTGTATGCTTGGTGACTAAAAAATTGGTCAAATTCACCAAATAGGCTACCGTGGCATTCCCAATCAACAACAAGATGATGAATGAATCAGTCTTAGCTTTCTCAAATGTGATCCTTGCAACATTCCCTTCGTTATAAAGACTAAATGGTAACAAAATCAATGCTGCCATAGGTGCCATATACAACAACAAGTTCATGGAATGTAGCTTCTCAGCTTCGTTGGTTAATAATATACCTTGAACCACAGATTTCAAAGCACGACCAGCAGTTGAACCAATGCAAACCAAGAACCCAAACAGGTTAAACAAAGGCTCACTGTTTGTAGCTAAAACAATCCCAAAAACCACAGGCAGAAGTGCAAAGTAAACCTTAGCTGATTCCTTCTTGCAAGTGATTATGAAAGCAAATATGGCGGTGAAAAAGGGGGTGGTTGCACCAATAGCTTGGTTAAACGAGACAGGAATGTACCTTAAAGAAGTGTTCCCACAGACAACGGAGAAACAAAAGATGGCACATAATGCGAAGATCTTGAAGAACTGTTTCTTTGATAAAATGTGTTGCTTTGGGACTATTTCAAGGAAGTTTATGGCTATATAACTGTATGAAGCACATGAGAGCATGTGAAGCATGGTGAGGAAGATTGGGTAACGGTAACCATAAAAGCTGAGGAGGTACTTGTTGAGCAAAAGGACACCAGTGTTGGACATGAACCATGAGGCGATGATGAGTGCTGTTAAAAGATTGGGAGTGAGATGGGATCCAAAGGTGTAGATGCTGTTTCTAACCTCAGCAGTTGGGGTTGTCGGAATATCCAGGACATGATCGTCTGCGGTGGCCGCTGTGTCCAACCTTGGGTTGCTCATCCTCCTTGTCCATTTTTGAGCTTCCACCATTGGGTGTTTTGGGATTGCAAAAAAGATAGCTTTAAGCTCAAAGACCAGAGGGAAAGAACAAGTGTTCTTTTTTCTTGGGTGGATGGTTACATATAAGTGTGATGGAGGTAAATTAAAGAAGGCTAAAATATGTTTTAAGTAGTTATACTTTTCTCCATTTAAAATTCAGTCCTCCTATTTTTATTTTTAAGAATTTAATCCTCAATTTTTCATATTTAAAATCTCAAATTCAATTGTTAACTTCATTAAAATTCTTTTTGTAAATTCGTCCGTGTATAATTCTGAATTAAAAAGATCACTACATAACATAAAAATATAACATTGTAATGAATTTAAATTCAATAAAAAAATTTTAATTGTGTTAACAATAAAACTTATAATTTTTAAATTTAAAAAGTAAAAGAATTAAATTTTTAAAAATAAAAGTAAAATTATTAAATTTCAAATGTACGTAAATTTTAACCTTTAAAAATGTAAAAATTATGATGGATTCAACTAAATGTCCCCCAACTATCACCTATATTCTAAAATAATATATTATAACATTAGCAAATGGAACAAGTTTATTTGAGCCTACAGTTGAAGCTTGATTCATATTTTAAATAATTTTTATTTAAATTTATTCTTTTAACCAAATATTATTATTTTTTTTAATGTTTTTAAATTCAAGTAAAATATTTAAATATAATTCATCAATAACAAACTTAAACATAGTATATATGATTTTTCTATATCATGTCATTATAATTCTATCTTTTTAATAATTTATATATATATATATAAAAAAGAATACGATGATAATTTTATATAATAAAATAGGTCGAGATTAGACAAATAATTATAGTAATTATTTCGTATTCATTATCCAAAAAAATCCAGTCCAATTTAGATTTACCGAACAATTCAAGTTTTTCCACCCGTACTTGAATCCAACGACTGCTCTACCGTAGCGTAGCTATTACGCTGAACAAGAAGTAATGTAGATATTGTTGAAATGTCGGTAAATGGATTTTGTCTGAAGACACTTTGGTCTGAATCCGACCAAGATTTTTGTTTTATTTTTTAGGATAAATTATATAAAAATTATTCAATTATTAATAAATTTATGTTTTAATCATTCAAATTTAAAAAATTATAAAATGGTTATTAAATTATTCGAGAATTTTCATGTAAGTCATTGGACTATTTAAATCGTTGTTGTATGATATTTTCATTTCGCATTATCTACACCAATAAAAAGTTCTTATTTCCTTTCTTTTCTATAGTTAAGTATTTTTCATGAAACAATTTTAAACATCATGAATTTACAAATTAAATTTTAAACAAATTTCTTCTCCGATCTCTAGCACTGACTGCCAGATCGACTTGAATAGAGATACTCAAACTGAACTACCATTAATCAAAATTTTAGAACTCTTAATAGTTAACCGAATCCCATTTTTTTTAAAAATATATATTAATCAACTAAAATTATTTCCCACGGTTAACCAAACTATTTAAAATTTTACAATTTTTTTTGTTAAAATAAATTTGAAACATAAAAAAAAATCTTTTGCATTGTTTTTTTTTTTTTTTAATTCAAAAAAGAAAGCAAAAACAACAAATAATACAATAACAACACTAAATTAAAATCATAATAAGAAACAATTCATTAAAAACATAGCTAGTGTCCACTCCACATGCTTAAACAACAACAACAACAAAAAAAAAAAGTTTAAAGGGTAAAGATTAAAAGAAGATGGTCAAGAATATTTTGTTTAAGGATTATTTTGTAATTTTTTGAAGTTAAGTGATCAAAATGTGAATTTACTAATAGTTTAGTGACTTTGAGTGTAGTTTACCCTTTTTTTTTGGAATAAGTATCAATATTTATACATGAACTTTGATCTAATGTGTAATTTGATAGATAAATTTTGATTTGGTACAATTATACACATGAAATTTAAATTATGATTCATATGTATACATGAAACTTTAATTTTGATCCAACTGTTGACATTTGAAAAAATGAATACATACATTTATTTTTATATCGAATTAATGTAATTGTTTGTGTACGCAATATATTAACGTAAAACGGTGCTAATTTGATAATGTTGTTAATGATTTGTCAAAATTGAATAAAATCAAAACTTTATTTACAAAATCGCATAAAATCAAAATTTATGTATTACATTACACATTAGATTAAAATTTACGTATAATTTTAATATTTATCCTTTTTTATTAACTATTAACTAATTACTAGACTAATACTAGTCCTATTTTCAAATTTTACAGTGAAGAGTTTATAATTTTGTATTTAATTTTGTCTTCAACATAAATTTAACCATTTTTTTTCATCGTGGGTAGTAAATTAAGCTTACTAAATATCATGGCAAATTATTTAGAAAAAGGTGAATATATGAACATAATTTTTTTAATTCCATTCATGTAGTCACATTGTAAAGAAATTATGACCTATTGTTAAAAAAAAATAATGACTTAGTAATATTTTTTTTAAAGTTTACAAAAGTATAAATACATGTAAGAATTAATTAACGGAATTAAAATTCATATTGAAAATTTAAGTATATAATTACGAAAGTAAATCTCGAATCTAGATATTTAAAATTCAAATCTTTCATTTATCAATTATATTAAAGTTTCATTGATAAAAATTTTAAGTATAGATGTGATTAGAGATGGTTATGGGTCAAATTGGGTTTCAATAAAATTTTATGTTTGAGTTCGACTCGAAAAATGAACTTAAAATTTTATCTAAATCCAGTTTGTCAGTATTAAATTTTTTTATAATATTATTTTTATATAAACACAAATTTAAAAAATATAATACATCAAATGTACTAAAACATTAAAATAAATGTTTCCAACAAATTGAAAATAAATTAAAAAATATTTATATTTAAATAATACTAAAATAGGTGTACTTTAACAAGCAAATGTATTTAAAATAATAATAAAATTAACAATAAAATAATAACTATATAATATCCAAACAAAAACAACAAAACAATAATAATATATAATAAAAAATGATAGTAAAAGAACAACAAAACAATAAAAATAGAAGCAAAACAGTAAAAATAATAATAATTTTTTTATAAATTCGAATTGAATCGAACTAAAATAAATTTATTCGAAGTTCTATCAATTTTTTTAAAAAATTTCATTTTTTGAACTAACTTTTAAATCGAATCTAATGATCAGTCACATAATTGTAGATGTGATAGACATTTTAAAAGTGTTATTCTGTGTAACACAATTAGTGTTCAGTAATATATATATTTTTTGAAACTTAGTGTTCAATAATATTAAATAACGGATTTCAAAAAAAATAATATTAAATAACGAATTTACGATACAAAAAGTCGTCTCTTTATTATCAAATTTTCTATTAACATTTAATCTAAGATCTAAACCTCAATACTTTTATCACTACCTTTTTGGTTTTTCCTTAAAAAGTACTAAATGAATGCAATGATATAATGAAAAATAATAATATTAAGTCTTTTTGTGTTTTATAGATTTATTAAGAAATTGTTTTAGTGAAATAGACATTATCAAATATGCATGAATTTTGGTCCATTAAAAAAAAAAAACTGCTCTGATAATATACATAATTAAAAAAAATCTTAAAATTATACATAAATTTAATTAAAACAACATAAAATTATATAAAATTCTAAATTACACACTTTTTGAGAGCAATGCTTATTAAGTCAATAGCAAAATCGATACTAATCTCTTAAATAATTTAATTAAAACTACATAAATTTTTAAAATACACACTCTTCGAGAGTATTATTTATTAAGTTAATAGTGGAATCGTTGTCGACACTAATCAGCATTATGAATAATATTTAAAATTTTTATATCTTGAAGAGTGTCATTAATGAAATTTCAATCAAATCAATTTTTTTAAAGTCAACTTTCACAGCCATTCAACCCCTTTTGCATACTTTTTTTCACATAGAATGAAAGATTTCTTGTGAAATAATAACATTATCTATTGCGTAATAATATTGCACACATGAATCGAATTTGGTAGAAATAATTGAGTTTGCATTACTCACTTTAATTCAATTGAAAAATTATTAAAAAAATATTTTTCACAAAATAAATTAGTGTATGATAACAAATAATAATATTTTAAAAATTCAAAATATTTTATAAATTAATTTTTCAGATGAATTATAAGATAAAAATAAAACTCTAACAACCTACGATTAACTTTGACTCGAATCTATATTAAATCTGAGGATATAAACATTTTGACGTTAAGACCGACACGAGTTATATTTTGATCCCGAAGGCAACTTTATCCCTGAATGCGATGATATCGACCACATGATAAGAAACAAAACTATACTTCAACAACCCCAACAACCCCAACAATGGCCGACAAAGAAACCGAACAACCCCAAGAGCTACCTGTAGTCTTCCTTCATCGTCCACCCTCATTCAGACTTCCTTTCGGAGACCATTTACGTTCTCAATTCCATGTCCTGGACCCTTATGAGTCGCCTGAGCCGTACGACTCCTTTCTGGCCCGTCATGCTCCCTCCATAAGAGCTCTCATGACTATGGGTCCCACCCTAGTTTCCGCCGAGTTTCTCGAGCGTCTTCCTGTTTTGGAGCTGATAGTGGCAACAAGTGCTGGCCTTGATCATATAGACCTCCCTGCTTGTCGAAGCCAAGGCATCGTTGTTACTAATGCTAGCCCTGCCTTCGCAGAGGATGTAGCGGATTGTGTTGTTGGGTTGTTGATCGATGTGCTGAGAAGAATCTCTGCTGCTGATAGATTTGTTCGTGATCGGATGTGGCCTGTTAAGGAAAGCTACCCTCTTGGTTTTAAGGTAAAAACCCTTGAGTGACTGAATTTAACATATAAGTGAAGGAATCCAGTTGTGGAAATTAAGGAATTTGTTTTGCCTAGTTAAATTTAAACCTTTAGATATTCCAAGGTTCATGAGAAGAAATCTAAATAAAAAAGTCTGTTTCTTGATCTTAAATGGGCTATCTTTCTTTTTTTGGGTCTATTGTATAGATCTTCACTTTCACAATGGTTTCTGCAAATAGAGGGCAAGTCAGAGCAGGATGAAACATGATGTGACATTGCTATAGCACGTTAGGCAATGTCATAGTTTATGAAATTTTGGGAAATTGTTGATTGAAATGGCTTATTCTTCATAACCATTTATGACTAACATTTAACACCAACATATGCCAATCGCAGCTAGGGGGAAAGCGTGTAGGGATTGTGGGATTGGGAAGCATTGGTTCAGAAGTTGCAAAGAGGCTCTCAGCCTTTGGCTGCACCATTGCCTACACCTCAAGAAACAAGAAGCAATCTGTTCCATTTCCATTCTATGCTGAAGTCCGGGACCTTGCTGCAAACAGTGATGTTCTTGTTCTTTGTTGTGCACTGACAAAGGAAACTTACCACTTCATCAATAAGGATGTCATGGTAGCATTAGGGAAGGAAGGAGTGATAATCAACGTCGGGCGTGGCTCATTGATCAACGAGAAGGAATTAGTGCAGTGTTTGGTGGGGGAAGACATTGGTGGTGCTGGTCTTGATGTGTATGAAAATGAGCCTAATGTCCCAAAGGAGCTATTTGGACTAGATAATGTCGTGTTGTCTCCACACAGCGCTCCAGGAACACCAGAATCCTTTGAAGCTGTGCAACAGCTGACTCTTGGCAACTTAAAAGCCTTCTTTTCCAATAAACCTTTGGTATCAGTAGTCTCAAATGAATGAACCCTTTCATTCTTTTGCTTTAATTTAAGGCATTGACAAATGCTCAATGAAGAAAGGATAAAGATTTGGTTAAATAATTGAATGCCATACTCTTGTTGCTGGAAAACAAGCTGAGGGTATCCTTGGTTAAATTGAATTTCTTTTATAGGTTTTGTTTGAGAATGTTTTCAGCTTTTAATAATTTATGACTAAAATTATAGAAAATGAATGCAGGAGGGAATAATTATATATACTTTTGTATAATATTTGGTGTTCTGAATTTGATTTTTTTTTTTAATTTGATGCTTAAATTTTTTTTTTTTTCAATTTGGTATTTGAACTAGATATATATATTTTAATTGGTATGTAATCTGTTTGGTCCAACTTGGTACCTAAACTTACACTTTTTTCTATTTGTACCCAATTTTTTTTTGTCCAATTTGATACTTCAACTTTTCAAATTGTTATAAACACTAATGATGTTAGTCTTTTTTATGAGAGGATAGAAATACCAATACATGATCAACATGTGGCAGATTACATGGAATTTAATGACAAGAATGATTACCACTACTCGAAGTTTCTTCTGTTTCACTGAACAATATGCTCAAATTTTACTGTTGAGATTACTTTGACCATTAATGACAAGGATGATTCAAGAAGGATCAAATCCTTAAAGCATGGCTTGATCTTCACAAAGCCCTCAATTCCACTAGAATTTCATTAATGTCAAAGGAAATATGTGTTCAAAAATTGTATACTTGTTCGGGTACCAATTAGGAAAAAAAGCTTAATGTGAAGTTTAGAATAAATTTGGATAAATATATAAAAAAATTTATAAAAATTATAAAAAAATCATAAAAATTATTTAAAATTTATGAAATTTAAGCCTAATTTTTTTAAAGAAAAAACTTTGGTGAAGGAGTTTTACTAACCTGAAATTCGGATTGTCATAATGAATATTAACAACTATTTTCAGTAAAGATTGAGCTTTAAAGCTGAGTTCATCTTTTCGTTTTTCTGAGTGCTTTTCAAAAATCTAATTAAAATGTGGGTTATATATATCAAAAATAGTATTAAGCTTTTTTATTCATTATTTGAGGGACAATGAACATCGGCCCATCCCCCCCCCCAACAAAAAAACATAGGCCCATCTTTGCCGTGTGTGATTGACTTTAAAAAAAAATAGGATCATTAAGAGAGTAGTTGTTGGTCATGAATTTTAAAACTGTTTCAAAATCCGAACGAGGATTGAATCCTTAATCACTGGTTAAAGTAAGAAGAACAAAAAAAATATCATCTCATCTTAAACTAACACACACATTTATCTCATTTTCTCTCCTCTCATTATTTTAATTTGGAAGGATTAATTTTTATGCATTAGGATGAACTTTCCTCTCCCTTTTCTTCCTAACTAAATACACTTAAAATTAATTTTCTTATCACTTTTCCATCTTCTCCATCGCTCTTAAGAAAAAATTGATTGACACAATATATTTCAACTTAATTATGAAATTCGTCTCTCTACTTTACAAAAATTGAAAAGGTAGTCATTCTACTTTAATTTATCAGGCTTTAGTCTTATTCTTTATGAAAACTAAGAATTTAATCTAGTTGTTGGAAAACATATGAACTTGAACCGCTAATTTTTACTAATACACTATATATAAATTCTCAAATTTTAGGTAAATGATTTAGAAGCAAGGTTTAACAATTTAACCTAATTGATTTCGTAAAATTTCTTAATTCAGGGTTAATTAGGTGTAAAAGTTTTGATAGGGCTTAATTAATTTTCTTTTTGTATAACATTAAGCCCTTTTTTTTTATTTATTATTTGATAGCAAACGAACGTTGGCTCATTTTTCGTGGTGCGTGATTGACTTAAAATATTTAGGGTTTATTGTGAATTTCATTCCCTTACTTTACAAAAATTAGATTGTTAGTCCCTCTATTTTAATTTGTCAGAATTTGGTCCTTGGACTTCATAAAACTTGAGAAGTTTGTCCATTTATTGGCAAACACATGAACTTGAACTATCGATTTTTGCTAATTTGTTACATATAAATTATTAATCTGATAAATTTTGCTCATTGTTTTCATACAAAAATTATTTTCAAGTCAATGATTTAGAGGCAATGTTTATCAATTTATCCTAATTGGACTAAATCCTTAATTTTTGAATGTGACAAACAAATTCTAACACATTAAAGTAGAATGACTAGTTACTTAATTTTCATAAAATAGAAAGATTAAATTCATAAATAAATAAAAATATTTAAAGACTATTATGATACTTTTACAATTATTATTTTTATTTAAAAATTTAAACTATTCAATAACTATACTATATTTATATTTATAAAACAATTAATATACTAATTTTAAACTCAAAAACATAAAAAAAAAAAAAAAAAAAAACTCAAAAACAACAACAAAAAAAATAAATATTATCACACTAATTTAAGTTATTTTACTAAAATTGAGAATCATACAAACAGTATAAATATATATAAAATTTCAATATCCTTTGAAGTTAAGTCCAATCATGGGGTTGTCCAACATGAAGATTTGGTTAATTTGTTTGGCTTTAATCAGCATGGTGGTGGTCCAAGTCGATGCAATTACACGTGGTGGTGTGACGTACATCCAACCAAGGGTCTTTGATCCTTGCAAAAGGCCTGGCAGATCGCATCCAGGATGTCATCCTAACCCAAAAAGTGCTTCCACGCAAGCAAATACCTACAACCGTGATTGCTCAAAATACCATAGATGTCGTCATTGATGAATGACGATCCAGAGAATAAATGGAGAAAAAATGTGACTAAATGAATGATAACCATAGTTACCCAAAAAGTACTTGTAATTATTTTTTCATATATGATTTCTTTAATAGTTATGTTTCGTAAAATCAAAGTAAATATTTAATTAATATAATATTATAAAAATGTAATGTTGGCGTAAGGATTCCATCATTTATTAAAATGAATTTATAGTTTTTTTTATAAAATAAATGAATATATCTCTATTCATGTATCAAAAAAGAGTTAATATGTAGTTTGTCCTCTCAACTTATCCAAAAGTATTTAGTAGGTATTTGAATTTTTTTTTATCTAGTTGGTACTTGAACTTGCATTCCATCACATAGGTTGGAACTTTTACATTAACGCCATTAGTTTGTGTTGACATGACACTAATAGACAATCTGGTGATGATACATGGCTAATAACAATCTGGTGATGATACATGGCAACCTTTTAGTATGCCACATGATGGATACAAATTAAAAAAAGTTAAAAACTTTAAAAATATATAAATAATAAAAAAGAATAAACATTTTTTTTACATCGAGAATGATTTTGAACATTTGAAAATTCAGGCACGTCTGAATTTGGGCATAGATTTGTCTAGATTCATTTTTTATGTATTTTTATTAAGTTTATATGTATTTTTATATTTTATAAAATATTAAATTATTATAATTATTTTAAAATTGAAAAATAGATTAAATTTTAAATAAAATTTAAATATAAAATTAATAAAAAAAATATAGAAAAAAAGTTTTTACAACAAGAATGAACTTAGACAACGGTTGTCTAGATTTAAATGCACCGGACATCCTTGTCTCCAGATTCATAGTTTTCTAATTCTTTTATATATATTTTGTTCATTTTCACATTGGGTTTGTTTTTAAATTATTGAAACGCCAAGACACTATGGAACGTGACGACAAGTTTTTCGACATTGTCGGTGATCAAAACCTGGCTACCGACTGCCACCAAGCCTGTAGACTAGGGGATTGGCACGTTTTTCATTTCCAATAACCAATTCTTGGATTTATTTGTAAAGGATTCTAATTATTTATTTTAAGAAATTACAACAGTTACAGAATCAAGAATGCCTTTCTTTATATGGTTTTAAAATTTTTTTCATCTTTGGGTTAATATACTATTTAATACATAAATTTAATTTCAATATTTAATTTGGTACAAATTTTTTTTTTTTCCAATTTGATATCTAAGTTATGCATGAATGTTCTCCTTGGCATGTAAGTTTTTTAAACTTTATACTTGAATTTCTTTTGTCCCGATTATGTATTTGACTTTAGTTTCAATATCCAATTTAATACCTCAGGTTTTTTTTTTTTCAATTAGTTACCTATTTTTTTCATTAGAGTACATATATCAAGCATTTAGTGAATTGTTTAATATAAGTATCAAATTGAATTGTGAAATCAAATCGATTCAACTCGATTTCTAATTTAACTGTTATGTCTACCAATCTAATTTCATCAACTATGAAAAAAAAACCTTAATTTAAGACTTTAAATGGTTGGAGCATGCATGATTACATTAGAAGCACCCATTGCTAAGGTTAAATGCATTAGACGTAAACAAGAAGCAAGCACAAATATCATAATTGCTAACCCCACTTCAATTACGTGGAGGGAAAGTCTCTAATAAAATGACAATTTGTTATTTACATCTTTTCTTTCAGCAGAGACAAACAATTAATTCAATCAACTCCACATCATTCATTCAATGGTTTTCACATTTGGTCAAGGCAATTGCTGATCTCCGGTCCCATTTTTTTCATTTTCATGAGGCTGCTTCGGTGACCATGGGATCAAACTCATTGGTGGAAAACAACATTTACAATCATCTTGGCATGACTGTGGCAATTCCCAATTACTTCCCAATATTTCTTTTGTTTTTACTCGTTGGCACACGGCACCCTCATCATCGGTTCCGCTAGAAGGTGCTGTAGCTTCCACCAACGGACCCCAACACTCCACCCTATTGAATTCTTGAACGTTTGAGTGAAAATAAACCCATACCAGTGAGTCCAGCAATTCTGGGTAGTTTTTCAGCAATTTGCCATCTCCATGTACAAATGCCTTCAGTGCCTTTTGTTTTTTTTTCAAATAACATTATTTCAGGTCATTTTTAACACCGGAAATTAAGTGGAAAGTGGAAACATTAGGGTAATGAAATTATGTTACCACAGGGAGTTCTTTGCAGAAGATGAAGTCTCTAAGTCTGGCACATAAGTCCAAGAGGAAATGGCCACCGCTTATGTGACAATGAACGTGTAATGACATCTTTCCTTTCACCTTTTTCCATTCCGCCACCACTTCATCTCTGTATAATTTGTTTGACCAACCCTGCAACTGCAAATGTACTTAAATTAGGACTCAAATCAAATATAGAACAGTTATAATATTTACTTGCCTCACTCCGATCCGTTTCATTACATAAAATTTTTTTTTTTTTGAATATGTAAATTATTAAAACAATAAAAATATAATAACAAAATATAAAAAATAATATATTTTCTATTTAAATATATAGTTGATTTTAAAAAGATTAAAAAATTAAATTGAAATGGAGCGAAATGAGATGGAATACATCTAACGGGTAATGATTCAAGATTATATATCCATAATAGCGCAAAGCAAGTGGTAAAGTAGAGCATGCCAACTGTGCAGTAGATCTAGCAATATCCGCCTCACCTCACCCCTCTCCATTGCCATCTCTACATGAGTTTATTTTTTAATTCGCTCAAATTTTACAATAAAAAATAAATATCTAATAAAATTATACTTTAATTACTCAAAATAAAAAATATATATTTAATCCCTTCAAAAAATAATACAAATTTATAATAAAATTAAATTTTTAACTTCTCAAAATATATAATATAATTTCTATCTCCCTAAATTTTTTTTTGGTTTCACCCATCTTTGAAATGCTTGCTCGTAAATTATTTAATGGAGTTAATTAGAATTTTAACATATGTACTTAATAAACAACTCAAAATGGATGTCTTAAAAAGGAGTTCATACAACTTCACACTGTTTTGAAATTTGGAACAGATTTAGATAGATGCTACTATTTAAGCATACAAAAAAACCCTATTCAGCAATTAATTCCATGTCATATCAACTTACGTACATATCTACCCATGTTTTTATTCTTTGATTAAATAATTCATCAGCTGAGTAGAAAATCCCCTGTTTTCTTCTCAATCAATAAAAGTACAAAATTCCAGGAACAGCCAATTGAAATGGGTTTTTGAAAAGTCAAAGAAAGTTTTTACCTGAGAACTGTTTATGGTTTGAGAGATGGCTAAAGTGAGTTTAGCTGTTATATCACTGTGTGTAAGGGTATAAGCTCTGGGTAGCTTCCCTGGGTGCTTCTTTTCATCAACTCCTAAAAACAAAACCTTTAGCTTCGATGCTTCGAATATTGCTGGCCCGAACAACCTCGCTACCTGATCCAATCCATTCCATTAAAATCAATACAATCTAACCCTAATTCAAGAAACAAAAGAAGAAGAAGAAGAAGAAGAAGAAGAAAGATTACAGGGACAATAGCTTGGTTCTTCTTCTTGGGTTTTCTTCTAGAAACAAAAAGAGATCCATTATGTTCAAACACAGAGAGCCTTCTGTTTGCAGGCAAAACAGGACCAAGAGTCAAACTTGCCATTTTTAATATATCCAATTATCCAAAGCTCCAACTTTGATGGAGAGAAACACCCAAATAAAGAAAAAAAAAATACAGAGAGAGAATCTTGGAGGAAGAGGAAACTTGAGAGTCTTTCTTCTTTTTTTTCTTTCGCTTTCACTCACGAGTAAACTTAGCTTAAAGATTCCGCCTTCTCCTTTGCCTTTGCCTTTGCTTGTTTGTTGAGCTAAACTTGAAAAGTTTGAAAATGTTAAAATGGAGTTTGCGTTCAAGGGTTGAATGAAATGCGTGAGGGAATGGGATGGAAATTTCTTTATTGGGTAAACTACACTATTAGTCACCAAATTTTGGGTAAGTTTTTGTTTTGATCACTTAATTAAAAAAAGTTACAATTTGATCATTGTACTATTCAAAAGTTTTCATTTACTTCACTAAACTATTCAAAAGTTTTTACTTAAGCCACTAGCTATTAATTGCTATTGAGCTTCATGCAGTGATTCAACAATCGATACGGTGGATTAGTACCAATCAACATGTAGAAGAACCTGTCATAAATTCAAATTGGTTTGACGGTCAATGTCTTTAAAAAGAAAAAATTTATTTGAATTTTAGCTCGTAAATTCATGACGTCTAAAGTTGTTTTATGAAAAATATTAAACTATAAAAAGAGAAGAAAAAAGAGAGCTTTTGATCGGTGTAGACAATGCGAACAAAGAAAAGCTATATAATATCGATTTTAATAGTACAGTGACTTAAATAAAAATTTTAAATAGTTCAAAGATCAAATTGTAACTTTTTTAATTAAATGATCAAAATAAAATTTGATCCATAATTTAACGACTAATGATGTAACTCACCCTTTTATTTTACGTCAGTGGCGAAATTAAAGGACAACAGATTTGAAAGTGGTTGCTTGAAGATTCAAGCCACTGTCAACATCGACGCTTGGGTTTAAGACTTTACTTCCACGTTGAACTTGGGACTCCAATGTGGTGGCACCCTTTAATTGATTCCCAGGGTCGAGTTTGCAATTTTTTTGGTGGGTCAGGTTTTCAATTTTACATTAATAAGATAAAGGACAATTTTGTTTATTCATTTACGTATTGTCTTTTCCTTTGTTTTTTGTACCGACAAATCCACCGTATGATCAGTTAATCGGTAGTTAAATTTATTTACTTATATTTTAATAAAATTAAAATTAGATTGTAAAAAAGGTTTAATTAAGAAATCAATTAATTAATATTTAAAAATAAAAAAATAGTTATTAGATTGATAAAAATTATATGAGTTGGTTAAATACCAAATAACACATAGGAAAAAGTGCAAAGGCTCATCAGGCATGTAATGGGGGGGCAACCCTAAGCATAGATACTAAGTGTCGCTTGTCACCGCTCCTAGGTATTAAATATTTCCTACTAAAATAATACCACAACTCTTGTAACTTCATTCTATAAAAGGAAATAGCTCAAGTCACAAACACACAACATTGAGCATCGCTTCTCAACCAAAAACAATAGTTAGAATTTTCATTAAGCTCAATTTTATTTTCTTGAGACCTCCATTTTTGTTCCCAAAATAGATAATTAATTCTCCTCAGTCAAGAATTAATGAAGTTTTCATTTTATGCAATCGATTCGTGAAATCAAAGCTTACGCTCTAAGTAAATCGAAGCTTGAGAATAGCATAAAAAATTGTGTTGGTTGAAAGTTAAAGAACAAATTGGATCAACTTGCTCAAAGCATAGGTAAAAATTTGATTAAAGTTTATTTTCATAAATAGTACAATTGCTCGGTTTTTTTTTTTTTTTTTTTACTATGCAACAAAATCGATTTCTAAATCGAATCGGTTTTAGAAAATTTTTAAACTTTCGCAATACCTAAAATAATTCTTTTTCTTGACCAAATTTTCTATCCATCTGGATAATTGCATCCAGAAAATATTTTTGAGATTTAATTAAATTATATATTTTTACGATAGCAAAGATGCAATTTAATCATTTTAATAGATTATATCTTTATAATTTTTAAAAAATTAAATCAAATTTTTATTATTTTAAGAGGATCAAAGTACAGTTTTACCATTATTAATTTAAGATTTTATAGATTATAAAAAACTTAAATTAAAATCATTGTACGCCATTGTTATGATATGCCAAAATTGTTTCAACATTAATTTTTTTTATATGTATAATGGAGGCGTGATAAATATTTATAAAATGCAGGCACGTGATGAATAGCACAAATTTTAACTTCTTTCGTTCGACCACATTTCTTTTTTCTTTTTTTTTGTTCGTTATTCTTCTTCTTATTACATCCTCAACCATTTTTATAGTCATTATTTATTGTTGCATTCACTTCTAGAAATAGATCAAAATTAGTAGAATGACTTTTATGATTTTCATCAACAATTCATTATTTCGTGTGGTTACCAAAAGACACGAGATTGATTAAAATTATTTTTTAATTTTTCACGATATTAGTACTACAAGAGCATATTAGATGTGTGAAAAATTGAAAAACTTTTCTCTAGTAAATTATTTTTTTCCACATAATTTTAATTGAAAATATTACAGATTTATATTCACTCATTGTTTTAAAATTTTATAACTTTAATTACATCTAATCATACGAGCTTCAGGTAAAATTACCATTTTTTAATCATCAAAACTTTCTTTTAGATTATTTCACTATTCAAGAATATATTTTAATAATTTATGGAGATGAAGGCAAAGGACAGTTATGGCTTTGGCTTTGGTTTTATATTTCATATTGCCCTACACAATAGTATTCCCAATATCTTTAGCATGTAGGTGGATTTAATATCTAATATTCATAACAAATAATTCTTGTCGAATATATTACAGGGTCGAAATTCGAGTTTAAAAAAAAAGACTGATGTATATTATTTGCATGAATGATAGCTATGTTTCAGGGATAAGTTGTCAGATATGATACATATTCACATGTTCTTCATATGTCTCGTTTTATAACCACACAAAGAACCCTACAAAACTAGAAAAAAGACCGAAAACGAAAAAGGAAAAAGATATGTCCTATGGGGAAATTAAAAACATCATGGATTTATGAAATATTTTATGTAATAATTTTATAGAAAAAAGAGATATAAAAATTAAGTGCGAGTTTAGTTGAAATGATAAAGTAAAAAGAGATATAAAAATTAAGTGCGGTTTTAGTTGAAATGATAAAGTGAAGACAATAAAAAATTTGATGTCTTGTCTTCAAATTTTGTTGTGTGTAAATATTTTCTAGATTTTATGTAACATCCGCGTTCTTGAACCGGATTTGGAATAGTAATAGAGTAGAATTGAGAATTAGACTATATAGCTAAAATAAGAAAATAGTTAGAAAATTAAGGATTAATTAGTAAGTGTGAGAAAGGAAGAAGGACTAAATAGTAATTTAATCCAAATTGAATTATGAGTCATTATGAGAATTAGATTGATTAAGGAGGGGCAAAAGAGTAATTTGGTGGAAGATATTTTTGGAGGTAATGTTTTGGGTCAATGTGTAAAGTTGGAAGGCCCAAGGACAAAAAGTGGAATTTTGCCATTATTAAAGAAAAATATTTTTATAAAGAGAAATTGATAGAAAAGTCTAGAGAAATGAAGAAAAGAAATGATGAAAAGGCTATAAAAGCCATCAGCCATGGTGCTTCACGTTGACCACCATTTCAACTTTTGCTTTTTTTACAAATTAGTCCTTTTTCACCAAATACAAACCAATTAAGCTAGTTTCTTCCAAATTTCTTCAAGATTAGTGAATAAAATTGATAGAGAAGTGTAGTAGCTATCCAATTGTTAAAAGAAATGCATTCATACTTGTCTTGGAGGAGAAAGAAAATGAGAATTAGTGTTGAATACAAGTGATTAAGGTAAGAAAGCTAAACTCCTCTTTAAATACATGTTAGTTTTGGTTTAGAAACATAGATTATGATATGTTAGAATGATTTTAATGTGAATATATGTGTTTTGTATGGAATTGAAGAGAAAGAAAAGAAGGAGAATGACTCAATTGAAGAGAAAGGAAAAGAGAAGATCAAAGAGGGAAAGAAAATTTTCTACTAGAATAGTAAGTACTACATGATTTTAAATTGAAGATTTATTCTCTTTAAAGTATATGATTAATTGTGATAAAAATGAGTAAAATGATATGTTTAGTTATAAATATGGTGATTAGGTGTGATTAAATGAAATTTAGTGCAAAGGAAATATGAGAAGGGAAAAATTCACTTCAAAATAGTTTGGACAGTAACAGGGGACTAACTTCGAAAATTCACCAAAAATTGTATATAATGAGTTAAGGGTCGAATTATATATGTAATTAAAGCTTATTGAGTTTAGTTTCATATGGAAGAAACAGTGAAAGAAAAGGAACTGCATATTTCGAGATATACTAGTTTTAGTGTAAAAATGTCAGAGTAGATTCGAGTTCCCCTGTTCTGATTTTGAAAAATTATAGAAAAATGTAGAAAAATTATTAGAGACTGAAATTTATATGGCTGAATCTTTAATGATTCTATTTTCAATAGAATCAGACGGAAACATCATTTGATCTTTGTACTAAAAGATAGATAATTTTTAGTGAAGAAAGGTCGAAACTGTCAGGCAGCAGCGAAGGGGTAAATTGAAAGAATTTACTGTACAAATTGGCTAAAGTAAAAATTCTGGAAATTTTATGGTAAGAAGATGATTTAGTCTAGTTTCAGAAACATCAAGCGGTTTATAATTTCGAATTCTGTAACCCAAGATATAAATAATTTAGTGACTGTGACGCAAGTGGACAGCTTTGAAAATTAATGTGAAAATAAGATTAAAGAGGTATATGATGATACATATGTGATGAACAATATATATGTGAAATATTATGTGTTTAATTATGAATATTGATTATATGATAAAATGTTGATATTGTGTAAGCCTTTGAGCAAATAAAGGTGAAAAATACATGATTATGTATATGTGAAGAGAAATGTAAACGTGATATATGAAATTATGAGAGATTATGCCCATGTAGACAAGTTAGAACCATTGTGATAATAGTGGCATGCCATTAAGGAACACTAGCGCGCTCTCTGTTTAGCACTTCGTGTGCTCTCTGATTAGCACTGTGTGTGCTCTCTGATTAGCACTGTGTGTGCTCAGTACTTTGTGTACTCTCTGTTTAGCACTTTGTGTGCTCTCTGTTGCCCAGCACTTATGTGCTTTCTGTTTAGTACTTCGATACTCTCTGTTTGTTCCGTTTATCTAATGGGTTTTATAAAAGTCTACTATGGGCCAAGTGGATAAATAAGCTAAGTGAACTATGGTTAAGAAAGCTATGATGACTAAATTGTGAAAAGTGAAAGAATGTGCAAATTATTACATTGAGGTAAAAAAATGATAAATACATGAAAGAGAAGTACTATATTTGTATGTGTAATTATATGTTAATAATTAGGTGAACTAATGTGATTGAAATGACTAAGTTGTGAAAAAAGGATGAAAATGTAAAATCTACCGTTGAGGTAAGTTGGAATATGAGAATGAATGTGTGTTATGGTGAAATTATGGTAAGTTAAATATTACATGGAAGAAAGGTTAGAAATTTCATACGCATGAGTAATTAAATGTTTGATAAAATTAAGCAATAAATAAATAATCATCTATTATGTTTGTAATGCTTACTAAGCCTTCACCGGCTTAACGAGTTTATTTTAACGCGTAAGTACAAAAGCTACGGAAAGCTAGAATCGAGCAAGGAATCTCTCATCACATCACATCACATCTCATCACATCACATCACTTTTGAAGCTCAAGTTTAAGTAATTTACTTTGAAGAAAAATGACATGTATAAATGGTATACTTAGGTGTCCCTAATGAACAGGTTACTAATATTGTTTTGAAAATTTACATGAATTGAAAGAAAAATTTTATTATACTCATTTTTAATTCTCTGACATTGTATGTAATACTCTTATGCCGGATTTATACGTGTGAACCGGGTGTAGGGGTGTTATATTTTATATAAAAATATATAAAAAAATATCCTTATAATAATATTTATTGTTTTATAAAAATAATAAGTTTTGATAATTTCACAATCGAATTGAGATTCAATTAATGGGTGATACTAATTCAATAAAACTTTTAAAATATTAACATTGATGTTATTACCTTATTTACTAAAATATAAATATTGTAATGAAATTTTTTTCAAGTGTAATTATGCGGTAAAAATATTATGGAAGTTTTTGTACTAGGACTTAAATCGCATTTTGTCCCTTCTACTTAAAAATGAGAATATTAACTCTTGTATGTTAGATCGAAGTGTAAAAATGGGAATATTGTAATTAAGATCTATTTTGGTACTAGAACTTGGTAATGATTGATGGATTTGATAACATGACTTTAAGATTGTGCCGTGACATTACTTAAAATTAAAAAAATGTATCAAACTTTTACATTTGTCAAGTTCGGAGACAGTAATGGACTTAGTTGTTAATTTCATGTACCAAATGAACCAAAAACATATGTTTAAGTATCAAAATAGATCTGATTGCTAAGTTCAAGGACTGAAATTTATATTAACCCATTTTAATTCAAACATCCATTGATTAACCGGATTAAATTAAATGAGTCTTTAATCCAAGTGAGAATACTAAATATATGGTGACTCCAAACAAAATATCTTCCTTCTATTTTTATTAACATGAATACAATTATCAACATGAAGTGATACTTTGCATGTATTTGCCTTTGTTTTTTTTAAAAAGTATTTCATGTAAGGTTTTTTAGTTAATTGCACTAGAGATCCTCAATCTATGATTTGTATTCTAAATTGGTCTCTACACTATTGATGTTATATATATCAAGTTCTTTTTATTATTAAAATTATTAATTTAACTGTTAAATAACATGTCAAAATTTATGTAACATAAAATTTTAAAGAAAAGTAAAATGTTATCTTAAAACAAAAAGTAAAGTACAATAAAAAAAAGCAAGGGTAAATGAAAAGCTTTTTTAAAAGCTTTGAAAACCTCAAAACCAAGATTTTTTTCAATATTAACTTTTATAAAATTTAATTTTCTTTAAATTTTCATTTTAAATTACGCCACGTAAGATTTGACATCTAATTTGACAGTTAAATTAACATTTTTAGTAATCGAAATACCTTTTTTATATAGCCTCGATAGTTCGAGGATGTAATTAGAATGTTGTTAATACGAAGGTACAATAAGGAGGAGGGTGTGGTGACCAGTTCACCCAATTGGGGTGGAGAGTCGGAGATTACAGAGAACAAAGGTGGGGTGTGGTGACCAGTTCACCCAATTGGGGTGGAGAGTCGGAGATTACAGAGAACAAAGGTGGAGGAAGTATTAAGACTAGATGCTGAAGGTAAGTTGGTAGAATGTAGGTAAGTATGTCTGAGAGTCAATCCCTTCTTCATCTTCTTGGGGCTATTTATAGGTGAGGTCTCGTGCAAGATAGCATTAACGTGGCAAACCTGCAATCAAGTCATCGTTATGGAATGCGTTGGGCAGATGTTTTCGATGGGACGAGGATGTTTGTGATGGGACATATCTTGCCATTCGTTCTGATCCAAGGTACGGAGTAGTTGAACCTGCATGGGGTTCGGTGACCAAAAGGATCACGTTCCTGACAGAAGATCAGGTACTTGGAGTAGCGAATAGTTAGCTTCCTTGAATGGTTTACCTTTTGCTTGCCCAAGTGGCTGAGACGAGGAGTGAGACTTCTAGATACCTCCCGATCTACAGCGAATGGAGTATGCCCCTCAAGTGACCTTCCATTCTGCCACAGGTTCCCATTAATAGGGGAGGTATAACAAATATAAAGTTTGGGGATCAATTTAGAATGAAGACCATATTATGGGAATGTATGATGCAATCAACTCTTTTTTAAAAGGGGAATGTATGGGGACCAATTTTAAATAGAACCTTATTGATATAATCTCAATAATTAGAATGATTTGAAAGTGCTTTTTTTTTTTTTACAACGATTATTCGAACTTAGGTTATTCTTGACAAAAGTGAACACCTGACTAATAGGCAACAAGCTAAGGTTCTAAAAAGGGTTTTTTATTAGGCATAATGACTTTTTTGGCCCTCTAATTTTACAAAAATAATCATATTAGCCCTCCACTTATTTTTTTGGCCTTTTTAGCCCTTAAACTTGTTCTTTTTTATCAAATCACCCAAAAATAAATAGAAAAGTTAACATTTTTTAGCTTTGCTGACATTTCATACACATGGATTGCCATGTGGATAATATGTAAACATTTAATTACTTTTTTAAATTTTAAAAAATATTATAATTTTCATACTTCATTAATGATTTTTTGAATTTTTAAAAATTTAAAAATTAATTAAATGCTAACATGTCATCCAATGTGGCAATCCTT
The DNA here is from genome assembly GCA_039519145.1 of Kokia cookei. Classification (NCBI taxonomy): domain Eukaryota; kingdom Viridiplantae; phylum Streptophyta; class Magnoliopsida; order Malvales; family Malvaceae; genus Kokia; species Kokia cookei. The sequence goes on along the minus strand of CM076900.1, from coordinate 36,188,349 downwards.
GTGTATGCCACGTTAGCAAATTCAAAAAGACGTTAACTTTTTCATTATTTTAGGTGATTGGACAAAAAACACAAATTTAAGGGCTTAATAAGATGAAAAATTAAATGGGGGGCTAAAATGATTTTTTTATAAGGTTGGAGGGTCAAATAAGTTATTATGCTTTTTTGTTATTTAAATTTAATATATTTTTTTAATAATAATGTGATATAAAAAGGGATATAGATAACTTTGAATTTAATTTAAGTGATAAAATTCAAATGAAAGTACGTATCTTATTTTCATTAATTTCTATTAAAATTAAAATAAAAGAAATATTTAACTTCGCAGGAAAATATGCATGATACAAAACAATAATCCATGAACCCAATGGGTCATGGCCCAAATCGTGTATACTAGATCGGCTCGAAATTAATACGAAAACGGCCTTACATTTTTGTTTTTGTCTTGGGGTTTGTTTGTAAATAATTGGGGTAATATAATTTTTGGTCCTTAACTTGACAGTTAAGTTCACTTTGGTATCTATACTTTTCTTATTTATTTTTGATGCTTGGACATGATAACTTTTATTTTGATCCTTCAACTTGAAATATTATAAAAGTTAAATCACGTGTTACTTTGAGATTGTTGTCACATCATGACTTGAAAATTAAAATTTTTTTTATAAATTTTCAAATGATGGAGTGATATAATCTTGGAGTGTTAACATACAATGCTCTAATAATCAAACTAGTGATTGAACCAATTAGATCACTGGTTCCCAATTTAATTGATTTGATTGGTTCAAAGACCAACTATAATTAAATAATTAATTAAAAATTAGTAAAAAATAAAAAAAATTAAAAAATTATTAAACTAATATTAACTAATTTATAAACGTGTTTTATTTAATATAAAAATTATTCATTAACAGTCACAAATAGTAAAAATGAGATTTTTTCTTTATTTTCTTCTACAAATTTAAAACTATTATTTCTATATATCAAACCATCTCTGCCCCATAGTCTGCAGTCTAATTAATGGTACAATTAAAAATAATCTGGGGCTAAATTACATGGAACATCTCTTCCACACATGAAGTCTGACCATAAATCACACAATGATTTATATAGTTCCATCCTTATTTAGTTAGATCAACTATATATTATCATATTCACAATTTCTTCTCAAAGTTCTGAATCAAAAGTACTAAATTTATTAAATACTATTTAGCACATTAGGGTTTTTGGGTCCTTCTTCTCTCCGGTGGTCCAATAAATAATTCCGTCTCCACCTCCATCGTCTCCTCCTCCGTGATTGTTGACCATGGTGATGGTTTCATCCCACACTGATATGATAAAAATCAATAACCGAAATTAATTATTATATTAATTGATAAAAATAAGTACATATATATATATATATATTTAGTGCAATCAATTTCAGTATCAGTATATCAAATCTAAACATTATACATACCTTTTGTCGCAGTTTAGCATTTTCTTCCTCGAGACGTTTCTCCTGAATGTTTAACCAAGCATTAATAATCATATGTTCAAAGTCCAAATCAAATGTTAATATATCATTCACAAATGGGGTTAAGTCAGTATTTGGAATCTAAACTTGGTAATAACTCTTACATTGAGGTTTAATTTTTTTTTTTCAAGTTAGTCCATGATTTTGCTAATTGTTTTCATATTGAGACTTGAACTAGGAAATTGTTCCCACATTGAGACTTGAATTCTTGTCCAAGTTAGCCCTTGAACTTGACAATCATTCCCATATTAGGACATGGACTTGGCAATTATTTCTATATTAGGACTTGAACTCGGCAATTTTTTTTACATTGGACCTTGAGCTCGAGGGTGTTCAAGGAAATATTAGGGACTTACTTGGACTAAAAAAGTTCAAGCCCCCAATGTGGTAACAATTGCCAAATTCAGGAATTAACTTGGGCAAAAAAAGTTTGAACCCTAATGTGAGAACAATTGTCAATGTCAAGGATTGACTTGGACCAAAAACAAGTTCATGCCTCAATGCGGAAACAATTGTCGTATTCAGGGACTAACTTTGAAAAAAACATTGAAACCCTAATGTAAAGTAATTACCAAATTCAGAACAAAAGTGATTTAACCCTTCACAAATTTACCTCTTGCTTTAGCTTCTCAATCTGCTGGCGAAATAAGAGATTCTGAACATAGCAAAACCAAGTATTATACATATCACCACTAAATAAATTTGAACATATATGATGCATGTGAATTTTTCTTATATATATATGTATGTATGTATGTAATGTACCTTTCTTTCCCTTATTCTGCTTAAGCTTCGTTCCAAATTGGTTTCTAACTGATTGAGCTCGTTAAGAGAACATGGTTCCAACCCATTTCCCAACAGTTTTCTGTGTTCAAATCAACACAAAATTTTACTTTACACTCTCCAAAAATTATAAAATTATAAAGTAATATAATGATAAAATTAATTTTCTAACTTTTCTCCCAACTCAATTGGATCAACCGAGTTAAACCGTCTTCACCATGCATACGAGTTTGAAAGCTAAGGACTTAACTGTTTAGAATTTTCGAGAAATTCAATCTTCTTTGCCATGCTTTGAGCATCTTCCTTCACATTCTTCATGCACAAGTTCAATGATCGTTAGTTGTTGAATGGTAAGCAAGCGATCAACAAATAGGCGTATCACTAAAAAGAAAACGATCAATGCTTCAAAGGAGGAGCCTAAATAAGTGTGTGTATATATATATATATATATATATGTATGTATGCATTCAATGACATATACTAAATCATCTTTGTATTTATGAAGAACAAATGAAAGGTTTGAATTTAGTTTTTGAGTTCAACAATACCAAATGTTACTACGGGTGGGTTTGAATGGACGATACGTTTACTTGCGGTTAGTTTTAAAACAATAGTGACAGTGAGATTAGATATTGTAGTAATACTGTAACGTGAGATAAAAAGCATCGCATCCCACCGCCCATCCAAACCCACTCGTAGTAGATTAATATTTAATTAGCGGTTATTAGCTTAATTACAATAATCAGTGCAAAAGTAAGGGCAGAATTAAGGTACCTGCATATTTTGGTCTACTGCAGCTAATTTGTTGCTGATTCCAATATTACCCTTCTCTCGCTTCTCATATCGCTCTATGGTTTTGCTCATGCTGACACATCATCTCCAAACATACCACAAATAAGTGAACAAAAATGAATGAATGCATAATGATGCTACTTGTTGCTTTAGAAGGCAAAAGTGAATTCTATTTGAAGAGCTCGAAGCTCCAAGAATGGCAAAAACAATTTGCAGTTGATATAAGATTAAGGCCATTGAACCGTATTCCTGTAAGTGCATGCACCCATGCCATGAATGATGAACTACTAAAAAGTATAAAATTAGGCTACATTTTATTTAATCTCATTGTCGCGAATGTTTTTGATCTCGTAGAAATCAATTTTATTGTTCATTCATTCCATCCTAATGCATAAAAAACAATTATTTCAAATTAGAATGATGAGAGAAAGAAAATGACAGAGAAGTCGATTCAAAATTATGTGTTTTTCAAATATTTTATTTTCTTTCTTTTTTCAACTCTTTCAAGCAATTGATGGAAAGAAATTTATATTTCCTTTCAAATTTTCAATCTTTCATGCCAAGCACCCTATGGAAAAAAAAAAAAAATTATATTTTCATCTTTTTATTTTTTTTTATCTTTTCGATTTTTTTCACTCTATCAAGCAAAACCTAAGGAAGGATGCTTAGATTCAATACGAAATCAAGTAGCTCTTTTGCATTTATCCCATTTAATATTTTTTTTTCCATTCTTTCCTTCCATCTATCTAATTTTTCACCTAACTAAACACACAAGTCAAATATGACGTATCAAAACACTCATATTTCAATGCAGCAGATACAAAAAAAATGTAAGACTAAGGTTCGTTTGTTTTATGAAAAATAATTTAGGAAAATGTTTTTTGTATTTTGATTTTATACAAAATAGTTTGGTCAACAAAAAATTAAGTCAATAAAGTTTGTTTGTTTCATAAAAAGCAGCTTTTCGGAAAAGAATTCCTTATGAGTAAGTTTATTTTTATATAAAAATTAATTTAGATAAATTAAACATTAATATATTATTAGAAATTTTATTCTTAATTTTTAAAATATTTAAAAATATTAAAATATTAATATCAAATATTATAATTTTAATAATATTAAAGATATGTCAATTTCATTTAATCATATAATAATTTATTAGTATAGTTAATACAATTTATTATTTCAATAAAATTATTTAATATTATAATTACATTTTAATATTAATAATATTATTAATATTTTATTGAGAATTTTATATTAACATTTACATAATACATATATACATGTTTATAAATATTTAGTAATAAATGTTTATAGCATAAATAATTAATATTTTAATAATGTAAATAAGGGTATTTGTCAACTCTCATATATATAACTATCCACTCATATATATATTATAAAATATCCTTTTATTTTGAAAAAAATTGATAAATAATAAAAAATATTTTCACACAGAATCGTCTAAACACACGAAAATATCAATTTTCAAACAAATAAATGATAATTTTTGAGGAATCCAAAAATCCTCCATTGTCAAAGATAAACCTCCATCTCCATCATATACAAGTTGAATAGGGAAAACACACATTTCTTCCTAGAATCATGTTTAAAAAATGTTATATATCGAAAACAACATCAACAAAAAAGGGCTAAATACTTGGGATTCAGTAAAGAAAAATAAATTGTCTGATGCATGCCTAGACTAAAGCACTGCATTATCTTCGAAACAATCTTTCCAGATAGTATCTTTTTATTTTTGTTTTGTTTTTTCAAATATTCCTTCTGGACCACCATCTTCCTCTATAGTTTTCATGGAATTCTAAAGAAGTGCTTTAATATATATATATATACCTCAAACTTGGGGCTAACCTGCCTATTGCTTTGGGAGGGTAGTGGGGCTGGGCAGCATCACCGTAGCAATTGTTGTAAAGCTAAACTAAGCTTTGATACACACGCACACACACATATATATGAGTTAAATTAGTGGTTTGGCCTCAATCTATCAACCAATGTCCATAAATATAACACACAGAAGTAAGGCTTGCATGCCTGAGAATTTCTTTACTGACCATTTTTCCTCCTCAAAACAATAATAGATTTGTGCAAACTTATTCATAGAGATATATAACAAAATGAATTGAAGCTACTCAGTTTTTATATATATTTTTCCTTCATTCATTGGGAACAAAATATCTTATGATGAGTACAACGTGAAACAAGTTCCCACATGTCTAAAGCTGGTAGCTCAACTAAATCTTAGCTAATCTCAAACAGGAAGAGTTAATCTATAACTTTTGTTTAACAAGTCAAATAAAAATAGTGATGAGACTCGAATTTAGACTTTGTAATATTTTATTTATGCCTATATCTTGGAATTTCAAGCTCTTAAGAGTGATGATTTCATGTAATGGCGAATGCTAAACCGTCTAAGATTCATCCTCATTAAGGCGTCAACAGGATGGCAAGTGATCCTTCTTTAATTATAGATACCAACAAATTTTAAATATAGTAATAATACTTCAGATTTAAACTCGAAAATTAATATATTGTGAAGGGAAAGAATATGAATTTAGAAAAAATTAATTTTTATGGATGAGATAACAACATCAAAATATCTTCTATCATATAGAGAACCTCAATTATTGATGGTTTTATACTTGTTAACTTTAATTAATCATGACGTCTCAAAACAAACACAACTGCTGCTAACGCTAAAAACAAGATAGTGGATGTTACCGCGTGGGCAAAAGCAAATACAATAATTTCTCTTGTAATTTATATGAAAATGTAAACCATTTAAACACGATGTGCAAAGTACAAACTCAGTTCCTGCTCAGAGGCCCCCCCTCCGCCCTTAAACAATCAACAGGTTTCTAATTTCAACTTCACATCCCCTTTCACTTTTGTTTTGCCCTATCATTGCACTCAAACATTTATTGGATTCAAGTTTTAATGACTTTTTAATAGGCAGACTCAAACTAGAAATTTTCTCATAAAATCAGCTAGCTATAGTTGTTTCAAAGCCACAGCTTAGGTTAAGTCTCCATATGACTAAATGGTAAACACCTAAACATTAGTAACCAATCTGAGTATACTTTAACCCTAAAGACCATGACCTTAGTTTATCTCTCTTTCTCTCTCAGGATTTACTCTGAACATGAACATCAACTAACAAGGAAAACCCCACCTGCTCACGAGCTACCTGATAGGCTTGGTTTCAATAAAACAGAAACAAGACAGTCAAAGACCAGGTACCTTCTGCTACAAAGCCTGAAATAAGCAATGTATTCATAGTACTTGCCTATACATGGTACTAGCCTAGTAAAGCGGGGTCAAGTCTAATTCACCAAAGCTTATCCATACCTTCCTGGATTTAAATAAAAGAATCATATACTGATAGTACGTTGTAAATGAAGAACGCACCTAGAACTAGAAAACTCATAGAGTTTCCCTCTGGGAGAGAAGATAATGAGTGCAACTTCAGCATCACAAAGCACTGATAACTCAAAAGCCTTCTTGAGTAATCCGTTTCTTCTTTTTGAAAACGTAACTTGCCTGCTTGCTGCATTCTCTATTCTCTTCATCTGTGTTTTCCCTCTCACCATATTCTCTTTTATCCTACAACCAAAATCCAAAAAAAAAAAAAGGGTAAATTGATTGAATCCTAGGAAATAACTATATACAAAAAAAAGGGTTTCCAGAAATAGAAAGGGAGTAACTGAAAAATCTAATCAAATTAAGGAACTTAAAAAAAAAAAAAACCTTCCTTGAGCTCTAGTTTATGTAGAAGAACAAGATTTGCTGGGGATTTTTTAGAATACAACAGAAACCCTAGTTTTTGCAGATGAGAAGAAATGAATTGACCAATCAGTTTACCTAAAAGACTCTCCTTTGAAAGCTCTATATGTAAATAAAAAAGGAAAATGTATAAAGTAGCGGACAAAGTTCTGTAGGGAGTGAAGAACCTAATCTCTTTCTTCTTTTGGTAAAATTAGAAGGAAAGAGAGGCACATTCCCAGAAAAAGAAAAACCAGATAATAAACATTTGATGATTCCATAAGTGGTGTGAAAGTGGATGCACCAAAACTGTATGCTACATAATGTAAGTTTATGACACCTGTCTTGTTTTACCGACAACCTCCATGCCCGGTGTCCGCTGATAGTAGCAGTGGCCAAGCGTGCTATATAAAAACTGGGAAAGACACGGAACATTTCTGTCGGTTGCATGCAAGAACCGGACACTCACCGGACGCGATATATTCACTAGTGGTGGGACCGTACAAGTTAGGGCGGACACGTCTGCATTTTCCGTACATATGGCAGAGGGAAAACCAATAAGAGGTTGACACGTCATTCGTTGAGTGTTATCAGTTGTTAGGCTGGATTTTCACGTGGCTGCTCTCTGTTTAGTTGGTGGATTTAGGATCTCAGAGGGCCTCCTCTTTGTTTCTTAAAACATGCTGTTACTCCTTGTACTTTAACCGAATTTGAGATTTAGTCCTCTAACTTTTTCAATTTAAAAATCCTAATTCAATTATTATCTTTGTTACGGTGTTTGCCATTTTCAACGCGTTACCCGGTTAAAGTCGACCCAATCCTTTTTTACCTTAGTAAGTACAATGTTAGCCAAACCATACAAGCATATAGTTCGCCTATAAGAGTTCGCACCTAATGGGCTCGTGCCACCATAAAGACAAACCCATACTTAGGTGCACGTGTTGATCCCAAATAAGGTACATGTTGGCATATATGGGACCGTGCCTTGTGAATAAGGAAATTGGTTTTCATGAAGGACATACCCACAAAAATACTCTAAGAATTTTTTTCGATTGTTTCTATCAAAATTTTGTCAACTTAAACAGAAAATAGTTATGATTTTAATGATTGAACTGAGATTTTAAAATTAAAAGAAGTAGGAAGACTTCATATTTAACTCTTTTTTTTTTAAAAGTATAAGGACTAAATATTAGATTTTTCCAAAGTAGAAGGACTAATAAAATATTTGAACCCCCCCTTTACTTTTAAAAGGCTTTTTCTTGTGGATTGAGCCAAGTGGTGGCGCACTATTGGATCCTAGGTTTGTTTAATAAAGATGAATTGTTTAGGTGTGAAATGTGGTGAGTGGGTGTGAAAGGGACCACTTCTTTGAAATCAGGCCTTCAATTGACGGTGTTAAATGGATGGATACTTTGAATGGCTCTGGAGTCTAGATTTCATTGATGCCTTCACCCACCATACTTCATTAAAAAACTTCAAATGTTTTAAATAATAGTAGAGATTGGAAAAATCATAAGCTTGCTCCATGATCCCTCACTCACAAATATGTTCTCAAGTAATATTATTTAGGAACAATGAGGGATTGGTGGAGTTGACAAACGTGGACATTCTTAGTTTTGAGTATTTAAATTCGAAATTTATCATACGTAAATAGAGTAGAAATACAGAAATTTAAAGGGTTGTAATATGATAATGTATCAATTTTCTTTTCACGATTGTGCTTGATGGAAAAGATAGAAAATAATAATAATAATAATAATAATAATAAGTTTCTTTCAATTCAATTTGTTTTCTTTTTATCTACTCTTGGCAGGGTTGAAAAATGAATTGAAAGAAAATAAAATATTTTGATAAATGCATAATTTTGAATTAAGGTATACATCTATGTTATTTTCTCTCTTGTCATCATTTTAATTCAAACGAAGTGATTTTTATACATTATTATAGAAAATAATCATCTCTCTTACTTTTTCTTCTCTACCAAACACATTTAAAATTTATTTTCTTTTCAATTTTTTCACTCACTCCTTCCATCCCTCCACTTTTCCACTTATCCAAGCACATCCTAAGTCGCACTATAAACTATTGTCATATGAAATTTTAGTCTGATCAATTAGTTTGTAGTATGATTGTGTTCAATAATTTGATTCTTAATTTTAACTTTTAATCCGTTTGTATTATGATAATACGATTCTACACTTGGTAGTTACTTGGATATGTATTTACACTTATACTTAGATTGTACTGTGCTTGTAAACCTTCTTTTAAATGAAATATCCTGACTTTATTAATGATGGGAAACAAACACGAATAGCAAGGCTGTTCTCCAATACAAATTACAAGAGAAAACCATAAAAACTAATAAAGACATAATTAATGAAAGGAAAGAGCAATAGTCATATTTTGAATTTTAAAGTTTAGTTATGATTTTATATCTATAATATACATAAAAGTACGAGTTATTTTTTTTTTTAATTGACTAATATAATCTTTATTATTTATTATATTATTGATTTTATCATTTTAAATTTTTATTATTTATAAGATTTGTCTCATTTTAGTCATTTTAATTTTAATGAAATATTTAGTTCAAAGTTTACTTGCTAAGAAAATTTATCCGATTTATAAATAAAAATTTTGATTTTATTAGAAGATTTTTCTTAAAATGAGATTATATAATAAATAAAAAGATTAAACCTTTTATGAATTATTTTATAGTTAATTTATTCCTTTCAAAAAAATTATAGTTAAATCATTATCTTTTGATTAACTTAAAAATAAACAAAAGGGAAGTTATATTATTTTAGTTTTTTTGTAATATACCAGTGTGAACAACATCCTCTTTTTCATTGAAACCACTTGTTGAGTTCTATAGTATTTTAGTTTTAAATAGTAAAATAAACATAAGATTGAAGAATCTTTTTAAATGATTCCAAATACATCTGTTGAAGCCCAATTTATCCGGATTCAACAGAATTTAAATTTATTTTAAAATTAAATTTATTTTAAGTTTAAGTTTAATTAAAATTTAAATTTATTATAAATTTAAGTTTAAATTTAAATTTATATTAATGTTCAAATACAAATGCAAGTGTCCAATTACAAAAGCTCAAATTGGGACCCAACTACAAATTAACTCAATCCATTTACACCTTAAGCCCAAATTTCATTGACCCATGACCCAAGTCAAATCTGTTGGGCAACTTGCACCAGCCACTTCCCTCTCAGCCAATCAGAGACCGGCACGTCAGGAGCCTAGTTGCTCACCAGCAACTTGCTTCAACTTGCTCTGCCACCGCCACTGCATAAGCCCCCATCGTCGAACCTGCAAAAGAGAAAAAACAAGACAAGCATTTAAATGAAAAAAACAAATTAGCATGAATGTGAACATGGGTATAAAGCCAAAGTGAAAAGCTTGTAACTGGTTACTGACTTTTGTTCTTTCGAAAATTACAAATCAATACAAGAAAATAAGTCTTTCACAGCATTTTACAATCCAAAAAATAGCAGCAGTTAATAGCCAACAGTGAATCGACTCAAGCCAATCTCATGACTGCCAAACATTGAAACGCTCAGGTATAACCGCAATATATGTTTATTATTTTTTATGATTTACAATGCAAACCCATCAAATTCTATGTATGTATTAATGTACGTATTTAACACCCCTGTTAACATTTATTGTTTTCTATATATGTTTCAAAATGTATTAAATAAATGTCATTAATAATAATATTAATTATTATGGTAATAATAATAATATTATTATTATTACTAATATCATTAATAATATTAATGACGACAATAATAATAATAAACATTAATATTTAATATTTAAAAAAATAATAAAAAAGGAAAACTAAAGGACGAAAGCACTTCCCTAGTCACGTTGTTGCTGGAGTAGTCATCGGAGCCCATCGATCCGCCGCCCGCAGCGTAGTAACATCCATCGAAAATAAATTTACAAAAAAACAATGGCAATACAAACGGTGTTAAAAGTACAAAATATTTTGAAATAAAAAGAATGAAACAGATCTAAGTTTTAAAGGTTTTTTTTTTCGAAGTTTGAAGATCTAAAAAAATGAAAAGTTTCAAACCCTTTTTTAAAATAAAAGAAAAGGGAAGAGGAAGAAGAGGCAAGAATTTTACTTGACTGACAGCGGAGCGTGAACGGAGAAGGATCGGGGACAACGATCGGGCGGCGGTGACTCGCGACGCGCGGTTGGGGACGACTGGAGACATGGCCGGAGTCACCCTTGGCCGGACGGGGTTTCTGGAGAGAAAAAGGGGTGGGCAAAAGGGTTTTCTTGTTTTAAAACTGCTAAAAATGATTTTTTTTTTGAAACAAACTTTCGTTTAAATATACACATAGGAACGACGCTGTTTTGAGGACTGAGTTTCAGCCCCAAAACAATGCCGTTTCAGCCCTCTGCCCAAGGACCGACTCGAATCCGACCTGACCCGACCTAGGACCCGCGTGTTTTTTGTTAATGGTATATTTATGCATTTGGTCCTTCCACTTTTTTTCAAATTTACAATCAAGTCCTTTATATACTTTTAATTAATTTTAAATTGGCCCAATAATTTTCAATGGTTTTCAATTTAATCCCTTGACCTTTTGAAAGCACCAGGAGCTGCCACGTTTCATTATTTTGGCTTATTTATGCAAATGATCCCTCTTATTTTTAATTTGTTTTAATTTAATCCTTAAATCAAGTCTTGTTGAATTACAAAATTAGCTCAAAATTTTTTCATGGTTTTCAAATTAGTCCTTTGACTTCAGGGTGCCTGAGGGGCCACCACGTGTCACTTATTTTTTGTTTTATTGCCCTGGAGGTCCCTAAACTGTCCAAAATTTTCATTTTTGACCTTAAAACTTTCGAAAATTATATATTTACGCTCAAACTTCCAAAAATTCCATTTTTGACCTCGAAACTTCCGAAAATTATATTTTTACCCCTAAACTTCCAAAAATTTCATTTTGACCCTGAAACTTCCAAAAATTACATTTTTACCCATAAACTTCCAAAAATTACATTTTTAACCCCAAAAATTCCAAAAAATTGCATTTTTACCCTTGAACCTCTAAAAATTCCATTTTTGACCTCGAAACTTTCAAAAAAAATACCATTTCACCCCCGAATGTCCAAAAATTCCATTTTTGATCTCGATTTTCCTAAAAATTACTATTTTACCCTCGAATGTCCAAAAATTCCGTTTTTGATCCCGATTTTTTCAAAAGTTACCGTTTTACCCTCGAGTGTTTAAAAATTCCATTTTTAACCTCGAACTTTCCCAAAATTACCATTTTGCCCCCGAGAATCCAAAATTACCATTTTGCCCTCAGGTATTCAAAAAGTCTCATTTTCAACTCTGATTGCATCATTTTTTCTTCATCATCAATATTTGCGTTTAATTTTAATTATTATGCACTCGTATTTTGTATTTCTGATTTTTTTTTTTGCTTACCATTTATCCGCTTAATTATCTTACTTCGTGTTCTTTAATATCCATTATAAACTGCTTATTCATATTAAACTCACATGTTTGTTTTCAAAATTGTTTTCATAAAAACTTTAAAATCGAGGCAATATTCTTTTATTTCGAGTTTCAAAAATTTGCTCCTTAACTTACTAGGTGCAATTTTTCTTCAAACCGAAATAATCGAATACCCTTAATCGAGGCAATGTTTTCTTATCTTCGATTCTGAAAATTTACGCCTTAACTTACTAGGTGCAACCTTTCTTCAAATCGAGATAATCGAACATCCTTTTCCCAAAATTTAAAAAGTTTTACAAAGGAAAGCTCGTTATTTCTGAATCTTGAAATGTTGTGTCCTAACTCACTGGACGTAACTTTCTTCCTCGATCACTTTGAAATAGCGGGACTTCCAAACAAACTCGATTTCTCTTAAACTTAACTCATGCATTCAAGGATCATATTTTAAACTTTATTCGAGCTTTCAAAATTTTACAAAAAAAACCCTAAAATAATCAATGCAGTACCAATTTTGGGCATATGAGGGTGCTAATCCTTCCTCATGCGTAATCGACTCCTGAACCTGTTTTTCTGGATTTCGAAGACGTACATGTTTTCAAAACGGTTTTAAAAAAAAACATTTTGTGGTGATCCAATCACACCGAATAAAAAGATTGGTGGTGACTCCCATTTTCCAACATTGAAATAATTTTCGAAACTCGTCGTTTTCCAAAAAAGATGGTTTCGACACATCTTATTATTTATTATATCACTACATTGAAATTAGAATAATATTATATATTATTAAAATTTTAAACTATTTTATTAAAGATGAAATTATATTTTGTATCCATGTTAAATTGTACTTTCATTTTAATTTAAAATTATTCATTTTTACTTACATTTTTACTCACATTTTAATAATACAGAACTAAGACTTCCAATATATTAGCATTCAAGATTCAAGTATTTTCATTAAACTAGTAGCTTTAAAAATATTGGTAATGATACAAGGATCAAACAAAGTGTAGATGATGGTGGTGTTGGACGGTTCACCTTGCTTGGGGTAAGGTGAAGAGCCGCTGCGTATGGTGGTCAAACAATAGTGATAATAGGGTCAGTGAAAGAAGAAATGGGAGGGGGAGGGGGAGGGGAGGGGAGGAGAGAATCCCTTTTATGGTTGGGGTTAAGGATTTATATACCTATTGATGCTTACACATGATGTTGGAAGTGAAAGAATAACTATTGATGAACAGATGAAAATCTTCACCATTTTTAACAAGTTGGTCAATTGTTGGAAAGAATTAGAGGGCCTTACTCCACAAACAGAAAGAATTATTTATTAAATCTTTAATCATGTGCCTGAGTGTAAAAGAAGGAAATCTTGGTTGGCAACTCTCATACATCCAATGCTCTAAGTTATGGTAATATTGAATTAAATTTCACTTATGGTAAAAAAAATAATTCTAAATGATTGCTAGCATTATTATGATCATTCCGTCTTGAATTTGGGGCTCGCAGGTTAGCAAGTCCGACTCAAGATCAAAGCTCGCAAGGTAAGTTCATTGTTATGGCGAACCAAACTCAAGGGCTCAAAACTATATGAACACGTGATCAATCTAGAGTAGGATACTTGTCTGCATGCATGAAACTTACTTAAACTTTCTTATCAATGAACATTTACATATCATATAAATAGGAAAACTACATTGTCTAAAGGACACATTGAAAATTACTCAACAAGTGGTATAATAAAAATATGTTTGTTTTTTTTTTTTTAACAATTGTTCTAACTTTTTGATAATGTATTTAAGCATTTATTGATAAAGTCATGTACTGGAAACAAGGACAATGCTCGGCTCTAACTCAGGCTGGTGTAGAATTGGCCTGGGATTCGTTCTACATTTTGAGAAATCCTGATCTCTTTCGTACAATAATCACTCACTCACTATTAAAGGTACCCCCTCCCATGTGGTAAGTAAAGGCACGCCCTGCCCTCTTGGAATCATTCACATATGTACTCAAATGAACAGTTGACCATACGGCCTACATCACTGGCTCCTGCTCCACCTTCCTATGATTATTGATCCATATGGCCATATAATCCATGTGGTTGCTCCATTGACCCCAGCTTTAGCTTGGTTCATAGAGATATGGGCTAGAGAGGGCTGAATATAGACCAAGTTGGTCATTGAAAAATGGGTTCCAGAAACACTGTGGAAGCCCCATACTACCTAAAGTGCAATCATTACTTAAGATTCAAGCACATGGAATTGTTGGTGTACTTCCAATGGGCTTGTTATTTCTTATAGGAATAGCAGTCTAGCACTAACTTGTTCCATTTTATTTTTGGTGTATTCAAATTTAAGGGGGGAAAAAAAGAGTTATGCCATTGAGGCGTTTGTTGGGTTTGTAACAGCTATAGTTGGGTAAATTATGTATATCTTGATTAGATATTCAATTGAATCTTGATAGCATGATGATTAAGGGTATTCACTGCTTCAGGTATTATCTGGATTCAAGTTGCGTTAGTCGCGTTTATTGTTCGGGTTTTGTCTTATTATTATAATTCACCAAAAAAATTGTATTGGATCCACCAGTTGGACTAGAAACTAATTGAGGTATTGGTTCGAAAGAAGGCATTAGATCAATGATTTGAAAATATTAAATATATTTTTATTTTTCATGAATGTCTAATGATTTATTTAATTGAATTGGTTGGTTAGTGAATCGGTGGCCTAACCAGTTCAGCCACAATCTAATTATAAAAACTTTTTTTTTTGATATCTTTCATGTTTGTTTGACAATTCATATTCAAGATTTATGACAATTCCTCCTAACAATGTCTCCAATATTCGAATATATATTTTTTCCTTGAAAATACAATATATTTTACTACTACATTCAACACTAATTGGTAATGGTCAGTATATCAAATATTTAACTTTTTTTTATTTTTATAATTTTGGGTTATGTTATATTTTAAATTGATGAGTGGATGTGAAAGTGTGGAAAAGTCATGGCATGGAAAGGGAAGAATATATTATTATCAAGGATTTTGGAAAGAAGAGATGGTGATGGTGATTGAGCATAAGAAACAAAGGGGCAACATTTGGGTATTAAATAGATGAAATGAAAGAAGTGAGGCGTGGAGCATGTTCTCTCTGCTCAATTCCCCCCCACAACGTCTCCTTCTACTGTCAGTGTCCATCACCAGAACAGACCAGACCAAGGTTTTGGGCCTTCTTTCTATCCTTTTATTTGACTTCTTAAGAATGAGCAGATATTTTCTACACAAGCTGGGATACCAAGATTCTATACTAACACAAGGTTAAATTACACGTATATCTGAATTTCACAATTATTTTCATATTGAAATTTAATTTTTTTAAGTTAAACTCCAAACTTGATAATTGTTCTCACATTAGAGTTTACCTGCACCAACTTTACTTAGCATGGGTTTCGATGGATGGTGCATTATTTGTGGTTAATGTAAAAATAAGGGCGACGATGAAATTAAATATTATAACAATATTGTAACATGAGACAAAAAATAAATTAAATGCATCGTATCATCCATCAAATTAAGATACATTATTTTTTCCTTAGGCCGAAGATTATCCTAAATTATTTAATTAAAAATCAATGGATATAGAGTTGAATTTGTATCCTACTTATGACCGAAAACAAAAGCTAATAAGCGACATGATATGCCACACCGACAAATTAGACAAACTGAATCATATTATTATTATTATTTTAGGTGGGTAGTTGGAAATTGTTTATAAAAATCATACTTTTTATCTTTCGTGGGTTATCCTCAAAATCATGATTTTCCACTTTCAAGCTGCATATAATTCGTAATGTTAGAGAAGAAAATCAATGAATATCTTAGAATATTATTTTTATTTTCAAGAATTCAATTTTTTTTCTTTTCAAATTTCAAAATTTATGTTCAATGGTTAAAAATTTTAAAATTCTTCTGTTAAAATTATTGACGTGTCATTTTGAAATAAAAAAAATATTCATTTAATCACCATATAATTAAAAAAAACGTTGTAATGAACCTAAATTCAACGAAAGAAGTTTAATGGTATTAACAATTAAACTTATATTTTTAAAACTAAAAAATAAAAAGACTAAATTCTTTTAAATAGAACCAGAGGAACTAAATTCTAAATGTACACAGAGTATAAGGACTTGAAACATATTTTAACTTTCAATAAATCATATCTAAGCCATACATATAATAAGTACAAACATAGTTCAATTTTAATCTATATATTTTAAAAATACCATACATCAAATTTGACATAAAATTTAACAACCAAGCTTACAATTAATTTGACGGAATGGCCTAATTAATATGATATGTATACTTTGATGGTTCATTCAGAAAAAAAATTAAAGGTTGAGATTGATTTAGATATTAGGTTATAGTTTAAGGATCTATAATGAAATTATTCCTATTTTTAGTATGGGAAGGGACAAATTTTCTTAATTAGTAGGTATAAAACTATAATTAAACAAGTAAGAAAAAAAAAACAACATAAGTAAATAAATGAATGAATAGTGTGGTGAGGTGTGGTCCCTTGACGTTGGGCCTGTCACGATCTTAGGTAGGGGAATAGGACAGTGTTACAGCTGTGACGTTGAACCCAATTCTACTTCCACCACCACCCCCACCGCCGATGCTTCTTTTTTTTGTTCTTTTCTTCCTTTGGAATTACGTCATTAACCTTCTATCTCTTTTGCTTTGTTTTTTTCTTTTTCATTTTTCTTTCAATTATAGCTAACTTTTTTTTTTTCTTTTCTAATGATTTTCTTTTCAATTATATTTAAATAAAATGCTCTCAATAATAACGATTTCTCAATTCAAATTTAATTTAAATACAAGTAAAAGAAGTTCACTTCAGTAACATTAGATATCATGAATATATATATATTTTAAGTTTACAAGCACAATACAATTAAAACGTAAGTACAAATTTATGTATGATAACCAGAAAGTGTAGAATCAAATTATTATAGAACAAATGGACCAAGAATTAGATCAAATAATCAAGCTATTACATCACAAGTAAACTATGATCGGGAACAATTCAAACTACGAATTAACTAACTAGACTAAAACTTAAATATGGTGAAGTTCGAAGACCTATACATTTAATTTGGAAGGATTTGGGTTAAAATATTAAGCTTGAAAAATGGGCTTAAACAAAAAAATTAAGCTAATTTAAAATATGGGTCAAGCTCGAGCTCAAGCTCGACTCGACCCGACCTATTTTAAGTTTATAATACTTTATATTGTGTTATTTTTATATATTATGTAATTTAAAACACATTAAAAAATAAATCTATACTAAATATATAATACTATTATAATGTTTACTCAAAAAATACTACTATAATGTAAATATTAAAATAATGTTATGATGACCATATAAAAATTTTTAATAAATAGAAAAAATATAAAATTATAAAAGATAATATAGGCGGCTTAAAATGGGTTTGGATTAATCTTTTACAAATATGAACGGATTTAGACAAAATTTTAAGCTCATATTTCGGATCAGACTTGAACAGGTATAAAACATGTTCATATTATGCTTATATTCGACCCGATCTATGAGTACCTTTACAAGTATGTCAAGCTAACCCTCAATTGTATTCTGAAGTCGGGTAAAATGGAAGATACATGCCATGAACTAAAATGCTGGACTTATAGAATCAACGCTCCTCCAATCAGCTAAAAACTGTAGGCTCTAACATGTTAAGTGATCTGAAGTCGTGTTTCATCTTGTAGGAGTTCATTAACTTGACTCCCTAGCCATGAAAAATTAACCAACTTCCCATCCACCTCTAACTTGTTTGTGGGGCACAAACCTGTCAATCCTTCAAGTAAATCCAGAATCGTAACATCACATCCTCTAGTTATAGAGTCGCCATTGGTCGGAAGACCCATCAATATGAAAATCAAAATTATAGGGACCGAGCCTCCATCTTTCAACAAGAGAAGAAACAAACTCCGACATTAATTAGGTTGAAGTAGCCGATTGGACTAATAGTATAGAAACTAACATCCTTTTTAAGCCATCATGGATTCACGCGTCTTGATCCTGTAGATAGGATAATTTAGGGTACATAATATGGACTTTTGGTTTTTTTGGTGATAAATAAACGAGTAGGATGGTCTATTTGTAAGGTTTAGGGTTCGGGTTTTGTTGGGGTTTTTAAATGGATCTTGACGATCTTAAATTTTGAGATTAGTTTAACTTAAAAAAATAGTGATTTCAACCCTAGAGATTAGGGAGGGGATTATGGAATGAATCTCGAATTTAAGTGGGCCTTAACACCCATAGGTGCAAGGTTTTTAAAATTAGGCGGTGATCAAACTAGTCAGGTCATTGATTCGTTGGTTCAATCAGTCCGATCGATTGGATGGTTCAATTAAATAAATGATTAGAAATTTAAAAAAAAAATGGTTTAATAAATTTTTTAATCCGGTTCAACTTATCATATAGATTCCTAACTCAACTAGTTCGAAGCTTTTCTCTAAGCCGATAACCCGATCAATTTGTGATCTAAAATCATGGTCGTTGAAATCTTAGTTGAATCTCGAAATATTGAGATAGAAAAAATTACTCACTTGATAGATATGTAACAAAAAAAAATTGTAATGAACTTAAGTTTAACACAAAAAAATTAAAGGTATTCACAATTAGATCTGAATTTTAAAATTTAAAAAGTAAACAGACTAAATTTTAAATTTACTAAAAGTATGGAGACTTGAAGCATATTTTCACCTTATTTAATCTTTCTTAAGGAAAATTGATGCTATAAAAGAAAACCATATGTACCAAAATTGCATAGAATTCTATAAATGAGACATTACTTGTGAAACATTCATAAAAGAAACTTTAGTATATAAACCATAATGAAAGAAAAATATACTTCCTTGCTTCCAAACCAAACATTTCCACCAAAATGACAAAAGTAAACGAAGGAAGCTACAATAATTTTACATGTTTTTATTGCTTGAGATAAAAACTCCTTGCCTTTGGCATTACTTCATTTTTCTTTTTTTTTTTCTTTTTTTTCCTAAAATCCTAAAGTGATTACTAGGACCCAATGCCTAAAATTGTCCTAAAAAATTGCCTACAAATATATAAAAATTTCCACTTTGAATATACCCACTACCAACCACCATGAAGAATATCTCAAACATATTTATTGATCTACAATATCAACGGAAGTGAAGAAGAAAAAGATAGGAAGTGAATTGTTTGGAGAGCAAATTTCACAAAAAAAGTTTTTGTTAATTTTATTAAATAATTCGATATCATTTTTTAAACCTGTGATGACGTAATATATTGATATTTTTGTATAGTAACTAAATTTTTTAACATTTAGAAAAAAGATAAAATCGAGGAAATATTGTATTATTTGTCTAATTGTATACAAAATTATCATTATATAGATCACATCATTATGCTAAAAATACATCAAATTATTTAATGGAATTAACGAAAAAAGTTAACCTTAAGATTGGAAATACACAATTCATCAAGAGAAAAACTAATAATGATGAAATCACAAGGAATCTTATTTGGCCGATATGTTAGGGATCGTTAATTAGGAATCTTATTTTCTTGTACGCTTTCTATTTTATGATTAAAAAAAATTGGATTAGATTAATATGGATTGGGTGAATTAAGATTAGAAAATTTTGGATTCAGAAAATTTTAAGTTTGAATTTGTTAATCGAATTTTTCGGATTTAGGTCATTTGAATTTTTTTTTTATTTAATTTTGATATTCAATTGCAAATGAATATTTTAGAATCTTTTGGTTTTGATTCAATGATTCATATTTTTTGAATTTTTTATTAAAAAATATTTGAATAGTTAAGAGACTCGAATTCAAGCATTTGTGTATACGTTGGGAAAGAGTTAAGAAAATACTATCATGTAATTACATCAATATATTAAAAAAATAAAATTAACTGGCATAATATATGAATATTTTTTTAACAAATACATATTTGAATATTTTTTATAACACAATTCAAAAGCTTCAACTTTTACCAAGTTCATCAATATTTGAATGTTTATTTGGGTAACAAATACAAATATTTGATTGACATAAAACTTTTTGCATATAACATATGAAATGATCACTATTTCTGATTTGATCAAACGGTTCTTTTCATCCAATCAAACGTCAATATCCTTATCCAACCCTTTCTGGTGATCAGTCCACTCATTTTCCAATAATAATAAAACAACATTATTTAACAATTACTACTTAAATTGTGAAAATAAAAAAAAAAGTCTGAATCCAAAACTAAATTGTGAAAATAAATTTTAAATTTGAATAATTTTTACTTTCCATATATATTTTTATATAAATTTTAACATATACATCTAACTAAAAATTTGTAGGGACAAATATTCTTACAGCATTGTTAGAAGATTATTAATTACTTATTTAATTTGCAAAAGGAAAACATTTATCTGCAAGTAATATTAGAATTAAAGAAAAAGAAAAATCTATATACGAAGTAAAAATAATAAAAGTAGGCAGAACAGTGACAAGTGACAGCTCAACCCTCAGCCGACTTTCTTAAATAACTAAACAAAGTCGAAGTTAATTAAATGTCGCCTTTATCACTTGTATTATTATTATTATTTTTAATTATTATTTTACAACTTTATTTTTCTTAAATGGATGGTTGGATGACTAATTTGTACTTTCCAAATCATGTCCTAATTTTCGATTTTAGAGAAAAATAAAATAAGTTTTTTTTTCTTGTTGATAAATTTTTATTTATTTACTATTCAAATTTAATCAAAGTTTAATATCATATTTTTATTTATACATGTTCTAATTAAATTTGATGTCAAATTTGGATTATGTATACAAGTATTTGTTATGGTGCTCGTCATTATCGACCTGTTATCCGGTAAACTAATTGAGTTATGTTTTGTAGCCCATATGGTTCACATTTGGGTTCACACGTGTGGTATTCACATCCTTTCATGAGTTCGCATCATCATGCAAGCGAATTTACACATATAAAATACGTGTTAATCATAGAATCGAGTACATGTTGACATACATGAAAACATACCTACGACGTCACATTATCTAAGAACCGTATTATATAAATAAAGAAATCAATACTCTTTAAGGATAAACACACAAAAACACTCAACATTATTATTACATGAAAAAATCGTAATACATTTAATTAATTAAACAATAAGTTTTTGAGGTAGATTTTATAGCATATAAAATTGTAAAATTTTAGTTTCAAATTCTATTATGTTTGGATCGATTTAAATTTAATTTGGTCGGTTTGAGTTAATTATTGATTATAATCATCGATTTTAATGATAATTTAAAAATAAAGTATAATTAGGAGAAGAAAATTATGATTTATACCCTTGAATTAGATCAACCAACCCAATTCTATTATGAAAAAGAAATTCAAGGTTGATTATCAATTACATAATTTACCAAACTCCAATCAAAGCCCCACTTGCTTATTTGCTTAAATAAAACAATATCTTAAAATAAAATTAAAACAAATCAAAAACCCAATATTAGTATTAGTTTTGTTTACCATATTATAATTTTGGTTTTTTATAAATTAGTTCAAATAGTTGAAATCATTATCAAATAAATACTAAATCGTAACTTTTAGATCTAACAAGGACCAAAACCAATATTTTTCCATTTCTTAAAAAGAATTACAGTACAAGAGAAAAACAAAAAAAAAAAATCAAATTGTCAGTACATAGAACCAGCTTTATCTATTGGCTACATAATTTTTTTCTATTTGGCCAAAATTTTCCATTGCTTTATTATCTGAGCTCTCTTCTTCCAAACAATAATGATTCTAATAGCCTCGCGCACCTCCTTTCTTTTTCTCTGATAAACCCTTTTCTCTTTAACCTTCAAAACCAAACAAAAGCTTTGAAAAATTCTCCCCATACCCATGCTTTTCTCTTTTTACACACACACTCATATATATATTGAAAATTTTTTCATGCTTCTTTAACTTTCCCTGCATATGTAAAAGTAAAAATGAAAACCCTGCAACATATAGCAGCAGTAAAGAGGGTGGTGCAGAAAGTCTTGTGACTCAGATCCCAATACACTGTCCAATCTATATTACACCATTAGCGAGAAAATTTTTTAGTTCACTCTCAAGCACAAAGGGTTCTTTCTTTCTTTCCCTTGCGGTTCTTTATAGATATCAAAAACCCGTTCTTTTTCTCTTTAGAAAAAAAAAAAACCCCCATTCTTTTCTTCTTGTTGTTGGGTAAAAGCCAAAAAAAAAAATGCAAGGACCAGGTGGGTTAGGTATGATGAGTAGTGGTGGTGGAAGTGAAACGATTGGAGGGTTAAGTAGCGGTGAAGTGTCAGTTTCCGGTGACCAGAACCGTCATCTCAAGGCGGAGATAGCTACACATCCACTTTATGAACAACTTTTAGCAGCTCATGTGTCTTGTCTTCGTGTTGCGACACCGGTTGATCAGTTGTCTTTGATTGATGCACAGTTAGCAGAGTCACATAACATTTTAAGATCCTATGCTTCACAACAACAACAAGGTCACTCTTTATCTCCACATGAAAGACAAGAGCTTGATAACTTCTTGGTCAGTTCATCTTGTTTTAAATCCATTTTTTTCTCTTTTTTTGTTTTGTCTTTTGTCTTTTTGAAAAGGGTTTGACATATTTGGTGCAGGCACAATATTCGATAGTGTTGTGTACTTTCAAAGAACAGCTTCAACAACATGTCAGAGTCCATGCCGTTGAAGCTGTCATGGCTTGCCGTGAAATTGAAACTAACTTACAAGCTCTCACTGGTTTGTCCCTCTTCTTTCTCTTGATAAAATCCTTATCTTCATAGAATTATATGATTTTTATTTGTTTGTTTGAAGATGTTCAATAATGTCGTGTTTTGGTGCGGTTGGTAGCTAGGCATGAAGGGATAAGGATTGATTATTTGGGTTAATTTTCTTACAAGGTTAAGAGTCCGTACCAACATGTGGGTGTCGTAGGACCTACAAATAAAAGTCATACAATATTAGCTTATATACATATATGTAGGTTATATATATATAGGTAGGGTGGCTGCGGAATAGTTATAGTTTGGGGAAGAAGATGTTACCTTAGCTCCCACCACAACCACCATAGCCAATACTTTGATTCTAAGGTTTCATCACCATATATGGAATCTAGGGTTGCTTTTATCCATATTACAAGTTCGAGTTTAGTTTCTAAATTTACCAATAAGCTATTGATTGAGGTGATAGTTTCTTTAAACACTCTTGACTCGATAAAAATTAAATATTGAATTCAATGTTACCATGAAATATCCATCATATGGATGGAACGAATATTTTTTGGTGAAAGTATCATGGAGATCTTTGTATTAGGAGTCTAATTGTATTTTGCTCCCTCTAATATAAAATGGATAAATTAGTCCTTATATTAATATCAAAAAACAAATTTGCTCTTTTGTTAAAAAAATTCATTCATTTATATTGTTAAAAACTAGTCATTGTACATTAGGATGAGATACACATGACATGTTACGTGTCACCATTTGGTTATTTCATCAACCATACCAGTTTTTAACCGTATAAATGGATGAAACTTTTAATAAAAAGAATCAATTTACTCTTTGATCTAATATACAAGAACTAATTTGCTCATTTTTTTAATATATAAGTCAAAATGCAATCTTACTCCTAATACATGAGTCGATGCTGTTACTAATTTTTTTTTATAAAACACTTATTTTTATTCATAACCTCCTTTTAATCCTTAAATCGAAAGAAAAATACACGCTTAAATTAATATCAGCTGAATTAAAGTTGAAATTGGAATACAACCAATGATTTTAAAGGTATGAAGCTATATCTGTAAATAGATGAAACAGTAGGGTGTAGTGTCTAGAAATGAGGAAATGGTTGTCCCAATGAGATAATATAAGTGGCTAAATTGGCTCAAGTTAATGCAACGATATTCGTGTCTTTCACAATTTGGTGCTAAATTCTGTCAGAAGTGTACAAAAAAAAGTGGGCAGTTTGTAATGGTATATGAATGCTTTTAGGGTTTGGAAAAGCTTTTAAGCTATCATTAAAGACAAGTTTTTTTGACAGTCATGCCTCGCATTGTTTACACCTTTAATGCTGACAGACATTTGGGGTCCAAGCAGACCATTTTAATGGCCATAACAAATACATATACATATAGCCTAAGACAGTTGTTGATCTTGACGATGACTGCAGGCTACTCAAGTCTAAAAGGCTACCATGTTCTTGTTTTCATAAACTTTGAAGGGTAAAAATAACATAGAAAGTAAGATTATATCTTATCATTTCTACTAAAAATATGTGTAAATTAATCTATGTGTATTAGATTAAAAAATAAATTAATTCTTTTTATTAAAAATTTTATCTATTTATACAATTAAAAACTGACATGTCTGACAACATAATTAGACTGCGAAACAAAGTATGTCACGTGTACGTCATGCTGACATACAGAGACTAATTTTTAATCATAGAAATGGATGAATAGAAAGATTAATTTTCTATTTGATTTCACGTATAATAATTAATTTGTCTTCATACAAAAAAAACCCTTAATTGTTACATTTTCAATGATATTTATTTTGAAATTTTTTTTTGGTTATCATAAATTTATAAATGAAAATCAGATAGCTAATGCATAGGTTTGGGAACATGGCATGTTTGTAGAAATTAAAACATTAGTGGAACAAATATATATATCATCATGGTAGTCAAAGTGTTTGGGAAAATGACATGACATGTTTGTATGATGAGTTAATAAGGTGTAATTTTATCATATGTCATGGTCATCTAGTAATAGGGACATCATGTTCTATGTGGGATCATATCTATGTAATTTTATCATCATGTTCTATGTTTAATAAAAAAAAAAAAAAGATTAATCCATTTATTGCCTCATTTAAGAAGTGGAACAGTGGTCCCTTCAATTTTTATAGCCACTTTTTCCCATTTTGTAGGAGTGACCATGGGTGAAGGTACAGGTGCAACAATGTCAGACGATGAGGATGAACTGCAAATGGACTTCTCTCTGGATCAATCTGGGTCCGACGGCCATGATTTAATGGGGTTTGGTCCCTTGCTTCCCACAGAATCTGAAAGATCTTTAATGGAGAGGGTTCGTCAAGAGCTCAAGATTGAACTTAAACAGGTGCTTTTTTTTTTTATTATCGAAATGAGTCCATATAAAAATTTTGATACCCAAATGTTCTGAAAATGAAATTGATATCAGATTAAACTAATCCAACAACAATTAACGTAGTTTAATTTTATGTCTGGACAGGGTTTCAAATCAAGAATTGAGGATGTGAGGGAGGAAATCCTACGTAAAAGAAGGGCTGGAAAATTACCAGGTGACACCACTACAGTGCTGAAGGACTGGTGGCAACAACACTCAAAGTGGCCATACCCAACTGTAACCAACTAAACATCAACTTCCAATTAAATGTTTTTGTTTTTGCCAAAACATAAACCTTTAATGAAATGACAAATTGCAGGAAGATGACAAGGTCAAACTTGTGGAGGAAACTGGATTGCAACTAAAGCAAATCAACAACTGGTTCATCAACCAAAGGAAGCGCAATTGGCACAGCAATTCTCAGTCGGTCACCTCCTTGAAGTCCAAGCGGAAAAGGTAGACATCAGGTTCCAACGTGTTGATGGTGGTAAGCTGTGGGGGGTAAATAATTGTGGGCTAACATTTTGTGAAGGTGCTGAAAAGAATTTGGGAAGTTGGATGGTTTTTTTTTTTTTAAAAGGACAAGGTTTATAGGTTGTAATGATAATGAATTTTATGTTACTTACACGTGTAAGTGTTTAGATTGAAGTCTCTAACGAAGTAAACTTGCATTCTTACTACCAGAATCTCTGTTGGTTTCAACATGTCTCTAATTTCTAATGTTTCATACAGTAGTTGAGATGCAAGCCATTGTTACAATTCTGAACTCCAAAACAGAGGTTCATTCATGTTTCCTAAAACTGATTTTCTTAATATTCATATGTTTCTAATTGTTTATTTACATTTTTTATTGAATAAAGTAAAACTATGGTAATTAAACTATTCATTTCATTCTATTTTAGTTATTCAATTATTATTTTTTTCAATTTAATTATTAGATTTTTTAAAATTGATGTGGACTTTTTTATTGATCTAATGACAAGTTTAACTTTATTATGTTGACATATTCTATTAATTTGATCTAAAATATGAAAAAATAAATTTAAAATAAAAAAAACTATAAATAAGAGAATAATACGAAAGAAAAAAATAGAAAGCAAATAAGAGAATGATACAAGGGCACACAAAAGAAAGCAATTTATTACATCATTGTCTTTAATACAAGATCAGTTTACCAACAAACATTGGAAGCATCCAAGACAACTTCAACATCCTTAAATTTGACCCTAAAATACAAAAGTTTTGTTAAAAAAACTATGGCATAATTTTTTTTCACATTTTCAAAAGGAAGAAATGCAAATTGAAAGTAACATTTTAATACTAATTGTGAGTGACGTTTTATTTGCTGCAGAGTAGATAAAATTCAATAATGTTAACGAGAAATGAAATAGAATTTGGTGCGTAATTTGATTTAGAAATATTAACATTTAAAAAGTGAATAAGATATATGTATCAAATAGAGTAGTGTTTGGTGAATTACCTTATCTATTCATCATCTGTTGTTATGGAATCACAACAATCTCAGGGACATGAGCAATCTTAGGCCAGTCTTCACCGGTTTCTTCCATGCATCTTTAGCTTAACTTTGGACACCCTTTAATCCTTGAGCTTTTAAGTGCTGCGAGGTGTTGCATCTCTTTTGGTAGAGACGACAGTTTTGAGCAATCTCTAATGTAAAAAATTTGAAGGGATATGAGATATTGGAACCACGTTGGTAATGTCGAGACATTCTCCAAGTTGCTGATGAACAAGTGCTGCAATGTTTTGGTGGATCCTAGAAGAATCCATTGGGGTAGTGACTCCAGCTTTGGCACTCCTCCAATTGCCAGTTTCCGGAGGCTACCATCTTCTTTTCTCTCAAGATCCAGCTCCCCATTAGTGAGATCAAGCTTTTTCACAGTCCGAAATTGCCAAAGTTTGTAATGTAGTAAGGTATTTTAAACCTTGTGGCAATGAAACCAAGTTGTTGCATTCATCGATGAACAATTCTCGAAGGGCTGTGAGGTTTTGAATGTCTTCAAACAATTTTTCTAAATTTTCACATTTAGAAATGTGCAAAAATCGAAGAGATGTTAGGCATGATATCCCATTCTCTTGCAAACGTGTCTGTTTTGTTGTTACCACTAATTTTCTAAGGCTAATTAGATACCTTATGTCCTTTGGTAACTCTTCAATTCCCCTACTTTCATAAAGGTCAAGTGTATGCAAACTCTGCAAATTGCAAATGGAATTTGGAAGTCCTTTTATATTTCCATTGTAGGCTACATTCAAATATCTCAACTGCTTTAAATAACATATGTTGTTCGGTAATTGCTCTAAATTGCAGCCAGACAAATCTAACACCCTCAAATATTTGGACCTTGAGATGACTTTCGCAATAAGATATTTGCTATCAGCCTTTCCCTCTTCACCTAAGAAGATAACTGATTGCAGACGGCTCAAGCTATTTGGCAACTGGGAAGCATCTTGCTTCAATAGATCAAACAATAAATGTCGAACATTCCCAGTCGAATAATGGTTACATGAATTCACCTCATTGTGCATCACTGATAATGCAAGATCATGTACTAAATCATGCATCTTGAAGGTGAAAGTAAAAAGCTCATCTTTAACTTGTTGGAAGAAAGATCTTGACAGTAACTCTTGTATATACCGATTCTCAATATCTTCTGGCTCTTCATTTTCGTATGGTGATTGCAAAGAGCCATTTGCCATCCAGAATTGGATCAAACCGGAATTACTGAATTCAAAATCTTTGGGAAAAACTAAACAAAAGGCAAAACATTGCTTTAAATACCAGGGCAAATGATCATAACTTAGTTTTAAAGCAGGCAAGATGTCATTTTCCTCCAGTTTCAACTTCCATAGCTCACTCTCTCTCACAAGTTCCCAATCATGTTGTGCCCTTGTTGAACAGAGTAGGCTGCCTAAAGTCTTCACGCCCAAAGCAACCCCTTTGCATTTCTGAACAATTTCTTCCCCGATTCTTACAAGATTGTCATGTTGTTTCTCTTCACCTTCTTTAAAGGCAAGTTTAAGAAACAATGATAGACGATTCTCATAAGAAAGATGCTCTAAATCATATGGAGGGATTGTGCCTGTGATTGTAGCCACTTTGCGGCTACGAGTTGTGACAATTATTCTACTCCCTTGGGCTCCCCCACACCAACAAATCTTTCAGCTCACTCCATTTCTTCTTGTCCTCGTTCCACACATCATCCAGGACCATAAAAAATCTTTTACCATTCAAACAAGCTTGTAAAACTTTATGTAATTCCTCCTTATTCATGTCCTTGCAGTTCATGCCAATGGCAGATTGAATGATTTTTATCATCAGTTGTTTGATGTCAAAATTCTCTGTAACACACACCCAAATTCTCAATTCAAAATGCGACTCCACACTCTCCTCATTAAACACCAATTGGGCAAGGGTAGTTTTCCCAATACCTCCGATCCCAACTATGGGAAGGACAGGGATATCTTCCCCATCAATTGGATTCATTAAGAAGTTTAGCAGGTGTTGTTTAGCTTCATCTCGACCGATGACACTAGATGTCTTAACAAAGGAGTAGGTTTCCCTCTCACGATGTATGACCAGGGATTTAAATAGCGGTCCGATAGCGGAATGACGGCCGCTATATAGTGGTAGCGACACTATTCGAAACTGCTATTATCGAAAATAGCAGTGTGAAGCGGAATCACACCAATAACAGTGGATCGTGACTGCAATTTAAAGGGTAACGCTCAATTGCGGCAATAGCGGTCCGCTATTCCCGCTATTGTTTCATTACGATAAAATTTTTAAAAAATAATTTAATTTAAATTATATGATTTTATCTATTTAATGATTTTAGTTAATATAAAATTCACGACCGCGATACCTGCAGTGACCGCAATAGCATCCGTTATGTCCGCCAACCGCGACAAACGTAACGCGATCGAAAATGCGGCCGCAACCGCAATTTAAATCCCTATGTATGACATCAGTTTCATGTTTTTCAGTGAGATGAAACATGGCCTTGTTGGCTGCAATCTCATTCAACACCTCGTTTGCCTTTTTGATCTTATTGCCCATCCTAAAGCGACATGCCAAAGGGTTAGAGCCAGAAAAGAAATGGCGTACCTTCCTTCCAATGCTTCCCTATTCCAGGACTTGCCTCCTCAACGCTTGAATCTCAAACTCGTCTATCAAATCTTCCATTTCATAGCAAGCATGTTTGAACTTTTGCAGCCAATGACTGATCTCATGGTTCCGAGCCTGTTGTTTTTCAGCATCCAGGACCACATCTCTGATGGAAGCTAGGGTCTGCTTAAGCTTTTCAAACTCCTCTCGAACACCCCATGCCAAGCTAATTGTTTCATAGGCAGCACTCCCTAGTTTCCCCAATAGTTTTCCGGCGATTTCGAATGCAAAGGATTCAGCCATGGGAATTGTTTCTGGTATGAATGTTAGTAATAATTTTCGGAAACCAAGGTATTAGATGCCAAAGAGAGCAGTTGTTGAAGCTTTACACTGGAAAATAATGTCAAGCATGGGAATCATGACTGGTGCATGAAATTAGAAGCCGACAAATCCAGAATGCCGCCTTTCCAACTAATAATCTCTTTGGCTTGCTACCACCAGCCACCATCTCAAGCTGGAAATATTAAAATAGGTAAAAGCAAAAGTTTTCACATATATCTTGAAAGTTGAAATATTAAAATAGGTAAAAGCAAAAGTTTTTAATGTCACACTTTTCAAATAAATAGTAATATAAAATATGTAAAGTACGTAGTGGTTTCTTCAACTATGTGAAATTATAATAATAAAAAATTAGGTGATAGTTGTCACTGTTTTTTTCCTTATTTTTTCATTCGATTGAATAAATATAGAAGGTTTGAACGGTTTAATCATCTGTTTAGTTTTAAAATATTAGTATAATTACATGAGTAAGATGTTTAAATATATCAAATTTTAAACTCATAATTATATTTTCTTTATTTATGATGTATTGCTTGCATTTGGATTTTGTTCCTTCAATCTTAGCCCTAAGAAAGAAAGCAAAAACATGAGGGATATTTTTTTTCCTGCACGAAAAAGCATCTTGATTAAAAAGCTTATAAGGTAAGCCAAAAGATTTTGGTTTAATAGCTAATAAATCCTCTCCTTGAAATTTTTTTAAGTCCCTGATTAAACACCATTGCAAATAAAGCTCACCCATAATATAATTTACGGGTATTAGAAGCACTTAGCCATATTTTAACCTAAATTAAAACGTTTGAACTTTCTTTTTATCTAGAATGATTCAATTTAATCCCAACTAATTTATTTGATATAGTCATTACAAACAAGAGATATTTCACTCGTACACATAAGAATGTTAGAATTATAAATCAAGATATGATATAAAACTTAATAAATCATAAATCAAAATCTGTCATGTCAAATCATCAAGAACAAAACGATAATAGAACTATATGCGGAAGCGTACCTAAATTCATCAGTTTCTTGAAATCTACAGATATTGGTGCACACAAGCAATTTTGAAAGGGTGACTCTCTCTGTTCCAAGGATGGGATATTGGAAAAGCTTTCTTATGTGATTAAATGAGCACTTTCAAACTTATCATGTTCCGACCTTTCTTTCTCTTGTACATAATGAGAAATTAGCTCATTTAGAATTCATTTATCCTTTAGACAGATGTAACTAATTTAAAATTGCTTAAACTATGCAGGAAGCGACACCAAAACCATAAGAACAAGCAATTCATCAAAAACTTGATCTTAAGTGCTTTAAGTCTTGAAGCAACATGGAACATCTCTATAATGTACTCCCTCACATTTCCTTGATCCTTTATACTTTATAGACATCAAAAAATTCAAAAGTGATGTCATTTGAACCTTATCGTTTTTGGCAAAACGTTTCTCAATTTCATCAAGGAAACCTTAACCTGAGTAATCTCTTTAGATTTTTTGCCCGTAAAGGCTTTTGAAATACTGTGCTTAATGATCATTAGACTCATTGATTTGAACGATCTCACCTCTCAATATCCCTTTTAACATAAGAGGTGCTCTCCGCAGTGAGAGGTGCGGATTGTTCTTCCTTTAGTGCAAGGTCTATATGTCCACACAACTAAGCACCATAAGTGTCTTTTCCATTCCTAAAAATTAATACCATTAGAAATGGGTATAGAATTTACGTTAGCAGATATTATGGCAGAAAAAAATGATAGATGAATATAGAACAAAATAGATAAAAACAAGCTCACATGAATATTCATAAATAAACAATAAATTCAAAATAAGGGCTAATCCTATCTCAAGATATCAAACACAACATTAATATCAAGTCTTTGGATAGTAGTACTAATTGTAAGCGGTACTCTTGTTGTAGTAATCAAACATTGACAATAAATTATGTCAAACAATTAATTAATCTTTGGATTAACTTATTGCTCACATAAAATACCTTAAAATTGTCACACATTTATCACCGCAGATGTCTTTGAAATTCAGCCAAATATTAACTTACCTTTGGGTCAATTAATAAATGCATGAATCACAAAAACATATAATCATCTTGCTATTTTAAATAAATTAATCTACGCAAAAGAGGTCACTTTGACGACATTTTGTTTTAACTAATCTATTTAAAATATTAGACATCTTTAATTAAAATTCAAAGTCGAAATATGAATTTATTTGTTTCAAAATATTTCTCTTAATTTCATTTTTCAATCAAATTAAAAGATAATAGTATATATATATATCCCAAAACAACATACAGTGATATTGAAAAATATAATAATAGCTAAATAAATCAAAATAATCTTACATAAGATTTCAAATTTAAACCAAAATAATTTAAATAAAGGAAAACTTCATATCAAGATACCGAACACTCCATTAATATTTCATCTTTAGACAAAATATTAACTTGCAAGTGATATCTTGGTGTAGTAATCGAACACTGATA
Organism: Kokia cookei; assembly: GCA_039519145.1. NCBI lineage: Eukaryota > Viridiplantae > Streptophyta > Magnoliopsida > Malvales > Malvaceae > Kokia > Kokia cookei. Next base: position 36,155,760 of record CM076900.1, on the reverse strand, counting down.
ATAAGAACATGTCGAACAATAAATCTTTCTTTAGGCTGATTTACTGCTCACATGTAAAACCGAATAATAGTCACATGTTTATTACAACAGTTGCACATGTAATATTATTAACCTTAATTTAGGCCGATCAATATTACCGTAACTTAAGTTACATGCACACAACCTTTTATATTTTAAAACAAAATAATTTACACAAAAAAATCACTTTGGCTACTTATTGCTTCGATTAAGTTATTTTAAAATATATAAACATTCTCATATTCAAATTGAAATTTTCCATAACAGTTAAAGATCAAAATTAAATTGTTTTTTTATTGCTTTATAGTTTCAAAATAACCCAAAATAAGGTTGTTTAAATAGCGCAATAAAAAAAACAAAAACCTTAATCTTTAACTGGTAGATCTATATATATATATATTTAATAACCATATATGTCAAAACCAAACAAAAAAAATGAAGTGATGCAAGGTCAAATAATTGACAAGCACATGTATTCATAATATTGGCATAGACAAAACACCAAAGCAATTCAAGCATATACGGGTTTTCAAAATTAAATATAAAACCTTACCTTACATATTCCATATAAATCCAAAATTGAATTTATGATTGAACAGAGATTCGCATGAATACTTGAAAAATATTTTCAAGCCAATAAATCTCAGAAACATAATCATAATAGTTGGCATATATCACAATTGATAAAATAAACCATATCATCGTAATTTAACTAAATAGTTGGAATCGTAAGATGCCAAAACCTAATATCATAGAACCAAACTTAAAATTAAATTCCTCAAACATGCATCAATTTAGCATGAATTTACATCAAAACGCCCATAAAAATAATTTAACAATATATATAATTGAATACATAAAAAATTATCCACAACCTTAGTATTAATATACAAAATTTAAAATCATAATATTTTATAGATTCAATAGTATCCAACTCATGCATTATACCTTTAAAAACACACTGCTTTTGTTTCAAAAACATAAGAAAATAATCGTATTTATATATTATGATTAACATGAGTTTATTTCAAAATATCAAAAAAATTGAATAAATATTCATAACATAGAAATTAATAACTTCAATGAATATCCATTAAAGCTTAATATAATATAAATATACAATTTGTATCAAACTCAACTATATATATTAAAAATAAACAAATAACCATTATTATGATTTCATAACGAAACCCAATTATAATCATTAAAACTAAGACGTTTTTAGCCAAAATTTATAATAATAACAGTGCAAATATAAATCCATCAACCATACCAATATGCTCAATCAAATAATGAAATTTAACACAAACGCATACTTTTATACTTGAGCTAAATATAATATTTAAAAATATAAAAATTTGACCATATAACAGTAATATTATCCAAATTTTAAAATATATACTTAATTTGAATAGTATGAAAAGAATAAGCATATAAACTCAATAATAAATATCAATGAATTAATATTATTCCAAAATAATCTTTATAACAATAAGTAAAAGATTTTAATCAAGAACTCAATCGCACGAATATTTATCGAGTATCAAGAACCAAAACCTTTATTAACAAGAACACCAAATTAATATTTTAAATCCATATTTAATTTTCAAGATCACACAAATATCTCAAACCCTAAAACTTTGAATATAAATTCAAAATAATCAAGATCTAAATTTTTTTTTTAATAATCTTCAAGTAAGATATCCACAATTAGGTTTTCTTAATAAATGTATTAATGATATTAATGAAATATCAATTATAATTATCACATGAATAAAAAATACTATACCCTCGATTACAATTAAACGTAATTTATATTATTGAGAAAACCTAAAAGTATGAATTCATAATTAATCAATATTGAAAATTAAAACCCTACTAAATATAAATCCAAAAGATTTGTCACGTATTATCGAAAAATACCAAATTCAAATATCAAATCTATCACATTTAAAAAACGAATCAACCCAAAATAATAGAAAATCAATTCATCTTCAATGATTCAACATGACGAGACTCTGATACCACTTGTTAGAATCATAAATCAAAATATGATATAAAACTTAATAAATCATAAACCAAGATCTGTCATGCCAAATCATCAATAACAAAATGATAATAGAACTAGATGCGAAAGCGTACCTGAATTCATCAGTTTCTTGAAATCTACAGATCTTTGAACACACAAGCAATTTTGAAAGGGTGGATCTCTCTTTTTTTAAGGATGAGATATTGAAAAAGCTTTTTTATGTGTAATTTGAGGATCATAACCCTAATATATATAACTTTGGCATATTAGCCCTAATTCCTAATCAACCCGTCATCAATTAGGAATTAGTCTTTAATTAGAATTTAGTTACTAGAGTATCTACACATATTTATCCTATACTTTATTTAATAATTAAAGCCCAATAAACTTTAACCAAATTATATTACTTTTAATTTGGACTAATCTATTATGATAGTAAATAATAATACATAAATACCCTTATTATATATGTTATGTCTATATTTTCCAACAAAGAAATCAAATTATTACGTCATTGTCTCTAATAGAAAATAAATATTACCAACTAACATTGGAAACCAAACAATCCAAAAACTTTAACATATATAAGAGAGCATCCAAGATTGTGGTGGGATCCTGAAGGATAGAAGAAGATTGCGATCAATTTAATAATGATCGAGTGGCATTGTTTCCTTGATCCGATTTGGGAGATTGAATGACTATTCATAATTGCAACATTTGCATTTTTGAATAATTCCTTCTCCGATTCTTACAAGATTGTCATGTTGTTTCTCTTCACCTTCTTTAAAGGGAAGTTTAAGAAACAATGATAGACAATTCTCATAGGAAAGATGCTCCAAATCATATGGAAGGATTGTGTCTGTGATTATCAACGTGTCATAATATTTTATTGAAGTTGAAAATTTAGGTTTAATCTTCATTTGAGGGAATGCTCTTAATGAAGAAATTCAGGATGAAGACAACAGTGGTTTTCGCGTGGGTCAATGTCCTCTCATGGCTCAAACATACAACGGAAGACCTTCACTTCTAAAGCAATAAACTTGCTAATTTTATATATCACTTTGTATTTTTAATTGATGTGATAAATCATCTCATCTATTATTTAACTTATCTTAAACTGTTATATTTAATCAATCATTGAATTTGAGTATTATAAAATTTGAATTTGATTCAATCGATAATTCAAGTTTAATTAGAAAGTTCGAATTTTTTTCAAGTTTAATTTGAGTAGCTTGCAGACAACAGTGTCTCATTTACACCTTGATTTAACTTCTCTATTTTATTTATGAATTTATTAATTATACTTTTAGATTTTAAAATTTAAGTCAAATTATTAATACCATAAAAATTCTTCAATTAAATTTATTAGTACGACACTTTAAAATTAAAAAAAAAAATAATAATACTCACTTGATAAGTATATAACAAAAAATTCGATCTTGTAATAAACTTAAATTTAATAAAAAAATTCTAACCATGTAAATGATTAAACTTTGTATTTTTAAATTTTAAAAGTAAAGAAAATAATTTGTTAAAATAGAAATAGAGAGACAAAATTCGATATATACGAAAGTAGCTGGACTTGTAGCATATTTTTTATCCATTAAATGCACATATTTGATTTCGTTTCATGAATCAATTGGTGGTAGAAATGGGAAAGTAGCAGAGATGCAAATATAGTACTTTATCCCCCTATTTTTTATTTTAATTTTTCTTTACCAATTTCTTAATATTTATATGACGTTTTTTAGTTAATCTTGCAAGCAATTAATTATATGTCATTTATAATCCTTTTCTTTTTTTCAATTTTACAATTGTTTAGTTTATAATTATTTTGGGCTTATAATTTTATAGAAATCTAAAATTGTTCAAAATCAAATATCAAATCTATCACATTTGAAAAACGAATCAATCCAAAATAATAGAAAATCAATTCATTCTCAATGATTTAATATGACGATACTTTGATACCACTTGTTAGAATCATAAATCAAAATATGATATAAAACTTAATAAATCATAAATCAAGATCTGTCATGCCAAATCATCAATAACAAAATTTGGAAAAACTGAACAAAAGGCAAAACATTGCTTTAAATACCAGGGCAAATGATCGTAACTTGGTTTTAAAGCAGGCAAGATGACATTTTCCTCCTATTTCAACTTCCATAGTTCACTGTCTCGCACAACTTCCAAATCATGTTGTACCCTAGTTGAACAGAGTAGGCTGCCTAAAGTCTTGACGGCCAAAGCAACCCCTTTGCATCTTTCAACAATTCCTTCCCCAATTCTTACAAGATTGTCATGTTGTTTCTCTTCCCCTTCTTTAAAGGCAAGTTTAAGAAACAATGATAGACAATTCTCATAAGAAAGATGCTCTAAATCATATGGAGGGATTGTGCCTGTGATTGTAGCCACTTTGTGGCTACGAGTTGTGACAATTATTCTACTCCCTTGGGCTCCCCCACACAACAAATCTTTCAGCTCACTCCATTTATTCTTGTCCTCGTTCCACACATCATCCAGGACCATAAAAAATCTTTTACCATTCAAACAACCTTGCAAAACTTTATGTAATTCCTCCATATTCATGTCCTTGCACTTCATGCCAGAGGCAGATTTAATGATTTTTATCATCAGTTGTTTGATGTCAAAATCCTCTGTAACACACGCCCAGATTCTGAATTCAAAATGCGACTTCACACTCTCCTCGTTAAACACCAATTGGGCAAGGGTAGTTTTCCCAATACCTCCGATCCCAACTGTGGGAAGGACAGGGATATCTTCCCCATCAATTGGATTCATTAAGAAGTTTAGTAGGTGTTGTTTAGCTCCATCTAGACCGATGACAGTAGATGTCTTAACAAAGGAGTAGGTTTCCCTCTCACGATGTATGGCAAGTTCATGTTTTTCAGTGAGATGAAACTTGGCCTTGTTAGCTGCAATCTCATTCAACATCTCATTTGCCTTTTTTATCCTTTTGCCCATGCTAAAGCGGAATGCCAAAGGGTTTGAGCCAGAAAAGAAATGGCGTACCTTCCTTCCAGTGGTTCCCTATTTCAGGACTTGCCTCCTCAACGCTTGGATCTCGAACTCGTCTATCAAATCTTCCACGTCGTAGCAAGTATCTTTGAACCTTTGCAGCCAAAGACTGAGCTCATGGTTCCGAGCCTGTTGTTGTTCAGCATCCAGGACCACAGCTCTGATGGCAGCTGGGGTCTGCTTAAGCTTTTCAAACTCCTCTCGAGCACCCCATGCCAAGCTAATTTTCCGGCGATCTCGAATGCAAAGGATTCAGCCATGGTAATTGTTTCTGGTGTGAATTTTAGTAATGATGTTCGGATGCCAAGGAGGGCAGTTGTTTGAAGGTTTACAGAGGAAAATAATAATGGGTTTAAGCCAAGGTATTGGTGCTTGAAATTGGAAGTCAACAAATCCAAAATGTGAAGATTGGGATGCGCCAAAAGCTTCGATGCCAACAAAAAAATATTATTATTTATCAAACAAATAAAGTAGATTCTGAATATCTATTGTTTTTAAAGTTCAAATGTTAGAATAGGAACAAAATGATGACAGCTACGTTGTCCAAATTACAAGTCAAAATATTATTATTATTGTTTATCAAAACCCGACACTTATTACATACAATGCATCCTCGTGAAGCATAGGATTAGCACTCATAACTAAACAATAAAAGAAAAAGACAAGAAGTAGAAAGTAATACTTTAACATTTAAATGAAGATTATCAAAAGAAGCAGAAAGGGAAAATTAGGTTTGTTACACAAACCAAATAGCCACCGTTTAGTATTAAAAAATTGTTTAAATTTAGTTTGTAAAGTCATGAGATCTAAAATTATTTTATGCAAAAAAAGTGAACAATAAAATTTTTTTTTTTTTGATTAGTACAAATAATACGAACAAAAAAAATCATATAATATTAATTTTAATAATTTAATAATTAAAATAAATTTTTTTAAATAATTCAAAAACTAAATTATAATTATTTTAATTAAATAATCAAAACAAAATTTTACCCATAATTTAAAACTTGTATAATAATATATTAGGAGTAAATTTTCATTTTATCTTCTCTCTGTTAAAAAATTAAATTGATTCTTGTAAATTAAATAAAAAAAGTAAATTAATATTTTTATTAAAAGTTTTATTTATTTCTATTGTTGAATGACACGTGTTATCATTTTGGTTACTTAAATTAATTTTTTTATGTTAAAAACTTCATCCATTTTACTATCTATTAAAATTTTCATCTTTTTTTCTGTTAAAATTTTCATTCATTTTGCTTGAGCTAATCTTTCTATATCCATATAAGATATATATGACATGCCAAGTGTCACTATTTGGTAGTTCCATCAGCCACATCATCACTTAACAGTAAAAATGTATGGAATTTTTAATAGAAACACTAGTTTTATCTTTGATCTCATGTACAATGAATAATTTTGTCCATTTTTTTAGTTGTTGGATCTCAATTTTGATCGAGCCCAAACCAAATGCAAAAAAAAAAAAAAAAAAAAAATTCATGTTAATTTAAATATCCAATTACAAAACCCAATACATTTGAAAAAATAAGAGAAACCCTAGTAACTTGCTATTGCCGCCATTGCCTTGCCCAACCAGGTGCCGCCATATCAGTAGTTACCACCACCACTTGCACCACCGCCACTCCCACCTGCAAAGGAGAAAAGACAATAATTTACTTGCAAACAACAAAATAGCATGATTGTAAAATAAGCTATAAAATCGAATTCAAAAGCATTTTGTAATGGTTGAATCCGAAGCATTCAAAAATCAATAGAAAATATATGAAGCAGTTAATATTAGGATTCAAGTCAAATTTCCACGCATTCAACTATTAGTGTTCTCAAGTCCTTTGACTTCTTACGGCCTGAAAAGCTGCCACGTGTCATCTTTTTTAGTTTATTACTCGAGAAGCCCTTATTTTATTTAGAAATTACGTTTTAACCGCCAAACTATCCAAAAACTATGTTTTGATCCATAAACTTTCAAAAAATTCATATTTAACCCCCGAACTTCCCAAAAATTTAGATTTGACCCTTAAACTTTTCAAAAATTTGGATTTGACCCCTAAATTTTCCAAAAATTCATATTTGACCTCGTACTTCCCAAAAATTCGAATTTGACCCCCAAACTTTTCAAAAATTCAATTTTCGACCTCATTTTTTTATTTTATTTTCTTCGATATTTTTGTACATAAAATTAAATTCTTTTCTCCGGATTTTAAATTAATCCTGTTACTTTCTCAATAATTTTGATTTTCAATTCTTTCGTATTTCGTATTTTATTAATTTTATGTTTATTTTTACGTATTTATTTATCTACTTAATGGTTCTATTTTTGTATTATTTAATTTTGCCAATAAATTGTATATTCGTGTTTAATTCACACACTCAATTTAAATTAAATTAAAATTGTTTTCTTTCTCAAAATACAAATACAAATGATTTTAAAACCGAGGCAATATCGTTTTGTGAGAAAATTTCAAAAAATTATGCCCTAACGTGCTGGGTGTGATTTTTCGTATAATTCGCACAATCGAATATCCTCTTTTAAACCTTTCAAAATGTCCTTCAATTTCGAAATTCTGGGAACGTCGTGCCCTAACGTGTTGGACATGACTTCAATTTCCCGAGAAATTCGAAACACACGGGCATTTTTCTTCAAATTTAATTTTTGAAAATCTTGAGGAATAAATTATGTGTACAAGGATCGTATTTTAAATTTCATTCGAGTTTTCAAATTTTTAACAATCAAGACCGGATAATAATCGAGTGGTACCAATTTTGGGCGTGTGTGGGTGCTAATCTTTCCTCACGTGTAACCGACTCCCGAACTCTTTTTTTGGATTTCAAAGACCAAAATATTTTTCAAAACGGATTTAAAATGTTTTGTGATGATCCAATCACATCAAATAAAAATATTGGTGGAGAGTCTCATTTTGCAATTTAAAAATATTTTCAAGACTTTTTCCAAAAAAAATGTTTCGACATTAGTAAATGGGCAAAATGCAGTCTAAATCTTAATGTAAAAAACTTCATTATGCTTTTACCAATTAATCTTGGTTGTATTGATTCGAACATATTTTCTTTATAATTATCAAATCAATAAATATTAACTGTAACACCCCTACACCCGATCTACACATATAAACTAGGTATAGGTGTATTACATTCGAAGTCCGAGAAGTAAAATCGTGAAAAAATAAAAATTTTCTTTCAAATGGGGTATATTTAAATCTTTTAATTAAATATATCATAAAATAATCAAGTATAATCAAAACCGAAACTTAAAATCGATTTAAAAATATTAAAATAAGATTTATATCCAAAACAGGGCCAAAATATCGATACCTAATTATGGGTATCGATATTATTTTATAAAATATCGGTACCAAATAGTAAAATTGAGACAAACAAGGCTCTCTGTCAAATTGGTATCGATACCTTTTTAAAAGGTATCAATAATTTTACAAAAATATCGGTACTAGTTTTCAAAATCGATACCAAAGGGACTCTCTAAAACTCAAGTATCGATACTTTTTCAGAGACATCGATATTTTTCAATAAAAATCGATACTTTTGTTTAAAATCGAGACCAAAGACCCATTCTGTCAAATGGGTATCAATACCCTTCAAAATGGTATCGATGTTTTTACTAAAAACTACATAAAAATCAATCTTTAACTTCTTCAAAACCCTCTTTAAGTAATACCAACTTAAACCAACATTTGACAGCAAATATTATACATCAAAATACACATTTAAAGGCTCTCATTTGAGCTCAATAACAAATTCAAAGTATTTTCAAATATTTAAAAATACCCCTTTATACATGTCATTTCACAAAAAATAAAAATATCAAATAATAACCTTCTTGTTGATGTGATGATAAGAGGCTTCGAATCCAACCTAGCTTCTCGGAGTACTTGAACTTACGCGTTGAAGTAAACGTGTTAAGCCGATGAAGGCTTAGTAAGTAATACAAGTATAATTAATCATTTATCATCTTATTTCTTCATTTTAACACATTCAAAAATATTCATTCATATGAAAATACATACCTTTCACACACTTAACATATAACTTACCTCAATGGTAAGATTCTCATTTTCATCCACAATTCACAATTTAGCTCACAGCTTTCATACCATAGCTCACATAGCTCATTAATTCACATAGCTCATTTAACCTCATATCTCATAATAGACATATATAGAACCTATTAGATATACGGAACAAAACGGAGAGTACCGAGGTACTAAACAGCGAGCACACAAAGTGCTAAATGAAGAGTACACAAAGTACTAATCGGAGAGCACACAAAATGCTAATTGGAGAGCACACACAGTGCTAAATAGAGAGCGCGCAAAGGTCCCTTAATGGCATACCACTAATATCACAACGGTTCTAAATTAGTCTATATGGGCAAACTCATGATCAATCATAATCTTTCACATAAATATCATCATATGGTTCTTACCATTATCTTCTCAAGAATTTCCACAATTCCATCAAATAATCACATAATCAATATTTATAGTTAAACACATCAGATTTCTCAATTTCATCATATTTAAATATAGATTAGAATTATAAACACATAGAATTAATTTCTTTTAATCTTTTATACTTGTAGTATTTACAACACTTGTTGATAATCTCTTTTTACTCCTTAGCTTTCTCTTTGCCTTTTCCTTCAACTTGGATTTTCTCCTTCTTTTCTTTCTCTTCATTTTCGTACAAAACACATATTTTCACATATAAGCAAAAATTCCAGCAATAATGTTTTCATGCCAAAACATGAAATAAACATGTATGACGTGATGATTTCTCCAATACTTACCTTAACACTTGAAACCTCTAAAAATATCAACTTGAGCTCTTGCTCCTAAACACTTCAAAATGGATCTCTTTCTAAAGATTATGGTAATCTCTACACTTTTTCTATTGACCTTCTTGATGAAAACTCTAAGAATGAAGCTTAAAAGCTTCAAAAATGGTGTTCTAAGCTTAGGCAAATTGAAGAAGAAGATGAATATTAGGGAGAGGAGGTGATAAAATTAAATGTCGACAATGAAAAAATATCACAAAGAAAACGAAAAGAAAGAACACAGATTTTACGTGAAAACCCTTTCGGGAAAAAACCACGGGCAGAGGAGAAGAAGATTCACTAATGTCGAAAATCCCATAATTACAAGAGGAGATGACTATGCCTATTTGTAGGTTGAAAAACCTTATTCCAATCAACAACTAATAGAAGTAACGTAATAAGATTGAAACACTTTATTCTAATTAAAAATAAAATAGATGACCTATTCTAATTAAAATAAAATAAAATAAGTCTAGTTTATTTGGACTTTACTTTTATTTTATTTTACCACTGAATTTTATTTTAACAAGAATTATAGTCATCTAATTCTAACAGGAGGATTGGACGGCAAAACAAGGGAAATGGGGGACAAAAATTCTTATATCCCTCCATTTCATTTTGTCCAATTATAGCCTATAGTTAGGCTTGTCTAATAAAAATGGTAAAATTCACTTTAGGTCCCTTGACCTTTCATCACTTCTACACTTTAGTCCAAACTTCAATCATTATTCAATATTATATTACAAAATATGTTCAATTACCATATTGCCCATCACTAATCACCACAATTACTATGGTGACTCATCTTTTGTTTTGGACTAATTATCCTTTTAGTCCCTTCCACAATTACTATGGTGACTCATCTTTTGTTTTGGACTAATTATCCTTTTAGTCCCTTCTTCTTTCTAACGATCACTAATAATTCCATAAATCTTTTAATATTTTATTCTCATCACAAATTAAAATTCAAATAATACTTCAAGAATACATTCTAAAAATGCGGATGTTACATTAACTTTACCAGAAAGATATTTTAATTGTGTATAACTAGACACAATGATATAATGCATAACTTATGACTTTATATTAGTACAACTTTATTTACAAAATTGATTAAATATTAAATGCGTAATATCACATGCAAAAGGTGTGACATTAAAATTTGGTTTAAGAAAATATTACATATCATGTATGAAAAGGTAGAGTTTTTTTATCATATAATATTAACAAAAATAAAATATTAAATTTTGTATTATCAAAGTACCAAATAAAAATTATAATAATTATTTCAATTAAGTCTAGATGAATAGAAAAATAAAATAAAGTCGGTAACCACTTTTTAGTAGACATAAAAATTTGAGTTTATTTATTTATTTGGGGTGAAGTAAATAAGGAATGATTACACACTAAACAAAGTATTATAGCAATGGTGTTTGGTACAAATCAAATTACAAACAAAAAATAGAAATGGAAAAACTCAAAGACTTCAGCAAATATAAGAACAAATCGAAGACAACCTCAACGTCCTCTAATTGACCTGCCACTTTAATAGATAAATAAGTTATATTAGAAAAACTCTGTCGCATTATATTTTGGAGTGAATAAAATTTAATCATGTTAGTGAGAAATAGAGTAGCATTTAGAAATATTAAAATTTAAAAAGCTAATAAGATGCGTGTATATATATATATATAGTGTTTTATCTTATCTATTTGTCATTTGTTTCCTCATATTTAAAGTCAGGGACACGAGCAATCTTAGGCCAGTCTTTACCGGTTTCTTTATTGCATCTTTTGCTTAATTTTGGACACCCTTCAATCCTTAATCTTTTGAGTGCAGTGAGGTGTTGCATCCCTTCTGGTAGACACGACAGTTTTGGGCAATTTGTAATGTAGAGTTCTTGAAGGGATGCCAGATGTTGGAACTACATTGGTAAGGTCGAGAGATTCTTCAAGTCTTTGATGACCAAGTGCTGCAATGTTTTGGTGGATCCTAGAAGAATCCATTAGGTTAGTGACTCCATCTTTGGCACTCCTCCAATCCCCAATTTTCGAAGGCTACCCTCTTCTTCCCTCTCAAGTTCCAACTCCTCCATAGTTAAGATCAAGCTTTTCACAATCCGAAATTGCCAAAGTTTGTAATGATGTTAGGTATTTAAACCTTGTGGCAATGAAACCAAGTTCTTGCATTCACCGATGAACAATTCGCGAAGGGCTGTGAGGTTTCGAATGTCTTCAAACAATTTTTCTAAATTTTCACAATGATCGAAGAACAAGCTTCGAAGAGAAGTTAGGCACGATATTCCATTCTCTTGCAAACGCCCCTGTTTTGTTGTTACCCTTAATTCTCTAAGGCTAATCATGTACCTTATGTCTTCTGGTAACTCTTCAATTCCCCCACATTCATGAAGCTCAAGTGTTTGCAAACTCTGCAAATTGCAAATGGAATTTGGAAGTCTTTTTATATTTCCACTGTTGTTGGCTAGGTTCAAAAATCTCAACTGCTTCAAATAACGTATGTTGTTTGGCAAATGCTCAAAACTGCAGCCAGACAAATCTAACACCCTCAAATGTTTAGACATTGAGATGACTTCTGCAATAAGAGATTCGCTATCAGCCTTGCCTTCTTCATCTAATAAGAAAAGTAATTGCAGACGGCTCAAGTTATTTGGCAACTGGGAAGCATCTTGCTTTGATACATCAAACCATAAATGTCGAACATTCCCAGTCGAATCATGGTTACATGAATTCACCTCATTTTGCACCACTGATAATGCAAGATCATGTACTAAATCATGCATTTTGAAGCTGGAATAAAAAACGCATCTTCAACATGTTGGAAGAAAGATCTTGACAGTAACTCTTGTATATCCCGATTCCCAATATCTTCTGGCTCTTCATTTTCGTATGGTGATTGCAAAAAGCCATTTGCCTTCCACAACGGGATCAAATACAGACTGTTGAATTCAAAATCTTTTGGAAAAACTGAACAAAAGGCAAAACATTGCTTTAAATACCAGGGCAAATTATCATAACTTAGTTTTAAAGCAGGCAAGATGTCATTTTCCTCCTGTTTCAACTTCCATAGCTCATTATCTCTCACAACTTCTCAATCATGTTGTGCCCTTGTTGAACAGAGTAGGCTACCTAAAGTCTTCACGGCCAAAGCAACCCCTTTGCATCTTTCAACAGTTCCTTCCCCGATTCTTACAAGATTGTCATGTTGTTTCTCTTCACCTTCTTTAAAGGCAAGTTTAAGAAACAATGATAGACAATTCTCATAAGAAAGATGCTCTAAATCATATGGAGGGATTGTGCCTGTGATTGTAGCCACTTTGCCGCTACGAGTTGTGACAATTATTCTACTCCCTTGGGCTCCCCCACACAACAAATCTTTCTGCTCACTCCATTTCTTCTTGTCCTCGTTCCACACATCATCCAGGATCATAAAATATCTTTTACCACTCAAACAATCTTACAAAACTTTATGTAATTCCTCCTTATTTATGGAAAGGATAGAGCCATTTTCTTTAGGTGGAGGAAAAGAAGTAATATGGGTTATTGGTTTTGGTATGAAATTTGGGATTAAAAGGTAACAAATGGGGGCATGGGGACATTGTTGAAGGGTATATATAGGAACAGAGAAAGAAATGAAATGGGATGTGTGTGTTTCAGCATAGATCGCAAGTTTGTGAAGTGAAGTATATGTTCTTAATCTTTCCTTTTGGTGCAAAATAAGCTTTGAAGTGTTGGTTGGGTAACGGATTTACTATTTGATGAGGATTTATTCATAAATTACAAAATTTAAGCTATAAAATATTAAAAAACCTTGAATTCATGAAATTAAAAGATTTTTTTCATCAAGCTTTCCTACTTAGTTAAAAGAAGACTAAATATATTCCTATAGAAGAAAACATAAAAGTTGACTACATCAAGATGACTTTTAATAAAAATGAGGGTTTGCAGTTGATTGTAGAGATTCTGTTGGATTATCTTAGATTAATTTAATTATTTTGTTTGGTTTTTATCACACACAAAAAAAAAGACATTTTAAGATTTTAATTAAGTGTAACTTGTTATAAAATAATAATAATGATGTAAATAATACAAGAATAGTAAATGAGAATAAGGAGAGAATTTGTATTGTATTCTATATATTTCATACATTTTACAAGTAGCTTACTCCACTATATTTATAGGGAGATTGAACTCTTCATATTCTAATACATAAATAGTAAAAAGTAGTTACAAAAATATAAAAAAGTTAAGGAAGATGGAATGTTAAAGGTCAAGGAAGGTTAAGGAAGATGGAAGGTTAAAAGTCAAAGGAGATGAAAGGTTGAACATCCATTTAATAATATTCATAGCACTTCCCCTTGGATGTTCATTGTATAAAGGATATGTCTCGTTAACAACCTTACTAGGAAAAACGATGTGGGACAAAAACCTAGTGAAGGAAAAAAGAGTACATAATCCTTTGATACATAGTATATCACAACCATATATATATTGTGTGAATTTACTCCCCCTCATGTAAGCATCACCTAAGATCTTTGAAACAACAAAATCCAATGTTGAAAATTAATTTCTCAAATGTTGCAGTAATTATTTGTTTCATAGAGCGCTAAGAAATTGCAGTACCACCATATGTGAAAGCATAATCAGTTTGTGATTGAGCATTGTGAGGATCAGATAAGTACCCTGCATCTGCAAAACCAACTAATTATGTTTTGAGTAGGTTAGGAAAAATAAACTTATATCTCTTGTACCTTGAAGATAACGAAAAACATGCTTAACCCCATTCCAATGTCTTCGGGTTCGACAAGAGTTAAATATTGTTAATAAGTTGACAGCAAATGATATATCAGGTCATGTATGACTAGCAAGATACATCAATACACCAATAGCACTTAAATATGGTACTTCAAGACCAAGAAAATCTTCATCATTTTCACGAAGACAAAAAGGGTCTTTATTTACATCAATTGACCTAACAACCATTGGGGTGCTCAACAGATGTGTATTATACATGTAAAATCTTCTTAGCACTTTTTTTATATATGTTGTTTGATGCATAAGAATTTCATTCTTTACGTGCTTAATTTGTAATCCTAACCCTAGATAAAATCTTGTTTTTCCAAGGTCTTTCATTTCAAATTCTTTCTTTGAGCACTTCCTTATCACTAAATTCTCTTCAGGAGTCTTAATGATATTTAAATCCTCAACATACACAACAATTATAACAAATCCTAATCCAAACATCTTTATAAAAATGCATGGAGAAATAGGATCATTCTTATAGTCGTCTCTCAATAAGTATTCACTAAGGTGATTATATCACATGCGCCCAGATTATTTCAATCCATAAAAAGATATGTTTAATTTGATTGAGTAATGTTCTCGAGAACTTGAATTAGCTGCTTCTAGCAGATTAAAACCTTCTGGGAGTTTCATGTAAATGTTATTATCAAGTGGTCATATAAATAGGTTGTAACTATAACCATTAGCCGTAAATCAAACCCTTCTCTTATTCCCAGACTAATCAAGAACCTAAAAGTAGTTGTATCCACCACAAGAGAGTATGTCTCTTCATAATCAATATCAGGTGTCTTGTGAACTGTAACACCCCTACACCCGGTTCACACGTATAAACCCGGCATAAGAGTATTACATACAATGTCAGAGGATTAAAAACGAGTATAATAAAATTTTTCTTTCAATTCATGTAAATTTTCAAAACAATATTAGTAACTTGTTCATTAGGGACACCTAAGTATACTATTTGTACATGCCATTTTTCTTCAAAGTAAATTACCTAAACTTGAGCTTCAAAAGTGAAGTGATGTGATGAGAGGTCACTTGCTCGACTCTAGCTTTCTGTAGCTTTTGTACCTACGCGTTAAGCCGGTAAAGGCTTAGTAAGCACTACAAGTATAATAGATGATTATTTATTTATTGCTTAATTTTATCAAACATTTAATTACTCATGCGTATGAAATTTCTAACCTTTCTTGCATGTAACATTTAACTTACTATAATTTCTCCATAACACACATTCATCCTCATATTCCAACTTACCTCAACGGTAGATTTTACATTTTCATTCCTTTTTCACAACTTAGTCATTTCAATCACATTAGTTCACTTAATTATTAACATATAATTACACATACAAATATAGTACTTCTCTTTCATGCATTTATCACTCCTTTACCTCAATGTAATAATTTGCACATTCTTTCATTTTTCACAATTTAGTCATCATAGCTTTCTTAACCATAGCTCACTTAGCTTATTTATCCACTTGGCCCATAGTAGACTTTTATAAAACCCATCAGATAAACGGAACAAACAGAGAGTACCGAAGTACTAAACAGAGAGCACATAAGTGCTGGGCAACAGAGAGCACACAAAGCGCTAAACAGAGAGTACACAAATTACTGAGCACACGAAGTGCTAATCAGAGAGCACACACAGTGCTAATCAGAGAGCGCGCTAGTGTTCCTTAATGGCATGCCACTATTATCACAATGGTTTTAACTTGTCTACATGGGCATAATCTCTCACATTCATCATTTCTCATAATTTCATATATCACATTTACATTTCTCTTCACATATACATAATCATGTATTTTTCACATTTATTTGCTCAAAGGCTTACACAATATCACCATTTTATCATATAATCAATATTCATTATTAAACACATAATATTTCACATATATATTGTTCATCACATATGTATCATCATATACCTCTTTACTCTTATTTTCACATTAATTTTCAAAGCTATCCACTTGCGTCACAGTCACTAAATTATTTATATCTTGGGCTACAGATTTCGAAATTATAAACCGCTTGATGTTTCTGAAACTAGACTCAATCATATTCTTACCATAAAATTTCAAGAATTTTTAATTTAGCCAATTTGTACAGTAAATTCTTTCAATTTACCCCTTCGCTGCTGCTTGACAGTTTCAACCTTTCTTCACTAAAAATTATCTATATTTTAGTACAAAGATCAAATGATGTTTCTGTCTGTTTCTATTGAAAATAGACTTATTAAATATTGAGCCATATAAATTTCAGTCTCTAATAATTTTTATACATTTTTCTATAATTTTTCAAAGTCAGAACAGGGGAACTCGAATCTACTCTGACCTTATTACACTAAAACTAGTATATCTCGAAATATGCAGTTCCTTTTCTTTCACTGTTTCTTCCATATGAAACTAAACTCAATAAGATTTAATTACATATATAATTCGACCCTTAACTCATTATATACAATTTTTTGTGAATTTTCGAAGTTAGTCCCCTGTTACTGTCCAAACTGTTTTGAAGTGAATTTTTCCCTTCTCATATTTCCTTTGCACTAAATTTCATTTAATCACACCTAATCACCATATTTATAACTAAACATATCATCATACTTATTTTTATCACAATTAATCATATAATTTAAAGAGAATAAATTTTCAATTTAAAATCTTGTAGTACTTACAACTCTAGTAGAAAACTTCCTTTCCCTCTTTGATCTTCTCTTTTCCTTTCTCTTCAATTGAATCATTCTCCTTCTTTTCTTTCTCTTTAATCGCATACAAAACACATATATTCACATTAAAATCATTCAACATATCATAATCTATGTTTCTAAACCAAAACTAACATGTATTTAAAGAGGAGTTTAGCTTTCTTACCTTAATCACTTGTATTCAACACTAATTCCCATTTTCTTTCTCCTCCAAGACAAGTATGGATGTATTTCTTTTAACAATTGGATAGCTACTACACTTCTCTATCAATTTTATTCACTAATCTTGAAGAAATTTGGAAGAAACTAGTTTAATTGGTTTGTATTTGGTGAAAAAGGACTAATTTGTAAAAAAAGCAAAAATTGAAATGGTGGAAAAATGGTGGCCAACATGAAGCACCATGGCTGATGGCTTTTATAGCCTTTTCATCATTTCTTTTCTTCATTTCTCTAGACTTTTCTATCAATTTCTCTTTATAAAAATATCTTTCTTTAATAATGGAAAAATTGCACTTTTAGTCCTTGGACCTTCCAACTTTACACTTTGGCCCAAAACATTGCCTCCAAAAATATCTTCCACCAAATTACTCTTTTGCCCCTCCTTAATCAATCTAATTCCCATAATTACTCATAATTCAATTTGGATAAATTACTATTTAGTCCTTCTTCCTTTCTCACACTTACTAATTAATCCTTAATTTTCTAACTATTTTCTTATTTTAGCTATATAGTCTAATTCTCAATTCTACTCTATTACTATTCCAAATCCGGTTCAAGAACGCGGATGTTACATGAACGTTCTTGTTACAAGTCAATTCTATTTTATGATTTGTATTTTTTTTTCCGCTATTATGCTAACATGTACTCTCCTTAGCTTTACACCTTCTGGGTGTTTAGACTTTTTGTCTGAGAGACATTTCATAAGTTATAATAGAAACACTTATTTATTTTTGATGACTTGTTCTCATCTCAATGTTTTCAAGTATATTTTCATTCAAGATCCTCACTTTTCCATAATATTGAAGTGTTTTACGTATATTATCGTTGTCGACAACAATTTCATTTTTTTTCAACTCCATCATATTTAGTTATGACATAATTTATTGAGATATCTCATTATATTCATAATTTCAGGTACCTTGACCTCTTTTAGGGTTTTATCAAAAGTTATGCCTTGGGTCTCTTCAGGAGTACCCGCCTCCTTTTAGTATGTGACCATCTTCATTTCTTTCTCCTTTCTTTCAATGATTTTTTTTGTTTTATGGAGTTTACTAGCTTGTCATGCTTCTAGCATGCTCGAGACTTATTTTTTATCACATTGTCCTTCTGGGACATATAATTATTTGGAGCATTTTAGTTTGTATCATCTAGTATATGAAATCTCTAAATGTCATCACTAAACATATCTAGCAAATAATTTTTATCCTTCAAACTTTGTGCACATAACATTAGCGAGGATCACAAAGAAAAATAATGACATAATTATTTAACTAATCTGTCTCCCCTTAATGTCGAGAAAATTTGCAACATGACAATACTTTTTTTTTAAAATTATAAATATATCTCCCTTCAATAACTAATGAAAATTATAAAATTTCTCAACTTCATATTAGATGATCCATCTTAGTGCATTATGACGGAATATGAAATAGATATTGCACATTCAGATATTATTAGATGGAATCCATTGACTTATAAATGAAAGTCAATTCTCACGAGACAAATATTTCTTACAGGTTGACTTGATGCAAATAAAATTACATGCTTATTGTAAAACAATTCTTATAATAATGGTTAAGCAACTAAATGGAGGCATTGTTTTGCTAACCATCATATATAGGCAATAGATAACTTAAAATTATCTCAGTTAAAACTACAAAAATCATGCTAGGGATATAATGCACCAACGTTGTTAGCACAAATTGCATTCTATAGAGATTGTGCACAATCAAATTATTTCAAGAAATAGTATTGCAAACTTCAGGTTGCACACATGTGATACATGAGCTCATATATTATTTGGTTATCATTGAAAAATGCAACCGACCTCTAACTTTAGCTGGTTTTAGATCAATATGTTGTCCAAATAACTAGTATGATGAAAATTATTAAAATATAACTTCTAATTCTTCAATAAATCATATAAAATTGCACCAAATTATTTTGCATCAACATTGACTCGGGATGGTCTAATCGGTCATACCAACACTATGAACTTCTTTTCACTATCTCATATGTTATTCATATAAGTGTAATGTATTCCTTCTGGGAATATTTATAATAAAAAAATATGAGTATCTCATATCATTTCTATCAATGTTTTTAACATAAAAATTTCCTTCAACATATATCTTTTTTATTTGGAAAATAATTTTATGTTATACAAAATTTTGCATCTCAATGACGTAAAATATTAGCTCTTCAAGAACTTTTTAAAGTTTGATTCAATATTAGCTCTTCAAGAGCATGCAATCATTTTATTATATATCTTTAATGAATATTTAATATATTCATATATAAATAAAATGAAGAGGTATAAATAAAACATATAGCACAACAAAATGCAAAATTTTATAATGTCAGATTAAAATAACTTTACAACTATAAATGTCTAATCTTCACCACAATTATGAAACTATCCAAACAAGGTGAATATCTCAAAATTCATTACAAGCATTTTTACCCCCAATAATCATATATCTTAATCAAAATCAAAATTAAACAAATCAATTCTATTTAAAATGAACCAATAAAAATAAAAATATTTATCTCCACATAAAAATCTCAATAACTAAATACGTGAAGAGATTTAAAAATTCATAGAATTATGGATAGAGAACTATATAAATTAAACTTCTTAATAAAAATCAAATCAAATTTCAAAAGAAGTTGATTAGACTAACTTATGTTACCATGGATGAGAAGTAGTGATTATAAGCATCCTTTGTAATGAAGAGAAAGAGATCATCTCCAAGCAAATATCAAGTAGACATTGATTCTAATGATTCTTAAATCAAACAATTAAATTTCAATACTTGGATCAACAAAATTTTTACACAAACTAAATACATATTAATCATCCTTGTATGTATAGCCAACTTTAGCATCATATTGAAAATTTTCATCTTTTTCCAAAAAAATTATCCTTCATTTCATCATTTTAGACAAAATTTGTTTCAATATTGTTTCCTTTTTTTTAATAGATGCCTTGATAAAGTGTTACCAAATGCTTAAACATACGACAGGTACGTGACCAATGTATTTTCATACAACATTTTAGCATGAATTTACAATAACCTTCGAATATTTTCAACCGCCATTTTCTTGATTTTCCTTATTATTCTTTTTCTAGTGGTTAGAAGTATCACTATTATAACTACCATGGTAACAATTATTAGTATGTCTCCAACCACATCCTCAATTACAACTACAACCACGATTTTCATATTCTGATTTTACATAGTTGCTATGCGTTGTAACATTCACTTCAGGGAATGAAGTCTTTTTCACTAAAAGGCATGAGATCGTTCCAAAATATTTTTTTTTTGCACAATATTGCTGTTTCAGGAGCACATAAAATATTTCAATCATAGTAAGTTTTAGAGAGTATTATTGTTTTTTAATGGTAAAATCATTATTTCAAATTATCAAGAGGATATTTCACTGTTAGATGTTTCTGTATATGATAATCATTGAACTTTCACAATGATAACTTTCTTATAATTATTCGTGTCAAGTTATATATTCTAAGCTAACAACTAAAACGAGAAAGCACTATTATTCATGTCTATTCAAACTTAAGTATAGAAATATGATCATCTAGATCTATTAAAATCTTATGATAACTAAGATCAACCTTACAATTTAATCAACATAACAATAGAATACCCCAAAAATATTTTATGAAATATTAACTAAAGACATCAGATTATTTTATTTACTATAATCAAGGTTTTCATAGAAAATTTCATCCGCAAAGAAACAAATAGCCATAAGCTATATCATATGCATTTGGATATATATTCAGTACAAATATATTTAACTTTTTTTTTCTAAGTTTTTCATACAACATATCCAAATATTAAACATGAGCTTCTAGTGTCAAAAATAATAATTTAATAGGCAACGTAGTACACTTGGTAAAGGTCACCAAATAAAATAAATTTTTTTTTAAAAATGATTAATTTATTTTTAATCATGTCAATGACATATGTTATGAAAGATATACATATTTTTAATATTGGATACTATCGAGCAAGTTCGTGCTGATAACTTGTTATAAAATAATAATAATGATGTAAAGAACATAAGAATAGTATATGAGAATTTAGAGAAAATTTGTATTGTATTCTATATATTTCATACATTTTATAAGTAGCATACTCCACTATATTTATAGGGAGATTGAACTCTTCATATTCTAATACATAAATAGTAAAAAGTAGTTATAAGAATATAAAAAGTTAAGAAAGATGGAAGGTTAAAAATTAAGGGAGATGAAAGGTTAAACATCCATTTAATAATATTCATAACATAACTATAAATATAAAAGTTTATTTGAGAAATTCTTAGCTAAAATTCTTCTATAGGATTAAAATCTTGGCATAATGATTTATTTAACCCTCCAACTTTAAAATAAAATCATTTTAATTTTTTTATTTTAAATTTTCAACTCTTTTAATCTTTAAATTTATGTTGTTTGTCAAATTACTTTAAAATGAATTTTTGGAAAAGTTAATGTATGTTAACATTATTGATGTAACGTATATGTGGATTGTCATGTAAACAATTAATTAATTATTTTTAATTTTAAAAATTTTAAAAATTTTAAAATAAAAAAGTATTAAAATTATTTTAAATAGTACAAAAATTATTAAAAATATGTTTAAATGTTTCTAATTTTTAAAAGATTTAATTAATTACTAACATGATATACACATGAATTACCAAGGGGATGTCATGTCAGCAATTATTTTTTTAATTTAAAAAAATAATAAAGAAATATTAAAAATAAAAATATTAAAATTATTTAAAAATGTATAAAAATTAATTTTATTTTTTTAAAAAATTAATTATTAACATGATATACACATAATAATCCATATGTATGTTAGATTAACAAAATTAACAGACATTCACTTTTTTTATTTATTTTGCGATCATTTGATAAAATATCACCAATTAAAGATTGGAAAGTTGGGGATTGAATTATTTGTTTGATCCAAAAACCACTTTTTTAATGGCCACTTACTCTCATATGTTATAGATATTATGTGAGAATTTGAGAATATTTTGAATAGAAATTGCATTAGTATGCATGATTCTAATAAAAGGAAAATTTACTAGACTGCCCCTATATTTTCTCTATCAAATCAAAATTTATTAGTAAATGTATCATAATAGTCTCTGTATTTTATTTTACTTTACTTTCATCAAAATTATCATCGATAATATTTTAATCAGGGGCAAAGTCAAAAAAAAATTTTAGGGGAATCGAAATTAAATTATAATTTTTACGATAGTAAAAATATAATTTCACCATTTTAATAGCTTATATCTTTATAATTTTTAAAGGATTAAATCATTTTTTATCATTTTTAAAGAGAGTCAAAGTGTAATTTAACCTTTATTAAATTAAAATTTTAAAAATTTTAAAAAACCTAAATGAAAATTTTTCATTTTAAAGTGGATGAGCTCCTGTGAGCCCTCTAACTATGCCCTTGATCTTAATTAACTTCATTTTTGTATACTTGGAAGCTGAGTTATGGTGGATTTTAAAAAGACTAAAGACCATGAAATTGGAGTAGTTTTATTACAATGTCAAATTTTATTACATAGCTATTAAATAAGTATTTTTTTTTTCAAAAGATCACACTAGCAAGCTTAGTAGAAGAATTTTAACTATTTTTAAAAATTGGACTTAAATTTTAAAAATAAAAGTTTATATTTTTAAAATGTAAAGATTTTTTTAAATTATTTTCTTAATGTTTGGGAATTTTTATTTAAAAAGATAAAATTGTTTTTAATTTTTATTTTTTAAAAATAGATTTTTATTGAAATTTTTAAAAACTTTTATAATTATTTGAATTTTTAAGAAAATTTTAAGTTTTTAGCTTTTTATTTTGAAGAGCTTTTTCATAATTTTTAAATTATTTGTTAGCGTAGCAACAAAATGGTGCTATGTCAGCATTGTAAGGTAGATAGTTAATTTATTCCAAATAAAGAGTAAGGGATCAAATTGAATAAAATTTTGAAAGTCGAGAGCTAAATATATTATTTTATCTTATATATAAAATATGAAAAATAAGCATTTAACATCATAATTTTGATAATTGGTTATTTTGCTCATTCATTTTGTTGGGGATCGACCCGATTAAGCAACGAATAACTTAAAAATAGCGGAAGAAATTGAGAAATTGAACACACAAATTTAACGTGGAAAAATCCCTCCGAAGAGAATAAAAAACCACGGGCAAAGATAATTTTACTATAATGGCAAAGAACAAAGAGTACAAAAGATGGAGATAAAAAATAAACCCCAAAAACCCGAAAATAAAAAACCCTCAAAACGTAAACACTAAATTCTCCAAAAGTGTTAGGAGTTCTAAACTATGATGGGTATATCTAAATAGGTGTATTTTCTAAGGTTGTAAAAGATCCTATTTATAGGCTAAATTCTTAAGTCAAATAATAATAAAATAATCTAGACTAACAAGAATTTGACTCAAACAACTAAATAGAGTTTAATTGAAACAAATAAACAGCGTTTAACTAAAAGATTATTTCTCAAATTTGACTTGAAATAGGAGTCATAATTCAACAAAACTCCACCTTGACTCATATTTCTACAATGCCATCTTTGCCAAAGCCCGTCAAGGGCCTATCTTGAACTATGCAGGGAATTAACTGAGTCGAATCTGTGCTC
Organism: Kokia cookei; assembly: GCA_039519145.1. Classification (NCBI taxonomy): domain Eukaryota; kingdom Viridiplantae; phylum Streptophyta; class Magnoliopsida; order Malvales; family Malvaceae; genus Kokia; species Kokia cookei. The sequence goes on along the minus strand of CM076900.1, from coordinate 36,131,344 downwards.
AGGAGCTGAAAGTCTTCTAGCCTTCGACTTGTGCACTGTCGAATCAAAACTAACCCGGGTCTGATTTTCACGAACACAGTGCCTTAACTTTTCAAAACTTGCATCCAAAAGAGAACCCCTCTTCAACGAAACAATCATACACTTTTCCCTCCTATGACCAAGTTGCCTCCGCTCCAAATGAGTTGACTTCAACTCCGTAAAGGATGAGGGACGTTCGATTTCATCGGTCACTGTAAAACCTTCCAAAATATAAAGACTGTCGATCTTTTTACCTTTTAATAAAACGAGAGCCCCACGAGATACCTTAATGCCGCTCAACTCAATGTTGATTTTGCAACCTTTTGAGTCTAAAATACTCAAGGAGATGAGATTATCTGATAGTGTCCTAATCGTACCATCATGCATCCTAATTTTAACAGTACTAATACTGATTACCTTACTGAATGAATCGTTTCCCATGTGCACAACTCCACCTTCAATTGAACTGTATGTGGAGAATCATTCTCTGTTGGGACACATGTGGAAGAACATCCTGAATCTAGGATCCAATCGGACGAAACCTCGGAGTCGCTCATTGACGCTAACAAGAAATCATCACCACTTTCATCGGCCAAATTAGCACCAGCTAAATCTTCCTTGTTACTCTTAGCAGCCCTTTTATTTCGTAATTTGTAACAATCTGCTTTGACGTGACCTAATTTCTTACAATAGCGACACCTTTTGTCTCGCTTCTTTGATGCTACCAAAACAAAAGCTTGCTTATCTGCCTTGCTATCTGAATCAAACTCATTGTCGAGTTTGTCTTTGCTCAACAAATGACCCTTCACATCCTCAAAAGAGAGTTTATCTCTACCATAAATCAATGTCTCCCTAAAAGACTTGTATGAAGGGGGTAAAGAGCACAACAATAGCATAGTCTGATCCTAATCGTCAATCTGAACCTCAATATTATTTAAATCATTCAAAAGACTAATAAATTGACTGATGTGATCTCTAAGAAGCTCACCTTTGTTCATGCGAAACATAAATAGACGTTGTTTCAGCACTAAACGGTTAGCAAGAGACTTAGTCGCATAAAGAGTTTCTAGCCTTTTCCACAAGGTAGATGAGATCTTCTCCATCAATACCTCCTACAATACCCTATTCACGAGGCACAACTGGATTGCAGACAAGGCCTTTTCATCAAACTCTTCCCATTCTGACTGATCTAGATTATCGGGCTTTTTCCCGATAACGACCTTTTTCAAACCGATCTAAACTAGAATTGTCATCGTCCGAACTTGCCACAAATTGAAATTTGTGTCACCATCAAACTTCTCAATATCAAACCTTATTGCTACCATCTCTGAACGGGTTGATCTGCACGAACCTAGCTCTAATACCACTTGTTAGGGATCGACCTGATTAAGCAACGAATAAGTTAAAAATAGCGGAAGAAATTGAGAAATTGAACACACAAATTTAACGTGAAAAAACCCCTTCGAAGAGGATAAAAAACCACGGGCAAAGATAATTTTACTATAATGGCAAAGAACGTAGAGTACAAAAGATGGAGATAAAAACTAAACCCCAAAAACTCGAAAATAAAGAACCCTTAAAACGTAAACACTAAATTCTCCAAAAGTATTAGGAGTTCTAAACTATGATAGATATATCTAAATAGGTGTATTTTCTAAGGTTGTAAAAGATCCTATTTATAGGCTAAATTCTTAAGTCAAATAATAATAAAATAATCCAGACTAATAAGAATTTGACTCAAACAACTAAACAGAGTTTAATCGAAATAAATAAACAGAGTTTAACTGAAAGATTATTTCTCAAATTTGACTTGAAATAGGAGTCATAATTCAACACATTTAACATACAAGGATCAATTTGACTCTTTTTAAATAAGTGATCAAAATACAATTTGAGATATAATATAGTTTCTGCTATGCTACTTTTATCTAATATATTGAATAGACATCACGTTAATGTGTAAATGTTTGGATTTGAAGGTTTAGATTTATAAAAATGTTATTTCTAAAAATAATTATGAATATTAAAATTTATTAAATTCCATTTTTATAATAATAAATAATATTTGATGCACGATTGATATATAAGTTTTATACACTATCAATAAATAATAACATGACACTTCATCATTAAATAACAAATAATCGATAATTTATAAATAAATATTAATAATTTTATTTAAACATAATTAAATATTAATTATAACTATTATAATAATAACTCTCTAATTCAAAATCTCATATTCATAGGGTAAGATCTTGCTTTTAGTATAAAGTTTAGGGTTCTAATATTTATGTATAATTAAATATTATTTAATTATATTTTTATAAAATTATTCATATTTATTTATGAGTCCTTCATTGAAACTACTATTTTTTTTTATTTTATTCAATAATAAAATATCATGTTATTATTAATTGATAAAACATAAAATTGATGTAGATAATTTCATTAAATGTTATCATAAATTAATTAAAAATCTATCACGAAATAAAATAATTGAATTAAATGATAATAAGTTGTACCTAGAATCGAGTCCAAACTCAACCAGGGGTTCCTTTTGATGAATAAGTGTTTCGAATCTATTGTTTTGAACAATGAAATTCTTCTATTTGAATTTAAATTTGATAGTAAAATTACGACTTTAGTCCTTATTTAATATTGAATTTGATGACTTATTTTGTATACTTTAATTTAATATAATTTCTTTTTTGCTATTTTTCATGTTCGTTTTACGATTCATGTTCGGGGTGCGTGACTGTCTCTCTCAACAATGTCATCTCCAAAGTTTGAACTTAGGTATTTCCCTTGAGAATACAATGTGCTTTACCATTACACCAAATCAATTTTGATAAAAATATTTTCGCATTGCTTACACAAATACTCGAACACAAGACCAAAGGGTAAAATTTCAAACGATGGGACTCAGAAAATAATTTACATGATCCGACTAAAACAAGGTGAGGGAGTTTCGTAGTATTGTGGAAGCATTACATGGAGAAGAAGAAGCAACTGAATGTTTGAGGAGTTTGAGTGGGAGAGTGTTCAGATCCCCTGCTCCGTTTGAAGACACGGTCAAGTACAGTCTTCACTATTTAATCACCATTGGATATTTTGCACTGTCCTCAACCTGTTTGAGCATGGGAGGCACTCTGTGAGCTTCAACACCAAATTTCTAGTTCAAAGGCTGCTGAAGATGATTTCATTCCTAAAACGCCAGCGGGGAAAGAGTTAAAAGAGAAAGTTGAGGGTGTCTAAAGTTTCAACGCGTTTAGAAAGCAAATTCACAGAGTCAAAAGTAGACAAGTCCCGAAGAACTAGCTAACCTGGATGAAAGTTTTCTTGCAAAACGCTGCAATCTTGGTTACCGAGCAAGTCGAATATTGAAACTTGCGCAAGGGATTGTCCAACTAACGCAATTGGAAAAGATTGCAAGGAAACAAGCTTATCCAGCTATGAGATAAGCTACCTCTGCGGCTGCTTCCTGTGATCGATTTATACAAGTTTGATCCTTGGGACTTACCAGGTACTAAGCCTTCATAATTCAAGAAACATAACTGCGAAATGTTGTTGTCTTTCAGATTCAACTCTGCAATCAGCTTATCAATTCGACCAAAAGACCAAATTTCTTCTTCTCCTCTTGTCTGCCGTCTGCAGGTTAAAAGAAAGAAGGAGAAATCTTACCTTCATCAGTTTTGAAGAAAATTTTATAAACTCCCTTTACAACTATTTATTAATCAAAATTTTTTTTTTGAATATACTGGTGTGATTACATGGTAGTATTTACTCGTACTTTTTTAACCTTTTGACAACGCACACATACCTTGCACACGCAGACGCTCAAACTCGAGACCCCTACATCTTCTTTTACACTGGAGCCACTTGTTAGTTTCTTTATTAATCAAATTTTAAACAAAAAGACAATTCTGGTTTTTTTTATCATTTATTAATGTATTTTTATTCATTTTATTCGTCTCTCTATTTTAATTACAAAATAAAAAAAAATAAAAAAAGTTCAGTTACATATTGAACAACTATAAAATTATCTATATTATTATTTGTAGGATTGATTAAATTAATGTCACTTGTCAACCAGATTTTAACTCGATTAAAAATTTATTAAAAATTTATTTTATTATAAAATAACAAAAATTACTATAAAAATCTTTTATCATTTTATATTTTTATATAAAATCCAAAAAAAATTGCATATAATTAAATTTAAACTTTACCATAATTTTCAATACTTTAATTTTACCATTTAAATAAAAATTATGATTATTAATGAAAATTTCGAAATTTGACCGATTTAAATCCAATCTTAAAAATAAAAGATAAAATATATGGGCATATGGGTATTAAGTTGCATTCTAGTGAAGCATGTGTATGTCATAATAGGATCTTCTAATATCAACCAAAGCTTGATAGTAGGGTACTATTGGGGGTTTATCTTGCTGCTAGATTGAAAGTTCATTACACATTGTATACACAAGTTCTGTTTTTTTTTTTTATTCAATAATATTATTTTTAGAATTCGAATTTGATTTTTTTAAAGTGTAAGGATTAAATCACTTTTTGAGAATAATGTGAAAATAATTATCAAGTTTATATTTCAATATGAGAATAATTATTAAGTTCGGAGATTAACTTGGACAAAATAAAGTTTTGGCCTCAACATGAGAGCAATTGCCCAGTTCAAATCTCAATATGAGAATAATTGCCAAATTTAGAGACTAAATTGAACTAAAAAAAGTTCAAACCCCAACATGAGAGTTGTTGCTAAGTTTACCCCCAAATAATGATTTAACCATGGTAGTCAGTATTGTTTTGGTACTGCCCATACAAGCCAAACACGTCGTTCTGGTAATAAATCGTAACAACAAGTTTTAGGTTCCATTTTGATGTAAATTCTTGTGGGTACCGACCGTATCGATGTGTACCAATGATTTTGCTCGTACTAATCAAAATATGGTGTATCGGTCGATAACAAAAAATAATTTTTATTATTTATTTGTACCAAAAAAATAATTTTAAAATATATTTTAAATTTAAATTAATTTTTTTATTATTTATTTTGGATTTGTTGAATCATGAATTGTTATATGTATAGAATTGGATAATTTTCTTGTTTAATCTATGAAATAGGTTTTTTACTTGCTTAGTTTAAGTTTGTTTAATGATGAATTGTATTTGTGAAGCTTATAAAATCTTTTCTTTACTACTCCAACTAAAGTTTTATTTTTTATGAGCATTTTATATTTGGAATTTATTTATTTAATCACATCATTTGATATTTGTAAATACCTTTTCTATGCATATATCAAATGTTCTATAAAAATAGTGACAAATTTGAAATAAACTAGTATTGGTACCTACCAGTACTAGTAGAAAAACGACATCCACCGATATGATATTGATTTCTTTGGATTTAACCCAAAGTACAATTGCTCTAATTTTTTTTTTTTAAGTTTAGGGTAAATTTTATTATTAATCACTAAATTATGGATAAATTTTTATTTTGGTCTCTTAACTAAAAAAAGTTACAATTTGGTCACTGAACTATTCAAACTTTTTTATTTAAGTCATCGGGCTATTAAATTTTTTTAACAAAACAGTTTCGCCAGTGAGCTTCAAGCAGCGATTCGACGATTGGAACGGTGAACCAATATCCATTGACGCTGTTGAAGCCCAATTTTGACTTGGCCTAACAAATTTAAATTTATTTTAAAATTAAGTTTATTCTAAATTTAAATTTATTATAAATTTAAATTTAAAATTCATTTAAATAATGTCCAGTACAAAATGTCCAATTACAAAACCCAATTGGGCCCAAAGTCAAATGACCCAAACTAAATTACAAATGGCCCAAATAGGCCCAAACCCATTACACCCAAATCCCTAAATTGCTAAGTGCTGCTGCTGCCTCCACCTCAGCCAACTAGAAGTCGCCACGTCATCGCCAAGTTGCACCACCAGCAACTTGCATTGCCATCAGCTGCTTCAACCGCCACTGCCATCACCGAACCTGCAAAAACAAAGAGATTAGATGTACATTTAATTGCAAAAAACAAATAATCATTATTGTAAATCTGGTTATAAAACCAGATTCAAACAATTTTGTAAGGGGTTAGAAAATTTTTCCAGAAAAAGATCAATATAGAACAGTTAGCTTCTGAAAATTAGAAAACACAAGGCAATCGATATCAAAACGGTGAGCAGAATACCAAGCAATCTCAGGTTCAGTGTTAGCCAAGTATTAATTTTTAAAAGTATATACACTTATTGCTCATTTATTATCACGTATGCATCAAAAGTAACCGTCTATATTTGGTATAGGCTGATGTATATCATTTATTAAGCCTTTATTATTGTTTGCTAATATTCATTGTATTCAATGCTCATAAGTATAATAATAATAATAATAATAATAATAATAATAATAATAATAATAAGTGATAACTGTCTCATTAATAATTATTAATAATATTATTAATAGTAATAAATAAAAAAGGGACATTAATAATAAAAGAAAAACTGAAAGGACAGAGGACTTATCCTCGGCTGGTTCTATTGTTGCCGGAACTTCGCGTCGGAGTGCCGTCATCGCCTCGTCGCGCATGAATCTGCAAAAAGAAAGAACAAAAGATTTAAAAATGTTAAAAAAACGGTTTCATAAAAAAGGGAAAGTTTAAAACAAAAAAATAAGGAAAAGAAAAGTTTTTTTTTACCGATCGGAGGCGCGTGGCGCGTGGAAGGAGACCCGGCTCCGGAGACACTGTCGGACCGGCGTGCGTGACCATGCGCGGAGACGACGCGCGATGATGCGAGGTCGCAAACGGAAGCGCGTGTCGGCTACGTGCGACGGACAGCGATCGGACTGATCGGTCGGGGTACGATTGGCCGAAGGAGGGGAGAGGATTTTTTGAGAGGTTTTCGTTTTTTTTCTGAAAGGGGGTAAAATGATTTTTTTTTTCTAAAGATTGGCCTATTTATAGCCATCCAAAACGGTGTCGTTTTGGCATAGTTTCAGAATGCTCAAAAAGGCACTGTTTCGCCTAATAACCCTTGGTCGACCCAAAGTCCGACCCGACCCGACCTAGGATCCCCGTGTTTTTTAAGGAGGGGTTATTTATGCGTTCGATCCTTTCGCTTTTTCTAAAATTCTCAATCAGGTCCTTTTTACACTTTTAATTAATTTTAAATTTGCCCATCGATTTTCAAGGGTTTTCAATTTAATCCTTAGACCTTTTGAATGCACCAGGAGCTGCCACGTGTCATCATTTTGGTTTATTTATACAAACGGTCCTTTTTATTTTTAATTTGTTTTAATTTAATCCTTAAATCAAGTTCGTTTTAATTACAAAATTGACCCAGGAATTTTCCATGGTTTTCAAATTAGTCCTCTGACTTCAGGATGCCTGAGGGGCTGCCACGTGTCACCTATTTTTGGTTTTATTTCCCTGAAGGTCCCTAAACTGTCCAAAATTCTATTTTTACCACCGAACTTCCCAAAATCCCATTTTTGACCCTAAAACTTCCAAAAATTTCATTTTTACTCTCAAACTTCCAAAAATCCCATTTTTTTACCCCAAAACTTCCAAAAATTTCATTTTTACCCTTGAACTTCAAAAATCCCATTTTTAACCCTAAAACTTCAAAAAATTCCATTTTTACCCCTAAACTCCTAAAAATCCCATTTTTGACCCCAAAACTTCCAAAAATTCCACTTTTGACCCTAAAACTTCCAAAAATTCCATTTTACCCCCAAAACTTCCAAAAATTTCATTTTTACCCCGAACATCCAAAAATTCCATTTTAACCCTAAATTTTCCCAAAATTACCATTTTGCCCCCGAGTATCCGAAAAGTCTCGTTTTGAACTCTAATTGCATCATTCCTCTTTCTCATCAATATTTGCATTTAATTTTAAATTATTATGCACTCATATTTTGCATTTTTGATTTTTTGCAAATAATTTATCTTGCTTCGCGTTATTTAATATCCATTATTAACTGCCTATTCGTATTAAACTCACATGCTCGTTTTCAAAATTGTTTTTCATAAAAGCTTTTAAAATCGAGGCGATATTATTTTATTTTGAGTTTCGAAAATTTGTGCCTTAACTCACTAGGTGCAATTTTTCTTCAAATCGAAACAATCGAATACCCTTAATCGAGGCAATGTTTTCTTATCTTCAATTCTTAAATATTGCGCCTTAACTTACTAGGTGCAACCTTTCTACAAATCAAGATAATCGAATATCCTCTTCACAAAAATTTAAAAAAGGTTTTACAAAAGAAAGCTCGTTATTTCTAGATTTTGAAATGTCATGCCCTAACTTACTGGACGTAACTTTCTTCCTCGATCACTTTGAAATAGCGAGATTTCCAAACAAACCCGATTTCTTTTAAACTTAACTCATGCATTCAAGGATCGTGTTTTAAACTTTATTCAAGCTTTTAAATGTTACAAATTAAGACCCGAAAATAATCAATACGGTACCAATTTTGGGCGTATAGGGGTGCTAATCCTTCCTCATGCGTAACCGACTCCTGAACCCTTTTTTCTGGAAATACCTACATGTTTCAAAACGTTTTTTTTTGTTTAAAAAAAGAAACGTTTTGTGGTGATCCAATCACACCGAATAAAGGATTGGTGGTGACTCCCATTATTTTTCGATTTCAAAATAATTTTCAAAACTTCGTTTTAAATCGGTTTCGACAGACGCGTAGAGGAATATACATGATATCCCAAGTAGATATGATAGTCAGTGTCAGAGTTCGTAGATTCATAACGTGCAAAGTTGTTTCATGAAAAAAAAATTGAACAATAGAAGAGAAGGAAAAAGAAAGCTTTCAATTGGCATAAGCAATGCGAATAAAGAAAACCATAAAGCATCAACTTGAACAATCCAATAACTTAAATGAAAACTTTCGAATAATTGAATGACTAAATTATAGTTTTTTTAATTAAATAACCAAAATGAGAACTTACTTATAAATTAATAAGTATTGATGTAGTTTCCCCAAAAGTATATTAAGATAGGGTAGGGATGGATTAAGATTTGAGAGTTAGGGTTGGGGACGTAAATTCACGTGTGCACATTCTAACATCACCACCCACGATGAAAGAGCCTCAGATTCAAACTCTGAAATTGAAAGTGGTGATTTGTGGGTGGACGCTACGCTTTCCCATGAAACTTCACGTGTCTAGAATCGAAGCTTGTATAAATAATATATCAGATTTGGACAGCATTTAAGTCCCCCTCTTTCTCTCTATTTAAATAAATAAAGCCATAAGATGCCAATTCATTTCAATTAATCCTATGTAATTATGTCTTTTGTAATCTTTAATCCCGTAATAATATGATGGAAATTTCATTTTATATTTTTAAAAAATTAATAAATTCGTTTTTGCAAGTTAGATAAAAAAAGTAAATTGACATTTCTGTTAAAAATTTTATTCATTTCTATTATTGAGTGATGACGTATTATTATCTGGTTGCTTGAATTAGCCTCTCTAAGTCAAAAAAATTTCATCCATTTCACTACTTATTAAAATTTCATTTTTTTTTCTGTTAAAATTTTCATTCATTCTGCTTGAATTAGTCCCTCTATATCAGTATTTGATGGTTCCATCAACTACATACAAAATATAATCTAAATTTTAATACAACTACCTTCATAATACTTTTACTGGTTAATTTTAGTTGTACTTATTCAAACATATTTTCTTTATAATTAAATCAATATATATTAACTTTAACCAGAATAGTATTTTAATTAAGCTTAACTAGACACAATGATATAATGCATAACTTATGAGCTTTACACTAGTACAACTTTATTTACAATAGATATAATAACATAGAGATAAGAAGTTGAAAAAAAATGCACGGATTAAGCTTTAATTTATTTTGTATCGTTATTGTTGTAACATGTAGAAAGATGTAAATTTAATTACGCTTAAGTACATGTTATCCTTCGATTTAAATATTTTTTAAAAATTTCACTAATACAAGACGGTACAATTACAAGCACAACATAGGAACTAATTGCAAGTACAAGCACAAATACATATCCGACCAACTACAATGACATGTAGAATCAATCTAGTACAAAGCACCACAGATAAACAATCAAAAATAATCGGAGAAAACCCAAACATGGCACATGCACAAAGTGAGGTGGAGACTCACACATCGCAATTGCGTATAATAAGACTTGAACTTGAGTCTCCTTAACTAACAATACTTGGGTGCATTATAAGTAGTAATGGACATTGTTTAAAAAATAAGAGTAAACTACACTATCAGTCATTAAAATATGAGTAAATTTTTATTTTGGTTACTTAATTAAAAAAAGTTACAATTTGGTCATTGAACTATTCAAAAAATTTTATTTATATCATTGAACTATTCAAGAGTTTTTATGATTTATAAATTTATTCCAACACAATATATTTACTTATTAATATATAAATTGTAATAAAAAGTAAGAATTGTAATAATTTATCAAAATTTTATGAAAATTGAGATTAAAAAAATAGAACCAAACTTGTTAAAAAGAACAAATTCTATAACAAAAACAATTAAGCAAAATATGCTTCTAAATAATTTCATATTTCGCTAATCAATCATTTGAATCTTATATTACAACCAAATAAACTAAATAAAGTAATCTCATATTCCATTCCTAATCTTATATTTCTATAATCCTATCACCAAACATAATATCATTAACCAAATTCACCTAAACATTAAGAATGGTGCCTTAACTATATTTATGATATGCATGAAATAAATAAGTTACACCAAGAATTTGAAAAGCGGGTGCGGGTCCCAACTCAACCTGCTCTTTCAACCACCTATGTTTTTAGATAATTTCTGTCCTTAAATTTGAATTTTGAGTATTTATATTTTAATTTTATATAATTTTAATTTTTTTCATATTTGTATTATATTACACCAAACATCCCAAATTATTATTTTTATTTTAAATTAATCTCAAATTTTTAAAATATTTTAATTACATCTTTAAACTATTGAGATTATATAATAATTAATAAGTTCCTTCTATTATTAAAATCATTAATTTAACTGTTAAATTAAACGTTATATCTTATATGATATAATTTAAAATAAAACGTTTAAAGAAAAATGAATGTGGTAAAAATCTTTGTTTTAAAGTTTTTGAAGATTTTACAGAAACTTTATCGTTCACTCGCTCTTTTTTATTTTTGAAAGTTACACAACATCATTTTACTTTTCTTTAAAAAAATTATTTTAAATTATATGACGTGTAAATTAATAGTTAAATTAACAACTAATGGAATGATATAATTATAATATTTTGAAATTTATGGACTAATTTAAAAAAAGTCATAATTTAGAAACATTTGGTGCAATTACACCCAATTAAAGTACAAAATAAAATCTTCAAAACCATAATTGGACCACACAAGATCTCTATTGGGTTATTTTCCAGTGTCATGCGGTTACATTTAAGCTCATACATACCTCGAAGAGGTCAACGGCTAAAACAACATTGAACATGTGTGTCTGATCACTGATGTCTTCATATGTTTTATAGACCATAGAATTTTTTGTTAGGTTTCAAAATAACACTACAAAAAAGGCACCAAGCCGACACCCAACAATATATAAAAAATAATTAATTATATGACAATTTTTTTTGTTGTGTACGATATGAAATCTAACAAAAAAAACTTGAATCTTCAATCTTAAATTTTTTCAATAAAAAATTATTATAATATTAACTAATTTACTATTAATGAGGGTAAATTCCACTACTAGTCACTAAACTATAAATAAATTTTCACTTTGATCACTTAATTAAAAAAATTAATAATTTAATTAATAAACTATTCGAAAATTTTCATTTAAACTAGTAAATTATTCAAAAGTTTTTCTTTAAATTATTGAGTTGTTAATTTTTTTTTTAAACTTATGCTAATGAGGTCCAAGCGACGACTGGACGATCGATACAATAGATCAATACCCATCGACGAGTGAAGAACAGACCTTAGATCCAAGTTGATTTGACAGTTAGTGTCAGAAATCAAATAAATAAGTTGTTCGAATTTTATTTTATAGATTCGTGACGTTCAAAGTTGTTTTTTTTTTAAAATGAACTGTAAAAGAGAAGGGGAAAGAGAGTTTTTGAGTGGTGAAAATAATGCAAATAGAGAAAGCCATATAACAACGATTTTAACAACTCTATGACTTAAATAAAAACTTTTGAATAATTCAATGATCAAATTGTAACCTTTTTAATTAAGTGGCAAAACCCGAATAACAAACGCGATTAACGCAACTCGAATTCAGACCACACCTAAGATAATAAACACCCTTAACCATCATACCATCACATGAGATTCATATAATTTACTCTATGAATAATGCATAAACGTAATGATGTAATGATAACATTTAAAAATTATACAAATTACGTCCTCCCCTACCTCATATATATTTAGTCAACTTTATTAGAAGGGTAAACTATAAAAATAGTCATTTTTATTTGTCTCAGATTACATTTTAGTCATTTATGTTTGAAATATTATGTTTTAGTCACTTACGTTATCGTTTTGTTACGAAGTAGTCACTTCGTCGTTAAACTCCGTTACCTCTCAACGATATTCCTACATGACAGATCAAATGGGTTTTAAATGCCAACTTGGATGCTCAATTGAGATTATAATAGTTTTTCAATCAAAATGAAAAAAAAAAACTAAAAGAAAAAAGAGACGAATAGTTTTTCTTTCTCAATTCAATGTGTAATTAATTTAAATTTTTTAATTAATTAAATTTATTTAATTAAAAACCTATTTTTGTCCCAATTGGACATCTAAGTTAACATTTAAAATTCATTTGTACTGTCACGTAGGATTACTATTAATGAGGTAACGAAGCTCAGAGTGATCATTTCGTAACAAAACGATAACACAAGTGACTAAAACATAATATTTCACACATAAGTGAATAAAATATAATTGATATAAACAAAAGTGACTATTTTTATTTTACCCTTATTAGAAATAATAATAATAATAATAATAATAACAACAAAGAAAACAAAATTAAAATATATAGGTAGAAAGGCAAATATCAACTCAAATATTAGTATTTCTTTTTCATTTATATAAATTAATTATGATTAGTAAGTGATAAATATACCCATAAAAAAACTTAATAACAGAAAACAAATGTGGAAGCGACTTTTAAGCTCATGAATTAATCATGATGAGCTTTACAATTTTATACTTGTAAGAAAATTCGTTTTTATTATTTGAATTTTATTTATTATTATTATTTTTAGGAATTTAATTTATCTAATTTTTAAAAGATTCAAATGGTAATCGGGTTAATTTCTTTTTTTTTTTTTTTTTTGTTATTTTTACTGATATGAGTTTTTGAAATAAAAAGAATTTTATTGGATTGACATATAACACGGAAAATGATATTAATTAATTTTTAAAAATAATATTAACAAATAAATTTGTATGTTTAAATTTTAAAAGTAAAAGAATTAAATATTTGGAGTAAAAAAATAAGATTAAATTTTAAATGTACAAAGAATGCAATAATTTAGACTATATTCTAACTAAAATTCTTTGTATTTATAATAAAAGTCTAGTTTTGCATTCAATCTTGTGTTTTTTATAATTGATCTACTTGTATGAGGGAAAAATTAAAGCTTAATCGGTGGATAAAATTATTAATTAACTTTTGTTAAATTTAAACATGTATTATCAATTAAATTTTAATTTTATTAAATCAGATATTTGAATATTAAAATATTACATATTTAAATTTAATGAAAAATAATTAGCAGTAGAGGGATTAAATTTAAACATGTATTATCAATTAGATTTTTTAAAATCAGTAAATTTTTGGAAATGAAAAACAGAATGACTAATTTTAAAATGTGGAAGAGTACAGGAACTAAGAGAAAAATTAAGTAAAAAATTAATGGCCTCATCATTTCTGTGTATATAAATACATGTCTGTGTAGTGCGTACTCCCTCAAATTCTAACCCTGCTTTTTCAACCCAAAAATTCAAAAAAAAATTCTAAATAAGTGATGGGGTTTCCGGCAAACGGCTCATCGGACAAACCATTGAAGTTCCTGATCTACGGTCGAACCGGTTGGATCGGTGGTTTATTAGGCAAACTATGCGAATCCCAGGGAATCAATTACGAGTACGGCTCCGGCCGTTTGGAGAACCGGATTTCGCTTGAGTCCGACGTAGCCAATGTGAAACCGACCCATGTATTTAATGCCGCCGGTGTCACCGGTCGTCCGAACGTCGATTGGTGCGAATCCCATAAGGTCGAGACCATCAGAACCAATGTGGTCGGGACCCTTACCCTCGCTGACGTTTGCAGAGACAAAGGCCTCGTCTTGATTAATTATGCCACAGGTTGTATCTTTGAGTACGATGAGGCTCATCAGATCGGAAGGGGTATCGGGTTTAAGGAAGAGGATACTCCGAATTTCATCGGTTCCTTTTATTCTAAGACCAAAGCTATGGTAAGCAAGCTTCAATTATGTTATTAGATCTGATAATTTGTTTATTTGATCTGTTCTTTTTCATATGGGTATCTTTTCAGATCTTGTGATTTCATTGAAATGTCGTTGGGTTTTTGTTTATGATTGATAGATTTGTTTGTTTAATGCAAGAAAGTTGTAATCTTTATTGATAATTTCATTGTTTTCACATTCAAGGTATTCATATTTGCATATTGCATCTGTTGGTATTGATCTCACTTGGATCTGCATTGCAAGGCCCTGAACTAATCTATACTAAGAGTTACACTGCATCTTGCCCCTCCATATGAAAAATGGGCAAATTAGTCCTTGTACATAAGATCAAAGAGCAAATTGGTCTTTTTTATTAAAAAATTCATCTATTTGTATTGTAAAGATCAGTTTTTAACCATAAAAGTGGATGAAACTTTTAACAAAAAGATCAGTTCGCTCTTTGATTTAACATATAGGGACTAATTTGCTCATTCTATGAGAAGAGAGGTAAAATGCAACTCAACTCTTTGTATAGGGGCCTTTATGGTACTTTTACCATTGCCTTCCTTTTGTTGTAGTTTAATGCATTTAGATCTGAATTGTGCTCTTGTTCTAATAATGTGATCTTTGTTAATGATTCAAAAAAAAGGTGGAGGAATTGCTCAAGAATTATGAAAATGTATGTACCTTGCGAGTTAGGATGCCTATTTCATCGGATTTAAACAATCCCCGAAACTTCATCACAAAAATCACTCGGTACGATAAAGTGGTTAACATTCCTAACTCGATGACCATCCTGGACGAGCTTCTTCCGATTTCCATCGAGATGGGAAAGAGGAACTTGACTGGAATTTGGAACTTTACAAACCCGGGAGTGGTCAGTCACAATGAGATATTAGAAATGTACCGTGACTACATCGACCCCAACTTCACCTGGAAGAACTTCAATCTCGAGGAGCAGGCCAAAGTTATCGTAGCCCCGAGAAGCAATAACGAACTCGATGCCACCAAATTGAAGACGGAATTCCCCGAGCTCCTTTCGATTAAAGAGTCTCTTATTAAGTATGTATTCGAGCCGAATAAGAAGACTGGTGGAGCTTGATACCAGTTACTTTGCCTGATAAAAGGTTTGTCTTCAAAAGGTAAACTATGTGAGACTAGTTGAGCTTGAGATTTTAGGTTATGAATTCATTGATTTTCCTTTCTTTTTTTTTTTTATCATCATCTTGTTTATGAATTTGGTTCGTGTGGGTCGATATGGACAGTGATAACCTCGGCCGATATGCACGCACGCACTCACGCCTCTTCCCAGATGACACGAAAGATTGCTGGTATTTTGTATTTGAATGTTGTATTCATATATGAACATTTGAATAAGTCAGTTGGAAATGGTATTATCTGGTTATGAATATGCATTTCGAGTTTTATATTTGGTATTTGCCTCCTTTGCTTGGCTTCATCTTTGGGCTGGCTCATGTTCAATTTAGTCTAATTTTTCTTGTTTCATTTAGCACAACACTTTTGGTAGATATTTTGGTCAAAAAGTTTCATTTTGAATTGAAATTGGGTTTGCAAAATACCCAATTTAATACCATAAAAAAGAACCACTTCCCAATAAGGTTATGGAAATTGCCAAAATTTCATTATAGATTTATTCAAGGTTAAAATATGCATCACTCCTTATATTCTTTACTGAGAAGAGAAAAAGGTTGTCATGTTATGTTATCCTTTTTTTCAATAGAAAAATAACAAATTAGATGTTTCTTTAGATTTTTGGTATTTTTAGTTAGATTTGAATTTTTTCAAAAGAAAAAAACCAAAAATTAAGAGGAAAAAAAAATTAATGGTTCATTCTCTTATTGGAATCACAATTCATACAATCTCTTCTCATTTTTTGGAATATAATTTATGTATTTTTATTTTTAAGATTGAAGCCTCTTTATTTTTCGGAATTCAAGTTCAACTATTAAAATCAAATTTTTGTTAGAATGTGGCATTTTAAATGTAACAAAATAATTTTAATATTGTTAACAATTGAGTTTTAAATTTGAAATTTGAAAAGTAGAGCGATTGAATTCTTAGAAATAAAAATACAAGAATTAAATTTTAAATTTACGAAGAATATATGGGTTTATGACATATTTTAACGGTTATTTAAATACTGTCAGGAGTAATATTTTAATGGTTTTTAAGGCGAGAATAGAAGCTTAAACTTTAAAGATGGTCACCAACAACGAACATGAACCATAAAAACGAACCTGCAAAATACTAAATAAAGAGTTACTGTACATTTGCTGGATGTGCTAAAGCATAAAAAAAAAAAAACCCCCCAGCTCTTGGCCTAATAGAACAGGGTGTTGATCCCAAACAATATTTTGAGGGTTCAAATCATAAGAATAGCTCTGTTTGTGATATGTGAAATCACCGTGATTTGATTCTGTCAAGATAATGCAAGTTAATTGTAAATCTAAAAATAAAAATAAAACACAAGATTATAAACCTAAACCTTAAAATTTTCCTGGTAGTTAAATTTAGTAGTCTTGGACATCCAAATTATAGAAAAAGAAAAATAAGTTAAATCTTCAATTTTTATCAGATAATGCAATTATTTGATTTGATTTGATTTTTTACCAAATTAATAATTAGATATCATTTTATATTTAGATACTGTGATTTAATTTCATTTTTTTATCAAATCAATATAAAAACCATTTTTATAATAATCTCATTTGTTTGCTTAATTTTTTTTTTTGGATATTATAGAGAGACCCATAATAACATGTGAAACACCTATAATAATATTTAATATTTGGATCATATTTGATTTTTTTTTTTTAATTTCAAATCTAAAAAATTATAATATATTATTAATAATATTAGTTATTAAGATTTAGATCACATCTTTAATAAATTTTACAAATGAATTTCATTTATTAAATATTAACATATTTTATATAAAATTTAAAAATCTTATTGAAATAGCATTTGAACTAAAATTTATTATTTTTGTCTGACTTAAAAATAAAATCAATTTTACTAAAACTTGTGACAAGAGGCAGTTATAAACAACTATTTTAATAAAAAGCCTACTTTATATTTGGTGATTGTTGTTATTATAGATGAAAACTTGTTATAGATGATAAAAATAAAACATAAAAAATCAATTATACGGTAAACTTGATTATTATAATAAAATGTTGTTACAGAGAGTGATTGTTATAGAGAATACCGACTTTATCTAAGTACTGCTTTGTATTAGTTTACCAAATTAAACTACAAATGTTGTCAAAATTATCATTAAAATTTACAAATTCTATACAGAGGTCAAATTAAAAAAATGGAAAACTTTGAGAGGGCATACATAAATTACCACATCTTTAGATAATGATTATACAGTTAAAATAAAAATGGAAAAAAAAAAAAAAACTTAAAAGGGGTTAAAATGAAATTTAACAACATTTAGGTGGTTGGCCTGGCCCCTGCCGACAGTCTAAATTCTTCCTTGTTTGTCACACTAAGATAAATCCTATGGGGATGAACAGTTTTTTCTTTTACCTTCAACTTTGACATCTAATATCTTTTGTGGTCCATTTTGTTTTTTGAACATAAAATCATTACACATACAAAATTCTAATGATGAAGATAGTTAATTCCATTTCCGTACCATTTATATTGGTCGAAACGGAACGTTTCGATAGTGAATCAAAATAGTAAATTTTAGTTGGTATTAACTGTATCGGTACGTATCAGTTGATTTTACCTATATCAATCGGAATATAATGTATCAGTCGGTATTTTAAATTTAAATTTTTACTATTATTTAGGTCGGATTTATTGAATTATGGATTATTATATGCATAGTATTAGATGATTTATTGTTTAATTTAAGAAATATTTTTTTTACTTGTTTATTTGTGAATTCGTTTAACGATGAATTGTGTTTGCAAATCTTATAAAAGGATATTTTATATAATTGATGAGTATTTTATATTTGAGATTTATTTAATTTCATTATTGGATATTTGAATTTGAAATAATACACCCAAATAGATTGGTAGTTGTTGGTATTAATACCAGTACAAAAATAATACGTTCGTCGGTACAATACTAATTACCTTGATATAAATTTTATCAAATTGCAGTGATGTTGAACCCCGTGTGTTGGCCTGATGGTCAGGGTGTTCACCGTCTCAGGTATGACCTGAATTCAAGTTGAACTAATCGAGTTGCTATTAAAACTTTACCCTCCTCGTATAATTCACCAAAAATAATTTTATCAAATAGATTTTTTTTATGCTAGCAAGTCTTAAAATATTTTATATAATTGAGCGACTTGTATAAGTTATTGTATGGAGAGGTAGAACACTTAATTTGTTCAATTGAGTAGCTTTATTTTACAAGTGCATTGTGATTGTAACGTGTGTTGTGGTTTTACATGCTAGACTTAGAGGGAATATAGTGGTGAAAGTATCAATTTTCAATGTACAAGAGTGAGATAATTGTCATGGGTGTGTGATATATTTAGGTTTACTTGTTATAAGTGTTGAAGATATTGAATATTTTTCACCGAACTAGACTCCGTAAACATTAAAAAAATCGAATTACATAAACAATTTTTGAATCCCCTAACTTATTCCCATCATCACAATGCTTGAAGAAGTGTTGACTTCTTTAGCCATTTCTTCCAAGCATATAGCTTACTCTCAACATCTGACTGAGCCAACAATTGGCTTGAGACCCGGTAAGTAGGCTTTATTTCATGTATTAATGGTTTGGGACTTTGGGTTTAATGATAACAATTTTCATATCGAAATATTAAAATGCACCACTAAAATAGATATAATTATCAAATTCTGAGAAAAATAAACTTAGTTTTTTTTTAATCAAGGCATCCTGCATATTTATCTTACTATTTTTACAATTTATAGAGATTAATATTTTTGAAATTTATGACAACCTCTTTTTCAATATAGTAGTATCAATTCGATACATTCCACTTTAAACGAGAGAATTCATTTTTTTTTCATTGGTTTAAGACGATTTACATGGCGTGGGTGCTGAGCTGGAAGTGTAAGAATGACAAGGGGAGGATCCCCCTCGATGACCATGAACATGTGACCGTCAGCTGTCAACAACACAGATAGGGTCTACTCTCCTCCAATAAATTTGCAGAGTTGTGTCAGAATGGTATCAGAAAAGTCCTTTACAGAGTTTTAACCACTTGATTTTCTTTCATTCTGAAATCTGAAGTGGTCCCATAAAAACAAAACAATCTTCATCATCACGATTTGTTTATTACCAAGATATAGCCCTTGAACCTGCAACATTGGAGCTTTGCTAAAATAAAAATATCTTATATTATCATCAAAGAGATTGCCAACTAGCTTTGGGTTTTAACATAACTGGCTCTAGAAAAATAACTTATTACAAGATAAAATAAAAAGAAAATTAAAGTTGGAATTGAAGCTGAATCAAACTATTTTTGCTTTTTTAACATACACATGGAACAAATCTAACACAAATGCTTTCTTCATGGCATTGGGGGCATGATAAATCTGTTCGTTAATGACCGTTGGCAACGGAACCGTTATCGCAAACAGCAAAGTCCCCGTCTTTCTTTGCGTAGAATCTCCGGTACATGGAATCAACTTCGGTGAGGTAGTATGTTCCGGGAGACAAAAGGCTACAGTCTTTGCTTGTCACGAAATCCTTGGCTCCATACCTATGCTCCATGAGCTTCATAGTCTCAACAAACTTCTCAGGGGGAAACTGCAGAAAACAAGTCGGTTACAATCCAAAACTCAGGCAATGAAGGTGGTAGAATGACCGTGTACTTCTTATACAGGCTAGAACAGAAGTGCAAGAATTACCTCGAGCCTTGACTTCAATTTCCCGCCTACATTCATCACCGATGCAATGTTCGATAGGCTAAAGGGATGTTGACCTTCGTGGAGTCGCAATGAAAACATTGTGGCAGTTAAACCACTTCCGTAAGAGAATAAAATCACCCGCTTTCCTGCCTGCGTGTTATTAAATATATCAGATGTGAATGGAAATAGAGCAGAGATTGAAGATTTTCATTTTTATTTTCGAAAAGAGATGAAATAAATTACCAATTCACTGTTTTTGTTGTGAATAAGGGATGCAAAGGCAGCATAAAGAGATGCAGTATACATGTTGCCAACTTGCTTTGGTATCAAGGTAGTTGGTTGCACCTTGGCATCGTAAAGGGACTTTGAAGCTTGTTGGGATGCCTGCAAATGCACAGTAATGATCAGTATCAGCATGAAGTTCTATTATATCAAATCTTAGATTTGTTATGAAAGTTCAAAATAGACCTTCTCAAGATCCCGGCTTTGGTAGCTTTCGTCACCAGTCAAAGTTGAAAATGGAGCCAGTTTTTCCTTGGTAATTTCATCGACGGAACTACAAATTTATGTAAACCGGGTAAATACAGAGATGATACGGTAAGTATAATCTTTGAAGTAATCAAAGAAAAGGGAAAAACCTGGCATTCCTCAAGAAGTCGTTGAACAACAAACGAGCAAAGCTTTTCTGCACGAGCTGCAGCAGTTGAAACAGAAAAAGTTATCAGAGACATTCCAAAATTCCTGTTATTAATAGAAAGAAAATTTTTTGATTTATCAATAACCGCTCAAATTAGCTACCTTGTTATACGGAGAATGGAATACCAAGTATGCAGCATCAGAAAGAGAAAACTGTTTGCCCTCTAGTTTCTCGTACCTGCAGCAACACATAGTGGCATTAGCTGAGCATAACTAGTCTAAATCTCACATATATAAAGAAAACAGAATATATCGGCCGAAAAGGAAAAAGGGAAAATACTTCGATTACTGCTAAAATGACTTACTTGTGACAGAAATATTTGTAGCAAGTATCGAGAGCCATAAGATAGCATGTTTGAGAAAGTTTCCCATCGACAACCTACACATGCATGTCAATGGATAGAATCATTTACCGAAACAAGAATTCTTAACGAACAAGAATAGCATAATTGATTATTATGTAATTATATGATTTCTATAAACAGTCATGTTTAAAATTTTTCCTTGGAACTTCATCATATACATAATTCTAATGACAACAATGATATGAACAATTATTTCCCATACAAGTAGAAAAACTTTACAGACAATTCGGTTGCATTACCGGATATTCACTAGCAAGGTTAGGCTTGTAAAAGTCGTAGGCATGGGACATATGACTTCCCCGTAATTTGCTTTCAAAAGCAATAGGAGCATCAGGCCCTATTAGCATAGCAATTGCCGCTGCTCCTCCAGTAGGCCGGGCAGGTCCTTCTGCATAGACCTGAAAACAAGAGTCCAGTAAGAAAACCAAAAACAAAAAATAGCGCTCGTAGACCGTAGCCGGTAAAAGATAGGGAAATTTCGCAATAACAGTACAGGAAACGAGCATACCGCACTGTCAGTACAAACAACAAGACCATATCGTCCATCCCATGAACTACTTTCAACCCAATTGACACAATTAAATAGAGCTGCAGTCCCTCCATAGCATGCATTAGTTGAGTCAACCCCTTCGATGTCAGTGTTTCCAGATTTCTGCTTGTTTAACACGAGAAAAGAGCATAATGTGAAGAACATGCATTTGACCATAAATTGAACCAAAGTTCGTCCTAAGAAATAAACAACACCTTACAGAACCGCAATCAAACAGGACATGATGATATCTACAAGTAATAAGGGTGCAATAAAATATGGTTGGACCATGGATTTTCCCAAGAAAAAAGTTCAGGTCACAACAACCAGATAGGGATAATGCCTTTGACAAAATGACCCCATATAATGGCTAGCAGCTAGCAAGGGACAACTATCCTAGATAAGAAATAGTGATGATCGGGGAAGAGTACCTCGAAGATTTGCATTAAGAAGGTCTTAATGGACTTGCTCTTGTCGATCACAGTCTCACTACCAACTTCAAGACGGCCGATTTGTTTGGGGTCAATCTTATACTTTGCAAGGAGTGAAGTAACAGCTGTTAAACTGCAGATCAAACATAATCGCATTAGTAAAATCGAAGAAAGTGTTCATTTCAACCATCCATACAATGCAAATCTTAGTCATTATATACATACTGTAAAACAGTATTAAGTGATGCTAATAACATATAAGAAGAGTAGATATAAAATGTAGAATTTGTAACCTCATAGAGATAACATCTTCCACTTCTGTACAAAAGGCCATGCAATCTTGTCCAAGTCCAATGGTGTATTTCCCCTTACTAGCACCATCATGAGCCTCCAATGCTTCCTGTTTTGTAGAAAAAAGAAAAGAATATCATAAAATTAATCTCATATTACATTAATCTATGAATAAATAACATATCAAATAAAAAGCCATCATTCTACTACAAACTAAAACAAGTATTCATAACCATATGATCATTCAAAACTACAATTTCTTTTTCTAGGGAAAATTTTAACTAACACCCATTGATCCAGGTAAAGAATAAAGCTAGTACATATATTCACATCAAACAGTAAGGAATCAAACATAACACTTTAACCGTAGTTAGACTTCACCAAATTATAGAGTTCAAATGAGATTAAAAATTTTGAAACAAGAAAAAAACCCCAAGAAAATTAAATTTGGAGTCAATCAGTTTATTCACCATAAATAACCAAAAAAAATTCTACCTTTGACCCATTTTTCTCACTTGAATCAGCTACCCAACCAAAACCCAGAACCCAAAAACTCAAAGAAATTAAAAGGAAAAAACAGGGGAAGAGATGAAGTCACCTGTTGAACAGAGGTAGGCGGGAAGTAGATTTCCATAGCAAGAATTCCCACATTCTTAGCCATTGCTCACTCTAACTATCAAAAAAAAGATGAGCTTTTTCAACAACAACGAAAAAGAGTTGTGTTAATTAAATTACTTAAATTCTCTCTTTTTTGTGAAAGAGTATTTGATCCCCGAAATTCGCAGAAAGAACCGTTGATGAGGGAAATCACATGCGGTATTTTTCGGTATTTATAGGCAAAATGCAGACTTCATGAATTCGTAATACTATTCCCCTTTGGAAGATATTGTGTTTCTCTTTTTTACCCTTTCTTTTTCAGTTATTTACTTCGGTTGCCATCATGTCAAGTTGGAAAATGGTATTTTTTAGATTTTTGTTAGTTTGGTTTTGCCAGCATTTTCATTGTCCTTTTGTCCCCCTTTTTTTTTTTTTTTTTAATAATTAAAGGGAAAATATGTTTGTAACAAAAGAAAAAAAAAGAATCTATACCCTAAAAAGTTTAAATTTTTTCATGATTAATGTTTTCTTCTCTTTACTTTATAGGGTAGAATTAACTGGAGTTTAAATTTGATTCGAAAAATTTAATGTTAAATTATGGAGTGTGACTTATATTTTGCCCTCAGTTAAATTTTACTATATTTTTTCAGTTAAATTTTATTATTTTTTCTTAATTAAATTCTAATTATTTTAAGAATATTTTAGTTATTTAAAAAGATCTTGTATCTTTGTTTTTATATGCCAATAAAAAAAGTTTTTTTTGGAGGCGATAAGAGGAGTTGCATATGAATTTTCGTGAGAAGTTCATGGTAATTACGGAGAGTATTTCATACATTTTTATGAGTACCTTATGAGATTTAGAGTTTTGTTTATCGATTTACTCTTTGAGATTTTGAGCTTTGTATTCAAGATTTTGAGTAATATTAGAGGTGTATTTAGGGGACTGGCATAGGCTCCAGCCCCTCTAAAATGATTATTTTTCATTTTGGCCCTTTAAATTTTTAAAATTTTAAATTAATAAAGGGAAAAATTACATTTTGACCCCCTAAAATTGATAAAAGTTTGATTTAATCTTTTAAAAATTATAAAAATATAGATAATTTAATTTCGTCCTCCTAAATTTTTTTCTTGCTTTCGCCTCTAAGTAATTTACATTCAATAATTTAGGTTTATTTATTATATATTGTATTCTCATTTATTTATTCATTTAGTGAAATTTTGAAATCTACTTTGCCGGTAGTTTTTTTCTCTTTAAGAGTTTTTCACATAAAATATTTGTGTTCGTTCTTTTTCACTTTTATTATCTCTTTGAAAAATCGATCTCCAATAGAAATAAATATCAAACTAATTAAACAAATTCAATTTTTATGTTTGACTTTAATTTTTATATTTTAAGTTGAAGTTTAAATTAAGAATTTTTAAAATTAATTAAAAAATATATTAAAAAACAAAATAACCTTTAAACACCCTAATCGAATTTTAAAATATTGATAGTTTGAAATGTTGAAACTCAACTCGACTGTAATCGAATTTGAATTTCTTTTAGGGAATTCGTGTAGTATGATTTCTATAATTAATAAAGGCCAAATCATGTTCTCATAAAAGTTATAATTAATATATATAATAATAATGTTTTCTCTTATTAAAAAATAATAATATTTAAAAAAACCTATTTATTTATTTATGGATGGATAGTAAAAAATAAATAAATAATTGCCAAATTGGTTTAATTTCTATAATTAATAAGGGCATTCAAAATTGACAGCATTATAATAATTATTTAAAGAAATAAAAAAATTTTATTGAGTGTTGAACGGCCCATCCCAAAACTGAGTTGTTGAGTGTTGAAATTTAGGGGTTAAAAAATAATTTTAAATTTAAAAAAGAAAATTTTTATTTAATATATTAAAAATAATGAACAAAATTATTATACATTATAATTATTAGTTACTATAAAAAATTATATTAATGGTTTTCAGAAACTTATATTAATTAAAATTAATGAATATTTTACAATTTAGTTATTTATTAATAAATTTTATTTTAAAGTAAGGGAAAAGGAGCCAGTTGGCGGTAGTTGGGAAAATTGGGTCAAGCATGACAGCACGTGACTATGCTTCAAACTGCACTTGGACTGATCGTTGTATTTCACTTTTTATTTTTCATGATAAATTATAATAACAAATATGCTTTGTTTGTTTCTTTAAATATTTTTTTGTGTTGAGAATTAAAATGTTTATTATTTTAAGTTTTATTCATGATTTAGCCCTTAAAGTATGTCTGTTTTCCAATTTTGATATCTAATTTATTTTTTATTTTAGTACCTAAATTTAATGAGATGGAAAATTTAAGGTACATGGGATAATTTTATTGGACAAAGGTTTTCTTTTTTTCAACGCGGATAAACCTTTCGACTAAAATCTATAATAGAAAGAAAATTTAAGTATTAAAATGAGAAAAAGAAAATAGGTATTAAAGTGAGAAAATAAAGAAGCATTGAGATCAAGGGTGTTCACTATTTCAAATGTGATTTGGGTTCGAGTCGCGTTAATCGCTATTTATAATTTTAAAAAATGAAAAAAAAAATAATTTAAAAATCAAATAATGAATAAAGACATTATTTTAATTAAATAGTAAATGGCAACATTTTCAGTCAATACTAAACTAGTATTACTAATACTTTTTAATTAACATTTCATCTTGAATTTTCTCATGTGATGACCTCATTATATTGCTTAATCTGTTAGTATCTCAATTGACCAAACTTTAATTTAGTGGTGGATTTCGACTTAATTAAAATTTTTAAAATTTTAAGCGTTAAATGATTTTTAAATTTTTTTTTTGAGGGATTTAATGATAATTTCAATAAATTTTAAGAATTTAATTTAAAATTTTAAAAAATTTAGAAAATTTCATGAAAATTTCAAAATATTTAAGAGGCTTTGATAAAAAATTTCAGAAATTTTGGAAGTCAAGATCCCTCGACTCAAAAAGAAAAGAGGAAGAGATTTTGGGAATTATGATCTCTTATTAAAATTCTCCTATATGCGAGTTTATTTCATATTTAAATTTATTCAAATAATTTATTCTAAGATATTTTGATTTAATATGAATTAAGCGTTAGTTTGATTGGTATGAGCATGGTTAACAATGTAGGAGGATATGGGTTCGAGTGCGTTGAAATGCATTATTTTTTTATTTATGAGTTGAGGAGAGGTGATATGTAATTTCAGATATTGTATCAAAAAGAGTATAATTAGAATCATTTTGATGTAAATATGTATTTTAATTTTTTTGGAATTTATAAAATTACAAGTTAGTATGATCGTAAAATTATACTTTGACCTCCAAATTTATGACTCATCTTTAGCCCCTAAAATAATTTTTGGCTTATCTATTTTAGATGCAGTTATCAAATATTAAATTCTGTGTTATTTTATATGCATGAATGCTAAAATATTCAATAAATACTATATAAAGAGCATTGATTCAGTTGGTGATCGTACCCATTATTACTTTAATAAGTATTAGAGTTCGAGTTTCACTAACAATATTATTTAATAAATGATCTATAAGTACTATTTTTAATTTTTTATGAAATTAGTGCTATGCCCTGGCCTAATATTAAGATAGATGTAATATATATATATATAATGTAAAGGACTAAAATGCTAATAAACAAACAATGAAGTCTTAACATCCAAAACCTTGTTTTGGATTTTGGCTTTGATTATTTAATATGTTCAATTGGGGGGCTGGAAGAAATTCCACAACACATACATATGTAAATGACTATATAAGCATACCAATGTTGATCATGGCATAATATATTTGACTCCCACTGAAACAATATTATCTTTTTCCAAATTGGCAGTAGAAATTAAAACTTTAATTTAATTAAATAAAAAAGAAGAGACTGCATGAAGACTTGGATGTTTCAAAAATTATTAATTTACAAAGATGAACATATCACGTACAATTATTATTATATATATATATATATATACTTTCACGTTATAATTAAAAAACATATGCTTTTAGGTAACACATAGTTTATATATATTATTATTATTGTAATATTATACGTCGATAATAATGGTATGAATGATTGTTAAGCAATAAAAAAAATACAAATTTTACATAAAAAATTCATATCAAGAAAAGCCACGAGTAGAAAATGAGAAATTCACTAAGGTTGAAAAACAGCAACGCAAGAGGTTTTCGACTACACACATTTTTAGGATTAAACAACTTTGTTATAATCAATGTCTAACAGAAGAAGTATAATCTTATACAGATTCAATTTATGCGGTAAAGTCCGTATCAACCCTCGATCTTTTACCATCATAGATCCCTAATTTTGTCTCTCTATTTTATTTTTTTAACAAGTGAGTTGCATCTCGTTTTTTTCAAATCGAATCAAACGGGATTCGAGTCATACAATTCTAACAATTATTAAATAATTATAATTTTTTTTAAAAAAATTTGCATGGTGAAGAAGTTTAAGAGGATGGTGCAACTTTGAGGGAAAAACAAAGGCGGCTGACTTGGCTGGTAAAATACGCAGTCTCAAAGTCCAAACTTGGAAGCATAAAAAATATATTCTCAAAGTCCAGCAAGTCGTCGACAAAATCAAACATATGACGATCTATTTCAGCATATTTTGTTGAACAAAAAAATATTGAGCATATTTTTATTTTATTTTTTTCCTATGGGATTTTGGGTTTATTCTTTTTTTTCTTACTTTCGTCTTGAATTCTTCTTATTCTTTGATTAACTATCGGCAAGGTAAAACTACTATAAAAGTCAGTTATATTAGTAATTAAATTGTATTTTGATCATGCAACTTAAAAATAAATAAATTAGTTCACATACGATAAATCAAAGAATAAATTGATTCATTTTGTTGAAA
Source organism: Kokia cookei (assembly GCA_039519145.1). Lineage (NCBI taxonomy): Eukaryota > Viridiplantae > Streptophyta > Magnoliopsida > Malvales > Malvaceae > Kokia > Kokia cookei. Next base: position 36,103,090 of record CM076900.1, on the reverse strand, counting down.
ATTTCATCAATTTTTATTGTTAACAATTAGTCTTAGTACATCAGCATAAGGTACTCATAGCACACACGTGCTACTATTTAGTTATTTGTCAGTAACGCCAATTTTTAATAATATAAATGAATGATATTTTTAATAAAAAAATCAATTTCTCAATTTTTTTAGTAGAATAGACAAATGCAATTTGACTCTTAATATAAAACTTTCATAGTACTTTTATACAATTAAATATTGTCGATAAGATCTTGATTTAATGGCACTATTAAATTAAATTTATTACTATTTAAGTTTTAAAACATATGAATTTTATTCAAATTTATTCTTATGTAACTCTGAATACTTTATAACAATTAATTATGATTATTACAATTCATATATATTATTTGTAAATTGTATTTATAATTGTATTTGTAAAACTTGATTGTTTATTGGAATTATTTAAATTTTGGATAAATGATCTCAATTTTAAACTTTTTTTTTTTAGCAATTTAAACATATACTTTTAAATTCAGGTAATTTTCATAATTATATATCTATATTTATTATAAAATCCCTGATTGATACAAGTTAATCAGGTATCAATTTAATTGAGAAAAGATTAATATATTTTAAAAAAATTATAATTAATATTATTATGATAATGTTTTTATTTTTTTCATACTTTTACATAATCTTTAAATAAAAAAACTAAAAATCACATATTCAAAGATTAAACATGTGTTCAATAAAATTTATATATAAATTCTTTACCACTCGGATGAATAAAATTTAAAAGAAAATTTAGTGCAATATAATAATGAAAAGTTAAGAGGTATAATGATTTTAGCTATTCATTTATTATTATTTTTATTTTTTTAGCCCTTAAATTTACATTTTCTTGTCAACTCACCCCGAAATGGATGAAAAAATTAGCATTTTTAATTTCATTGAAATGACATACGCATGGATTATCATATGGATGACACATTAACATTTAATTAATTTTTTAAAATTTTAAAAATTCAAAAAATCGTAAGATTTATTTATTTTAAACATAATTAGATTCTGACATATCATTCACATGGCAATCCACATGTATGCCATGTCAGCAAAGTTAAAAATGTTAACTTTTTCATCTATTTTAAGGTGATTTGATAAAAAATACAAATTAATGATTAAATGAGATGAAAATTTAAATGTAAGACTAAAATGATTTTTTTTGTAAAGCTTAAGGCCCAAAAATGTCATTATGCCAAAGTTAAGGTTTGTGTATTACAACAAACTATAGTGCTAAAAGGAAGACTTTCAATAATGGAAATTGTAGGTGACTTTGACTTGAGAATTGAGATTTGTTTGAATATTGTAATATATCTGCAAAGGCAAATAAGTGAAACTTGAGACTATGGTGTGATCCTAAAACCTTTTTTTTTAAGTATTGTAGATTGATTATTGGTTTGATTAAAATGAGTATTATTGTCAATACAAGAAGACAGTGGGTTTTAGTGCATTGAAGTACATTATCGACCTATTTTTGGGTTGGGGAGAAATTATAGATAGTTTTAGACATTGTATAAAAAAGAACATATATGATTAAAATTTATAATTAGATTGTTTAAAAAAAAATCTTGTTAAGTTTTTTTTTAATTTTGCAAAAAATAGTTGAAATTTTGGTTTTTTCTAATACAAAATATTAAAATTTTAATTATAAAAATATAAAAGTAAATCTCATAAATTTGAGGAATCAAAATTTTGAAAATATTTAAACTATGTTTGTCCTTATGTATACAATAGTTCAAAGTAATGGATTCTCACATTATCTTTCAATTTCCCTTTTCTTGTTCATCCAAATCATTTAGAAGTAAGAAAATACCAACCTATAGCATAAATTCCTAATAAAATCTTGAAATCAAATGCAATAGGAATAGATCAATAAACTTACAATTTCTAATAAGTCAACAAAATTTCAAATAAAAGCGTTATATATATATATATATATATATTGGTATAAAAGAGAGATTAAATCAATGAAAATCAGTAGAAGATTACATTACACTAGGAAAATCTTCATGTAGTACTTGAATGATTTCATTCGGTGGTTGCTTGAATATATTTTTACCCAATAGTGTTGAGAATTTCATATTTGCCAAACCATCCACTTCTTTGTTGCCCTCTCTGAACACGTGTTAATTGTGTCGTCCAACCTTGCTAAAATAAGTCTTTAATGGTGTGTATCACTACTGAGCAATCTTTTTTCTCTCTAGTTGCTTAAATTTCTTGAATAGCTTTTTTACTATCTTTTTCAGGGATCTCATTTTTCATGTCAAGACTCCATGCAATTTGGAGTCCATTCAGAATACCCCATAGCTCCGCCATGGTCGTTGAGCAATGCCCAATAATCCTAGTGAATCTGCAATCCATCAAGATCACAAACAAATCTTCCTACAGCAGCATTTCCAAAATTCTGATATAGCATTGTCCATATTCACCTTTATCCAACAATCCTCAGGTGGTTAGTACCTGATTGACTCTTAACTTGATTGGTATTGGTATTGGTATTGTTGTTAGTACAAAAAAAAGTGGGTTCGAGTCTGTTGAAATACATTATCTTCCTATTCAAGAGTTGGGGAGAGGTTATGGGTATTTTTTAAATATTATATAAAAAAATAGATATTATAAAAACCTATAATGAGATTAATGTTAAAAGAAACAATAGTAAAAACCTTTATTATATTTTCAAAAATAATTCATTTAGCAATTTATTGGGTTTTTTGGAGTTTTATAATACACATGATTATATGGGTTGTTAGTTATTCAAAAAAAAATTTAGGTGAATTATAAGAGGAGAGCAAAGCCCTAACACAAACGCAATTAACACAACTCGAATCCAAGTCACATTTAAGGTGATGAACATTCTGATCATCAAGTCAACAAACGAAATTCGTCATTCGTTATTCAATTGATGATCACAATTCTACTCATACCTACTTCACGAAATTATTTAAGATGTAATTAATATTTTGAGGCAAATGAAAATATTTGTGAAGCCTTCATTCAATTAATCACTATCATTAAAGTTTTAACATTTCTGATGTGCAGGATCCATTATTATGGCAGGTACAAAGCATACGTATCAAAACTCACAGATAAACCATTATTTCTAACAAACCAAGAAGATAATCCAGAAAAAAAAAAAGATAGAATTTAGAAAGTCATTAGAGAAATTTATTAGTATTTTAATAATGAATGAACATAGGGCTTTTCTTTTTCTGAATTTATTAATAGGCCCATCCGCATATAAATGCATCGAATTAAAATATTAATTTCAACAAATATCCATATGCAAAATCAAACACTCTAAAAACAATAAACCCAAAAATGTTTTATATCAAAATCCTAATAATTTTTCATTCAAATCCATAATATTATGATAAATTTAAATTTATATAGTATATTTAAATTATTATATTTTAAATTTATAATAAAATTTAATTATTTGTAGATTATTAAATTTATATTTCATATATAAAATTATGTTATTTACAGATTATTATTATTAATTTATTGGCTATTAAAAAATTAATAGCGAACAATTTAATTTATAATATGTCAAATTTTTTATAATTTATGCAAATGCTTTGATAATGATTAGGATTTTTTTATTAGCAATATATATAAATGGTCAAAATAATTAATGTATGTTAATTGTATTTATTAGTTATAATTTTAAATAATTATGCTTTGTATTAATTTTATGAAATAATTTTTTTTTAAAAATAATATAAATAATTAAATAATTACGAAAACAATATGGGGAAAATTTATTTATGGAATGAGATGTTTGCTACCGTGGCTGTTGATGTCGCCTGACACATCGATGACACCATCATATAATGGAATATACACGGTGGGAGAAAAAAAAATTATTGGTGCCGCTTATGTCTTAGGCGACACCGGTTAAATTTAAAAAAAAAATGTGTTCGAAAAAAAAGCTGAGATGATAAATATATATTTTTATTGGTCTCATAGATGTGTTAGACGGCACCGATTATATTTAAAAAGAAAAAGTGGCTTGAAAGGGAAAAAAAGCTAAAAAAAATAAAAGTTAATTGAGGGAGTCAATAATCGATCGATCATGTCGACAACAGGATGTTAATGGTCACTGTAATAAATAGTTCATTCTGATAAATAATTTTTCTCCTCCCATTTTCATAATTATTAATTTTTATATTATTTTTATAAAAAATCAAATAAAATTATATTGTACTATCAAATATGATAAAAGTGCTTTCATCATAACTCTGATTTTTTTTTTTTTTGATATTTGGATTGTTTTTTTCCCATAAGAACGTGATTGACATCAAAGGTAAAATCAGGGGGTTAGTAAGGGTTTTGGTTCCTTTAAAATGGAAAATTTTTTATTTAGGTTTTTAAATTTTTTTAAAATTTTAAATTAGTAAAAGTAAAATTTCACTTTATCCTCTAAAAATGATAAAATTTTAATTTAATCTTTTAAAAATTACACTTTTACCATCGTAAAAATTACAATTTAACTTCGGTCTCCCTAAAAAAATTTTCTGGTTTCGCCCATGATTGACACGACTCAAATCCATGTCACATCCTTAACCATCAGATCAATACACGAGATTCTATGTTAATAAATTTTAATAAGAGTTATATAATATTAATATTCTAACATCTTCTTTTCAATTAATTAATTATAAGATTTTAAAAACACATAATCAGATAGCAGAACAGACCAAAGATGTAATGAATCCAGAGGCATCTAAAATTTAATAGCAGAGAAGAGTTTGGTTGGGTTTTCCAGGCCAAACCCTCTTATTTTGTGTTATTGTTATAGGTCAAAGCATGCGGATCTAACATTCAAAATGACAGAAACAAATCATCCATCACGTGATTATTAGATTTTCTATTGCTACTCTACTCACTCAGTTTATTCCTAAACCATTGCCAACAAATTAGGGATTATTCCCATAATGTATCTTGTATTTTTTTTATTATAAAATCCACTTCAGTTTTACGGTCCAAAAAGATTAATCTTTTCAAAATTTGTAGTTGTTCCCTCAATAATTTTATTTTCAGATTTTATGACCATTACACCTAATGTCAAAATATATATTCTCAACTCAAGTTTCGTATTGGATTAATTATCTATAAATTTCTATACACTTCATACAATTGAAATAAAATCTCCTTATTTTTTTTTTTAGAAATTTAATCTTTACTTTTCAGATTTACAAAATCATGTCTAATTGTTACCGCCTGTAGAATTTTTCTATTAAATTTAGTGGTGTAAAATTTTGAAATTAAAAAGAAAAAAACAGTTTGTAGTCATAAAAAAAAATATTGAATTCGAATTCATTATGATAAAATATTTCTTATTAGATTAGTGTCTTTAAAAAAATTCGATTAAAAATTTAATAATATTAAATATTTAAATAAATTAATAACATTAGATTTGGATTATACAACTCTAACCGCGAGCATAAATTTATTGGACTGAAAATCATAACAAAATTTGTAGTTGTACGTCATATTCAAAAATGAAATTTATAATATGAATGGCTAATTGCTGATTTAATTATCTGTAACCTCACATTTATTATAAAATCGACAGACAAAATATTAAACCAATCAAATTACTCCATATTGTATTTATTATTATTTTTTCATGAATTTTATATCTATTTATGCGCCGCCCTTCTTGTTAGGGGTTTTAGGCATCGTAAACTTTGAAATCTACGGAAACAAACCGATTAAATTAATTAAAAAAATTAATTGATCAAATCAACGAGTTTATTTCCTTTTCTTAATTAAAGCAAAATGTAATTGGTGGTAGGTGGGAAAAAAAGTGTAATTTTTAAAATTAAAAGCAATTGACACAATGTCTTGACTGATTATTGTTTATTTACAATTTGGTACTTCTTATGATATTTTCCCAAAGTAGGTTTCAAGATCAAAGCTACTTGAATAAGATTTAAGAACAAAGATAATTTGGATAACAGGTGAAAAAAAATATATTAATCTTACATTATAATCTCTTTGTATCCAAAAGAAAAATGTTTAATCCAAAAGTAAAACTGTTTGAATATAATTAATTAAAATGTATTTAAATGAATTCACCCAAAAAAATTGTATTTGAATGTAATTTGATATTTATTTAATGTGATTGAAAAGTTAAAATTTTGTTAATGAAATTTTGACATGTCTGGTAAAAGTTGAGACTTCGAGTTTCGTATACCCAAGTTCAAGTGCCATTATGCATGATTATGCATGTTGGAGTTGTAGTTTAGATCATTTCTAGTGTTTCGCCTGTCTATGGATTGTAATGATTTGATTATATTTTACGGTTGCTCGAATATGTAGTTGTACTTGTAAAATCTTTGAAAAACTCCAATCTAATTTTTAACATCATTAGTATTTTTCATCAAAATTTGCTATATTAAGAGCTGATATAAAAAGAATCAATTAAATACTAATTATATCGTGGATTAGATTAGAACTTTTAAATCTAAAAATTAAAAGATGTTTTGTTCATTGAGTCTTAGCGATATTGGTATGGATATTGTTGTTAATACAATAGGATATGAGTTTGAGTGCGTTGAAACACATTATCCTCCAATTTATGAGTTGATGAGGGGCTATGGGTAGCTCAAAAAAGAACAGATATGATCACAACTTATAATAAGATTGTAAAAAAATTAAAAAAAAAAAATTAAACCCTAAAATTTAACCAATAATATAATAGAAGAATTGAAATGAAAGCAAGAATTGGGATGTAGTTGATCCAAAGTGGGCTTTCAATGCAAGTTTAACCATTAAAATAGGTCTTAAAATGCTTAAACCAGTCAAAAGGACCATTCATGTTTAAGTAGCCTTTGAAATTGGAATTTGTCTCTAACCCACTAACATCTTTTCCCAAGTATATTAAATAAAATTTTAAATTTTAGGGTGAATTATAATAAAGGTTATTTAATTATTTTTGTTGTCACTCAATTATGATAAGTTATAAAATGATCATTCAACTATTAGTAAATTTTTTTTTTCGCCATCTGATTATGAAAAGTTACAAATTGACAATCCAACTATTCAATTTTATCTTATTTGATCACCAATTGACTAACATTTAAAAAAAAAAATTTCGAGATAGTTGGATGATAAAAAAGACAAAATTTAGTACTAAAAAAACTTAAGCTGTGCTTTGTTTCATGTAAAACCTTTTACAGAAAATATATTTCTTATTTTCCCATATTTGTTTGGCGTAATAAAACTTGGTCAATGTAAATCATTTTCCAAATCAAAGTAAAATAATTTTTTGTGTGTGTATGAAGTGTCTTACCAATTCTAATTCCATAACACATTTTCCAAATTTAGTGGTAGGTAATGAAAAGGTGTAACTTTGAAGAATAAAAACAATAACCCAATGTCTACTGATTATTATTTTGTTTACAATTTTGGTAATCATGATATTTTCTGAAAGTAGCTTTCAAGACCTTAAGAGCAAAGACAATTTGGATAACTAGTGAAAGAAAATTCAACAATATATATTAATCTTACATTAAAGTCTCTTTGTATCCAAAGAAAAAAAATGTTTAAATAAAAATAATATTGAAAAGTAAGTGTGTGAATATAATTGATTAACATTTATTACCAATTTTGTATTTGAATGAAATTTGATATTTAGTTAAAAAGTTATCAATGAAGTCTCGACACATTTGCCAAAAGCTTAAACCTTGGTTTTGAGCACCAAATTTCAAGTGCCAATATTCACAATTATGCAGAGTTTTAGTTCAACTTATACTTATAAAATCCTTTCAAAAAAGTTTAAAAAATTAAATCACACCAACAATGTTATTATGAATTCAATAAATGAGCAATGTTGATATAAATTTGAATTATATCCACGATTAAATTAAGATTTTAAAATCTAAAAATTACAAGGATTTAAATAAATTTAATAAAGAATATTAATATCATAGAGGAATTGAGAAGAACAAATTTGTCACAACCCACAACGAAGTGAAAAAGCTTCATCAACAAACCATATATATGTAAACTTCATGATATTATAGCAAAAAATCGTTGTATAGATGCACTGAAACAGATGAGAAAAGATAAAAAATGAATTAATTGTGGCTGCTGGGATTCGAGCCCAGGTCTCCACGGCCACAACGTGGAATTCTTACCACTAAACTACAGCCACATGTTGGGTACATTGTTAGGGTCAAAATAATATCAATAAAGTATTTTGAAACTTGATAAAAAGGAAAAACCATAAATATAGCCCTCAACATTTAATATTTTGTCAATTTGACCATTTTTTTTTTACCTAAATTTGACCGTTAACCTTTCAAAAAGAATCAATTCACTTTTTTTTTTTTTTTTTTTACAGAAATTTTAACTAAAACATTAATTATTTTAATGATATTGTCCTGGCAACCAGTGTGGCAGTCCACGTATACTTTTAATAACACAACACTATTTACTTTATACGTCAACACATAATTTAAAAATTATAAAAATATTTAAAAAAGAGGATAAAGTATAAGTGAATTGCCATGCGGGCTATCATATTTAAAAATTTAATGTTTTAATCAATATTTCTGTTAAAAATAACAATTCAACTATTATTGAAAGGTTTACAGATAAATTCGACTCTCTTTAAAAAATTGATGGTAAAATTTAGCTTAAAAAAATAAGAGTCAAATTGATAAAATATATAAATGTTAAGTTCTAAATTTATCATTATACCTAAAAAAACATTTAACACCTTTTGTAATATATTTAACAAGGAAAAAAGAGATAAATCTCAAAATTACACATGAACTTTGATTTTTTGTGCAACTTTAAATATGAAGTATTAATTTAATTCAATTTTCGCAAATTACTAACACAGTTATCGATGTAATACCATTTTAAGTATACATATTGCAATACAAATAATTATATATCTCTAATATAAAAATAAATTGATGTATTTATTCCTTTAAATGTGTACAATTGAATCAAAATTAAAGTTTCATGTATGCATTGAACCACAATCAAAATTTAATGTGTATAATTGTGTCAAATCGAAATTTATATATCAAATTGAACATCATATCAAAATTCATGTGTAATTTTGAGATTTATCCAATTGAAAGATATTCAAATTCTTGAAAGTTTTTTTTTTTTTAAAATTACTTTTACCTCCCTATGATTTGAAGAATATTAAGAATTATTTATTAAATGAATTTTAAATAAACGTAACTTTACCCTTAATTAATTATTATTTTATTTATTTTTTTAACTTCAATCTTTATATTTAATAATTTTTAATTAAAAATAATAAAATTGTCAATTTATAACTTCCTTTCAATATGGGATAATTCTTATACCTACACCCAACGGAATAGCCTCACATCTTGTTGACCTCGATGGTCAATGCCACGAACTAGAATTTTCTCATGAGACAATAATGCCCACAAGGCCAAAGACCCCGCGAACTCATATTGTGAGGATCACAAGTCTTATAAATACTTGAATTCTTACAACATCATATATTCATTGTACTCCCATGACAACTCATACTTACAAAGATAAGACATTAATAAGTTAACTGAGTTTTTAAAGAGTATGGAACACACTCTCTCTCAAACTCTAATCCTCTCAATGAATACGGATTTCAATTACTTATGACTCTTTACTCATTGAGTAAACTGCCACAAACCACAATAATCTCAACTTTATATCAACGAGAACTTATAAATAAATCTTAATAATTTTATTTAAATAAATTTATATGTTAATTAATTATAAATAAATATTAACAATAATCTTGAATTTAAAACTTGACTTATAATATTTATATATTTAAAAATTAAAAACCTCATAAGATTATAGCAAAACCAACTAGGAGATGAACTTCTTTTCCTTGATTTTTTTCAGTCCATTCCAAAAAATTGTTCAACAAATGTGGCTGCTCGGATTCGAGCCCAGGTCCCCACGGCCACAAAGTGGAATTCTTGCCACTAAACTAGGGCCACATGTTTGAGGGCTAGATAATATCAAATTAATTGTTTTTTGTTTTTTGTGATGTTGAATCTGGTTGATAGTTCAACCTAAACTTCCAATTTGATCTTTCTATTTCCTGATGGCTGCATGTTTTGCTGCCTCTACCATCAACATGAATCTCTTTGTAGTTAAAACAAAAAAATTTATAGCAAGACTAATTATAAAGAGTTAAAATACATATGGCCTGCAATGCAAGTCACTTTCTTGACTAACCATATTTGTTTCCATTTTCTTTTATTAATTTCACATTCAGGCCGGCCGGTGGATGACCTTGGAGAAGATATGGACGTAGCTCTTGCTGTATAAAGTCAATCAAACTAAGTTTCAAGTTCATATTTAAAAGCATAAACAGGTCATGCATAGGACGAGGCTTCATGTTCATTTACAGATTCTTTATTATCCATCCATGGCTTTTGATTTTAAACTACAATGTCCTTTTTGTTTTTTCCTGTTCTTTTTGCTACTATTATACACAACCGCTGCTCAAAGCTATAGCAACATAAGCTTGGGTTTATCCTTTGTCGCACAAGATGATAACTTAGTATGGCGGGCATCACGTTTGGGTGATTTTGCTGTCGGTTTTCAAAAAATCGGAATGGATGGCTTCTTACTATAAATTTGGTTCGACAAAAATACCTGAAAAAACAGTTGTTTGGTCGGCCAATAGAAACGATCCAGTCGAAAAGGGTAGATAGTTGAACTGACAACCGATGGTAACTTGGTCGTTAAGGATCAAATAGGCAAGCAGATTTGGAGTGCTATTTCGGCTGATACTGGCGTTACATATGCAGCCTTGCTTGACACAGGGAACTTGGTGCTAGCGAGCCAAGATAATACGATTTTGTGGCAGAGTTTCGATGATCCTACCGATACGTTGTTACCAACACAGACTATGAAATTTGACACTCAAGTCATTGCTCACTACACGGAAACGAATTACTCAAGTGGACGGTACAAGTTTATGCTGCAACGTGATGGGAACCTTCTGCTATATACCACGAACTTTCCGTTTAGTGATGCTGTGGCACCTTACTGGTCGACCCAAGATTCAATAGGTACCGGCTTTCAAGTGATCTTCAACCAATCTGGCGCTATATACCTTGCAGCAAGGAATGGTACCTTACTTAATACGGTGTTTCCAGCATTAGAATCAACGCCAACACAAGACTTTTACATGAGAGCCACGGTTGATTACGATGGTGTGCTGAGACAATATGCGTATCCAAAGAGTACTGTCGCTACAAGCAGTGGGAGATGGCCGAAGGCATGGACTGCTTTATCCTTCCAACCATCAAATATCTGCAAGAGGATCGGTGGAGGGTATGGCGGAGGAGCTTGTGGATACAACAGTTATTGCAGGTTGAGTGATGCTGAACAAAGACCTATATGCCAATGCATACCAGGTTACACTTTCATAGACCCTAATGATATTAGAAAGGGATGTAGACTGAACTTCAGTTTTTGGGACGATGAAGGCTCGCAGCAAACGAATCTATTCGAAATCGTAATGATGCCAAGTGCAGATTGGTTCGATTCTTCTTTTGAAAAGTTCAAAGGAGTGACAGAGGATTGGTGCAGACAAGCTTGTTTAAGTGACTGTTTTTGTGCATTAGCCACTTTTAAAGATGGGGAATGTAAGAAAAACAGAGTTTCATTATCAAATGGGATAGTTGATCCTGATGTTGGTGGGAAAGCTCCAGTAAAAGTACGGAAAGACAACTCTACAGGATCTGAAAATTCCGTAAATGGCAACAAGGATCAATCAACATTAATCCGTGTCGGATCAGTTCTATTCCGTGGCTCAATGTTACTAAACTTGCTTTTACTGTCATCATCTTTAATGTTATTTTACCGATCAAAGAAGAAACAAGCAATGGTTCAATCCCAAAAGGTCATTCCATCATTGTATCTTGAAACTTTCACTTATAGCGAGCTAGAGAAAGCTACAAATGGATTCAGGGACGAACTCGGCCATGGTGCATTCGGAACGGTTTATAAAGGAGATTTAGCCACTGAACCGGTTGCAGTGAAGAAATTAGACAAGATGGAGAACATGGTGAGCAAGAATTCAAAGCCGAAGTAACAGCAATTGGACGAACAAACCATAAAAACTTAGTACATCTTCTCCGTTACTGCAACGAAGGACAAGACTGTCTCTTGGTGTATGAATTCATGAGAAATGGTTCATTAGCAAAGTTCCTGTTCAAAAATTCAAGGCCAAACTGGTACGAAAGAACAAGAATTGCTTTAGGAATTGCAGAAGGGCTATGTTACTTGCATGAACAATGTAGCTCTCGTATCATACATTGTGATATCAAGCCGGAAAATATCCTTTTAGACGACACATTCTCAGCACGAATTTCAGATTTCGGGTTATCGAAGCTTTTGAAAAACGATCAAAGTAGAACCACAACTGCAATACGAGGAACTAAAGGATATGTTGCCCCAGAATGGTTCAAAAACATGGCTATTACAACCGAAGTCGATGTTTATAGCTTTGGTATTTTGCTGCTTGAGGTTATTTGTTGTCGAAAAAATGTCGAACAAGAAGAGATGATATTGGCTGATTGGGTTTATGATTGTTATAAGAGTGGAACATTGCATTGTTTAGTGGAGAAGGATGAAGAAGCCATGAAAGATATAAAGAAGGTTAAGAAATTTGTGATGATTGCTATATGGTGTATTCAAGAAGATCCATCTTTGAGACCTATGATGAAGAAAGTAATACAAATGATGGAAGGTGCTGTTGAAGTTCCTGTTCCTCCTGATCCTAACTCATTTTTGAGTTCAATCTAAATTTGCTTTTGTAGACTAAATAAAGGTTGTTTATAACTGAGCTTTGCATGTATTTAAAGCTAGCTCCATTACTTAGTTATATTGATGTATCCTTAAATTTGTTCATTGGGGTTTTATATCGTGACTCCACCGAGAGTCACGAATGATTCACAGAATGAAAACATCTAATCAAATCAGGTCGTGAATAACACATGATCAATTATTAAAGGAAATATATACATTTACATATAATAGAATTTGAACTTATGCTCTTAAATGACAACAATCGGCATATAAAAAATAAGAGTTCAAATTCTATCAAGTACAAATGCTTATTCTCATGATAAGAAATCGTGCGTCACACATGATTTTAATAGCAAACAAAGTCTAAATATAGCTCAATCCCTAGGCCTTTTTTACCAATAATTAAATGCTTGTGCCGCTTTTGGCCCTTTGGTCTGCTTGGTAAGGTGAAAAAGGGTTTTGGAAGGATGAAAATTTGAAGGAATAAAAAGTTAGAATGATGAAAAACATAATAAAAAATTAGAATGATAAAAAACATAATTTTTCTTTTTATAAGTGTGTTTAGTGGAAAAGATGAAAAAATAGTACATTTTTTTTTATCATTCATTGCTTGGGAGAATTAAAAAATGAAAAAAAAAAAAAAACATTTAAAAAAAGGCATAATTTTTAATTAACATGCAACTCTCGCAGGGGGGCGAAGCTAAAATTTTTTTTTTAGGGGGATCGAAATTAAATTGTAATTTTTATGATAGTAAAAATGTAAATTTTAAAGTATTAAATCAAAATTTTATCATTTTAGAAGAGTCAAAATGTAATTTTATTTTTATTAATTTAAAATTTTAAAGAGCTTAAAAAATAATTTTTCCATTACCCTCACATTTTCTCTCCTCTCGTCAATCTAATTTGGAATTATTAATTTTTATATATTAGAATGGAATATTATTATCCCTACTATTTTCTTTACTCTCATTTTTCTTTCCAACCAAACACACTCAAAATTGAATAAAAAAACATAATCTTTACAAAATTAAATATATAACTATATATTAAAAAAAATAACTATATAAACAATATCCAGTATAAACATTACATTTTAATGAGTTATCTTTTCATAAAAATACAAAATTATTTTAAGAAAAATTAAATTTATGAGATATTCACGATGTAGATAGAAAATAAATATAAATTAAATATATTTATTAAAAGTTAATATAAAATTTAAAATTAATAAAAAATTAATTATTTATCATACAAATTTAACTCTAATTATGACCAAGTTTTTATTAATTTATTATATAAAAATAAAAAACACCTTTATAAAAATATAACTTAATTTACGTTTAAAAAGTATTTTAGTAAACCCTGAATCCTAAAACACTTTAGTATGAGGTCATCATGACGTGCACCAACGTCAGGATGGGATATTCTTTTTTAGATAATAGGTAAATTATATTATTAGTTACGAGTAAATTTTCATTTTGATCATTTAACTAATAAAAGTTACAATTTGATCACAAAATTATTCAAAAAGTTGTATTTAAATTATTGGGCTGATGAAATTGATGTTATATGATTTTCTGTGGTCACACTACTTGCACTCCCTTTCTCTTTTACAGTTTAATTTTTTTTTCGTGAAATAACTTTGGACGTCATAAATATATGTGAATCAAAACCCAAAACAACTTATTTCTCACATTAAATCAATTTAGATCTAAAATATATTTTTCTACTCAGTAATAGATATTGATCTATCATATCAATCATTAAATTGTCACTTGAAGCTAGCTAATAAAACGTTTAAAAAATTTAACAATCTAAAGATTTAAATAAAACTTTGGACGTCATAAATATGTGAATCAAAACCCAAACAATTTATTTCTCACATTAAATCAATTTGGATCTAAATTATATTTTTCTACTCATTAATAGATATTGATCTATCGTACCAATCATTAAATTGTCACTTGAAACTAGCTGATAAAACGTTTAAAAAATTTAACAATCTAAAGATTTAAATAAAACATTTAAATAGTACAATTACCCAAATAAAAATTTTCAAATAAATACCAACATTTATTCATAATTTATCACCAAAAAAAAAAATTATTCATAATTTAAAACCATTCATGGATTTAATATCTGAAATTGCATGGATTGTGATAGCTTTTATGTCAATTTTGTCAGATTCATTAATGGATTTCTCTGTTTTTTCCTGCTATAAAGATCTCATTAACTAATTGGCACAGAAATTACAGAACCTTGCTACCCCCAAAAAAGAGTAAAACAACAAAGGTTTCGTACGACAATAATATACATAGAATGAAAGAATGAAGAAGTTTTTGGACTAAATTTCAATTGTTTTTTGATTAAGAGCTTTATATCTCCATTTCTCTTTCTCTAAAAAATCAGCATCCAAGAACCTTGAAACAAATACCCAAAGCCTATAAATGTCTTCAAAATTAGTAAGGAACCCAATTGCAGCTGTAACAACATCTATCCCAGGCTGAAACTTGTCTTTTTCCTTCATTTCTTCATGTTTATCACTGAACCAAATGTGTTGTAAACACCCAATGCTCAATGAAATATTGTTCCTATCTGCCAGTTTTTGCACTAATGCAGGATCAATCCTTTCCCCTCTCCAATCATATACATTAAAAGCCATTGCTGGACCTCGGTCAAACATTACTTTTGGACCATAGATTTTGACAGCAGGGATCCCAGTTTCTGAATGTGGATGTTGGAGACTCATCAATGCATTCACCAACCAGTTAATCAAGCTCCTTGTTCTGCTACCTATTAGTACAAGACCTAATGAATCTGCGTGGTCCAAGGCCTTGCATTGTAGGGTGTTGCTGGTTCTTGAATCTATTGTTTCCTCAATTTCATGCATGGGCGCCTTTCCTTTGGGTGCTTCAAACTTCAATGGTGGAACTAGGTCCACGATCCCAACATTACTGGTTGAACCTTTCAAAAGAGATGAACCAATGGATTTCTTGATAAACAAGCAGCAAAACCCAGTTGGGTTTTCACCAAAAACTTTGAAAAATGAACAAATAAGGAAATCAGGGTCAAACAATGAAAGCCCTAAAGTCTCCATTTCTTTAGCACCTAATGCAGTTGCATCAAGCAATACATGCCATCCATTTTCTTGAGCTAAACTCAACCATGTATATGAATATCTAGACCCAGTAACCTTTGATTGAGGTGGAATGACAAATAACCCTCTTTTTTTCGTTATCTTCTTCCTTAGCTTCTCTGTTTGAATTTGCAGATTAGGCCATGAAAAACAAGCTGACATGCAATTTGCTCCTCTCTTTTTTGCTCTCTCAATCATTACATCAATAGCTTCACTTTGATAATCATAAACAGTGAGAAGATTTTGATTAGACCCAAAAGGATAAGATTCAACCAAAAGCTTAAACGCTGAAGCTTGATTAGCGGTGAAAACCATGGAGTAATCAGTTTCTGAAACATTCATAAAACTCATAACCCTTTTCTTAATCCCAGATTGAAACTCAGTTTCTTCACCATATAAAAGCTGAGAATTCAAGGTTATTGACTTACAACAAATATCAAAAAACGGTGACCCCTGAAGCTGAGAATGAGAGAAAAGACCATGGCCAATGTAATCAAAACAAGCAACATTCGAATCCAAATGAGGGTACTCACTAGCTCGGATCTTATCAGCTTCATCAGTCTGGGAATAGTGAGGGTAAACTTTGTTGAAACAAGCAAAGGATTCATGATATGAAGGGAGAGATTCGTGGTTGGTGAAATGGAAATGAGGGTAAAGAGAAGAAGTGGTGTTAACCTCGAATTGGTAACGTGATGCAGCAGCACTTTGGGGGTTTGAAGAAGAAGCAGCAGCAGCTTCAACATAATGGGGAAAACCAAGGAAGGGATTTGGACAACAACCAGAAGATGAACAACAGGCTTTAGAGGCCTCTCTTATGCAGGGTGATTGCATTTCTTGATCTATAAATTAATGTTTTTGTTGGTGTATGTAGAACATAAATGCTAAAAAAAAGTCTTCAATTATTAGCATTGGGACATCATCAAGCATTACTCCTTTGAATTGACCTCGTCTTCGATGGATTACAATGCATTTCGTCCTCTTTTAAATTTAATATTCTTCATTACCTCGTTGACCCAAAATCCCCAAAGGGTTCCCTTTAGAATTTATAATTGATACAAGGGATTTTGTATAATTTTTTTATATTTTATATGGAATCCCATAATAATACATTATTCAAAATTAAAATTTTCAATTTTACATTTTAAAATAATATCATCAGTGTAAATAATTATATTGTTTTTCTATTAAAAAATTATTATTATTTTTTGGTAAAAGAATACATACTTTCAATCCATTAAACATAAACCAATACCTAATTTTAAGTATATATTCTTATAATTATTATGTTTAAAAATAAATTCAAATATATATTCTTAAATTAAGTTATAAAATTATATATTATTAATATATCGAATATAAATCTTATAATTATAGTGTTATATACAAAGTCAAGCATTTCCATCATTTTCTTTCTTTGCTTTTTATTTTTAATTTCAATAAAATGATCAAAAGTTGCTTTAAAATTCTCGTGAAGATGCTTAAGATGAAGAACCCAACAAGCAGAAAAAGGCAAGGGAAAAGTTTGGAAATGGACAGCTTTTTCAGGCAGGCCAAAAACTTTTTTAAACTTTTCATAAATTTATAATTTAGTCCTTATATTTTTATTTCTAAAATTTAGTCTTTTTACTTTTCAGATTTCAAAATCCAGGTCCAATTATTAACACTGTGAAAGTTATTTTGCTAAATACAAGTTCGTTACAACGTCAATCTTTTAGTTACATGGCTACTAAGTGAGTACTTATTTTTTCGAAATATCACACTAGCAAAGTTAACAGTATTAACAATTAGACCAGGTTTTTGAAATATGAAAAGTAGAGAGATTAGATTCCAAATTTTTTATAAGTATAAGGACTTAATTGCATTTTTAACTTTTCTATTAACATCAGTGGCCTCTAGTTTCCTTATTACTTTTGGATTATTGTACAAGTCAAGCTCAATTGTGGCCCCTTTTGCCGCCACCATTCGATGATAGGCAATTTGTCAATCAATTATATTAAACAAAGACTTCTTCACCCAAGTCTGTCTTAATAGTTTTTACATTGTTTAAATTATGGGGTTTTCTTAACTAATTATAGTTAATTTAATAATTTAGACTTTTATATTTGGTATAATTTGACTCTTACTTTGTTATTAATGTTATATTTTAACCTAAATCATTCACTGTATTTAAAAAGGCATAATGATAAATGTAGTTCTCAATTTTTATATTTTTGTTAATCTGATCCCTTTTGTTAATGAAAATCTTAACTAAAACATTAAAATATTAAAGATGTTGACATGGTAACTAGGGACGAAGTCAGAAAATTTTTTAGGGGGCCGAAATTAAATTTTAATTTTTAATAGTCTATATCTTTATAATTTTTAAAAGATTAAATCAAAATTTTATAATTTTAGGAGGCTAAAGTAAAAATTGTCTTTACTAATTTAAAATTTAAAAAAAATTAAAAGGCTTAAACAATAATTTTCCATTTTAGGGGGTCAAGACCCCTGTTAACCCCTAGATTCGTCTTTGATGGTAACCTGCATGGAAGTTCATATATACTTTATGCAGACATGACAATATTTATTTTATGTCATGTCAATAAATAATTTAAAAATATAAAAATATTCATAAAATTAATATAAAATACATGTGAATCGTAGATGATTTTGCTATGCGAAACTGTCGACGAGGTTTCCTCTACAATCGTACATGATTTTGCTTTAGAAATTTCCAACTTCCTTTTTGGATCCAATAGGTTTTTACCGACGTAGCTACATTTTTGTACCAGAAATACATTAATGTACTTACCATCTAGGGGCAAATTCATGAAAAAGTTTTAAGGTTAAAATTGAATTATATATTTTTTATGAAGTTAAAATATAATTTTACCTTATATTTTATGATTTTTAAAAGGATTGAATTAAAATTTTAATTTTTTGAGATTGAACTATAATTTTATCATATTAATTTAAGATTTTATGAATTTTGGGGTCTAAAATAACAATTTTTTACTTTAGGGAGTCGTAGCTCCTATTAGCCTCTTTCTTGTTCCGTTCAAGTCTTGTGTAATAGGATACCCATATTCATAGAAACTTTCGTTTCCGTGCTTATCTTATTTATTGGTTCATTTTATGCATGACGAAAAGGAGCATTGGATTGATCTTAATTCTTGAATATTCATATAATAAAAAGAAAAAAAAAAGTTAAAAAATTAATAGCATCGAGTATGAATTCTTTTGAATTTCCCTTACTTGATCGAACAACCCAAAATTTAGCTATTTCAACTACATTAAATGATCTTTCAAATTGGTCGAGACCCTCCAGTTTATGGTCGCTTTTTTATGGTACCTTGATTGAATTTGCGTCATTGATAGGCTCACAATCCAACTTTGATTGTTATGGGCTGGTACCAAGATCAAGTCCTAAACATGCAGACCTAATTTTAATAATTGGAACAGTAACAATGAAAATAGAGCAAAAAATGAAAAATTTTAACAGAATTTTGAATTCAAGGGAACAGTTAGTGATCTTGATTCTCCCAAAATGAAAAAAAAAAAAAAAAATTTAAGTCCCTTGAAAAATTATAAAATTACAAATTAATATAACAAAAAAAAAATTCGTTTCTAGCTTTAAAAAATTTATATTTCAATTTAGACCTTTCAAAAAGATAAATTTACACATCTAATCAAACTTTAATCAAGAAAATATTTAAAAGTCAAAATTTGAACTCGAAAGCTACCCACACTACAAGACTGCAAATTCCACCAAACAACGTACGTTATTATGTGATTCATAGTGATCAATTAATTACGCCTTTGAAACATTTTTTATCTATTAATGCCAAAGTTTTTAGTCTTCTCCATTTTGTACCATCTAATTGTTTGTTCTCGAGAAGTTTGGAAAGTAAAAACAACGCATTGAAAAGGACCAAAGCATATACACCATAGAATAATATAAAGTTTTGTAATTGTATTATTCAAATATATATAAATTATGTATGTTTGAGTTGTAGTATTGCGTATTGGTTCGGGCGATTGCTTTTGCATACTTCATTCCTCCACGGTCCAAGAAAAAGACTTGCGTTGGTCCATGGTCGTGTTTCCTCCATTCTTCCCTTTCATGATTACAACCTCGAATTAAGAATAGTTTTACATTTCTATACAAACATGTTGAAACGTTTTCAAAATATGTAGTGTTTATCGTTAAAATATGTGTCTATCTATTTAAATAATTGTATTCGTATGAAGAGACATTAGATCAAGCAAATTAAGAATTATTATCTTTGAGTGTAGTTCGTGTAAAATCCAAGTATGCCAGCTGATGTTCAATTAGTTTGCCAAGCAATGGTCATTGTGCTAGTTAAGTCAGCAGCTAAGCTCTCAACAACTATATAAATATGCATACAATCCAGTTTTAGAATTAATCAAGATTCCTACTTCTAGAGTCTCAAAGGATATTTGCATAAATTTGAACTCGAAAAATTGAATTTTTGGAAAAACCATTTTAAATATTTTGAATTTGAGTTGAATTTTTTTAAAAGGGATCAATCTGCATATTTCCAAAACGATTAGAGTCTCAAAGGATGCTTGCATAAATTTGAGCTCGAAAAATTGAATTATTTAATTGATTTGATATAAAAAAATAATTCGAATAATTCAATTTGATTAACTCAAAATTTTAAAAAAAAAAATTCAAATCGAAACAGATTTTCTCACACTATCTAAAGGTGACCATTTTAATCTTTCTTTCTCCGATGAGAATAAATTTCCGAAGAAAAATGTAAAGTGATTTTTCACTTTCCCTTTGACTTTCCACATTTTCATCTGAGATCATAAGATGAAAAGATTTCTGAATGTCAACCATTTTCATAAATGCAAAGTATTGACGTACGGTTTCGAACCTCAAATTTCAGACCCATTGGCTCAATATGCAGCTGTACCACTTTTAAGTTGAAGTGTCAATTTGAACAACCAACAAATTTGATCATTTTGGCATGCCATCCAATAATAACTTGCGGGATTCAAACTATTTTAATGATGCGAAGAAGGTTTTTCTAAAGAAGATACGCACCAAGAGGACAGGTAGGTGTTACAATCCACGACTGAGCAAGGTCTCATCAAACTAAAAATTGGATCAACTCGATCGAAGTGCCCCAGAAGATTTTAAAAGTTCAAAGAAAAGATCGGATCCTTGTAGAATATCCCGAAAGCTCCAGAACCATTCATTTATGTATAGCATTTAATAAAGTTGGGTGAGAAGTTTTAAGTGCGATATTTACCATCGACTGTAATCATTTGTAATTGTTAGATCGAATAGAGCTTGCCTATAGAAGGAGAGGCTCTCCTCTCTCATTTGGTCTTACCTATCTTGATAGGACTTGGGAGCTGCTAAAAGAGTTCCATAGGCAACGTTTTTGCACATGATCGTAGTATGCTACGTCGTCTCGTCCCTGTTGCATTGAAGAGTACCTATGCGTTACGTCACGGTTCATTGATAAGGAAGATAGAGTTGGGGTGGGGGTCTACTATGTGATACTCAAGTATAACACATCCAAGATAGCTTTTGAATAATAAAACCTCCACATTCTCCCAACTCTCTTGCATTATATTCTTTGTTTACTTGTTTAGGGAAAGTGTGCCAAGCCTCTCCAGAGCAAGAATCAAAAGTCGACTTAAGCTTATTGTCATTAGAACCGAGTTTAAGATCGCACATAATCAAAGTTAAAGTCTCAACCCGTGATATAGGGCCTTAATCTTCTAATTACCTCTTAGACCTTTAAAATTATAAAATTTGTGTCTTCAATTTTGAGTCATGGATTACTACACAAGGGAAGCACATTGATAAACATCTAATGAAACTTACGTTAAGATGAATGTCTATGCCACCCTGAATTTTGAGAGAGAAGACCAGAAGACTTGACGCAATAGCAATGGATGAGGACAACATTGTGTTGGGTGGTTACGTATGCATCACGGGCTGAAACTTGAACTCCGCTAATTTGCACTACAGCCTTAAGCTCATAAAAAATGCTAGATTTTAAGGTTAGAACTAGCCCACCACATGAGACTTAGGAATTTAGTCATTTGGGCTTGGAGCTAGCCCGATGAAAAAGACCTTAAATTGCATCACATTTACACCAAAATTTTACTACAATCCAATCAATGCCAAAGTTTTTTCATTAATAAACAGATAATTGAACAGGGAAACAAAATGTCACTGAATTGTGAACGGAATAGTGATTTTTTTTTTTTTTCCCTTTTTTTCATTTTGCTTTGAATTTGATCAATACAAGGAGTTGTAGGTAAAGCATGTAGCAACAATGGAGGCAACACATATGAGCAATGAAGGAAGAAGAGTGATATTCAAAAGCCGACTCTGACCTAAGTATCCTGCCAATGTTATCGTGGCGTCGGCAATCACTCGAGCGATCGTCCCGGCTTCTGTTGATAGTAGTCCCCCATTGTAAGTTCCGCGAGATAGCCTCGATGACATTACTCGAGAAAGCAGTGACAAGTTGACACCTGATGAACAACAACAAAAACTAAATCAATAAAACGAATTCTATAGGTCCGTAGTACAAAACCGGAAAAAGAAATGAAGGGTCGGGGTGTGTAATTCTTCATAAAACCAAATTAAAATTTGTCTACCTTCAAGCACTTCGGCCGAAACAAACATGATGAGCCCGGAACAAACATATTGGGGTATAGTGTATGGTATTATCATATGGAAGCTAAGCAATATGCCTATGCAAACCATAATTTCAGATGCCAATAAAATTTGCCTGCGAAGAACAGAAAGAAACAGATGCATTAGACAAACAATTCCAGAGCTCATGGTTGACAAAGATTCGAATAGGAAGTACCTGTCTTCAAACATATTGCTAATGTAGCTGCCAACAACAATATTGACGGGAAGGACTGTTAAGCCAAGACATGCAAGAAAAATAGAAACTGTGCTTGTAGACCAGCTGAAGTAGTATGTCGTGATGACACTAGATTCCGAAAGTAATATTTCCATTGCATATTTGAGCATGAAATATATCAACAACTGAACCTGATGATATTAAAAGATTCCGGGTCAGAGAATGTTCAAGTATTAAAAGATCTAGTCTTAAAATTTCTAAACAAATCGATACACAAGTACCACGACAGCCTTTGATTGTATACCTTTACTGAGGGTGTAAGTAGTCTATAAGCTGACACGATTGATGTAGCAGGCTGACGAGATTCCTCAGGAGCTTCTTCACTTCCGTCACCTTCTGGATCTTCATCATCTTCTTGTTTCTCTTCTGAAGTAATCAGCAACGGTTGTTTACCTTCCTCGAGTGCATCATTTTCTACTGCTTCTGTATTTACATACATGCAAATAAATCATTTTAACGGATTGCTTAACATGTCAAGCAGAAAAAGATGATTGATAGAAGAACATGTACCAGAACTAGATGCAGGAGGTTCTTCTATATCACGGGACGGATCTTTAAATGAGATCCACAACCAAATGAGATATACAAGCCAAGCTACAGCCATAACCCATCCCGGCAAAGTGTCTTCATTAATTGTCAACTTGTAAATTTTGAAATTTGCTTGAAGTATGCCGGCAAGAGCAGGACCACAAGCCATCCCTAAAGCACTGGCACTAACAAAACCAGCCGATGCCTGCATCCGGATTTTTAATGGTACGCAATCACTGATATAACGACGGTTAACAGCTCTAGCCGAACCCAATCTACAATGACAAGATTAAATTCATCAAGCTAAAAGGAAAAAAAGTAAAACAAAGAAATATATGAGAGGAACACGTACCCACAAAAAATCCGACCAAGAATTAAAACTGTTAATGAGTTCATATCATAAGCCAAAGCGTACATGGCATTTCCCACGAAAAGGACAACACTGCTAAATACAAGAGGTCTGAAGTATGATCGATTAGACCATGCACTAAAATACACAGAAGAAAACACTTGTGCAACAGCCATTGCCCCGATAACAACACCACAAACTGTTGCAGCAGCTCCAAGGCTCATTGAGTAGTTATCTGCTGTGGGGACGATAATATATGTATTGACCATATAGAGGAACGTGTTTGCTAAGTTCAATAGGAGTGACATAAAATGGTATCTCTCATCATCAATGCGTTCATCGGTAGGAGCAGGAAGCTCTTCTTGCATAATGAGGGCATGTTGTGCCAGAAAGTTAAGGAAGTTTGTCGAGTGACTTAACCTATCCACGGCTGCTTTTATCGAATCAACCACTGGATCCTGGATATGTCCCGAGTAAGTTAATAGCATAGCTATAATTCTATTACCAATTAATACAACTAAATATAGGAAAAACCTGGAGAGGAAGGGCTGGAGGATCGTAAATTGATAAGTAGCTTCCTTGACGATCCTGAAGTTCATGAAGATTACGAGATATTGCTCCAACAACAGCCCCTAAACCCTGCAAATTATACAACAGCCCCACTATTACATGTTCACAATCTCATCCAAAAACCGAGCAAGAGCTGGACAGGAAAACCCTATCAACTAGAAATACAAATGTCTAAAACAAAAGGCGAAGCCTGTCAGAATTTGACACGTTACCACATGCTTGAACACTTGTTGTAGCTGAGAATAAGGATGATTAGCACGAGTTTTGACAAAGTAATCGGTGAATCTATAGTGAAAGCGTTTGTCAAATTTTTTCAATATCTTTCGCAAACCAATAGCGTTCATTTCAACAAAATAGAGAAGCTTCAACAGATCTTGTCCGACTGCTCTATAAGCCTCTCTAAGTTCTGTTATTTGGGATATTTCCGGCATCTCCTCGAGTGCATCATGTTGTTCTCTAAGATTTGTTAACCTGGTTGCAAGTTGGCCTTGTTGCTCCAATATAAAAAGGACAGTCTTCTCAATCTAAAAAAAAAAAAAGTATGAGAAACACATCATACTGAACCTCAGGAAAAGCATTTTTCATGCTCTTTTATTGTAATGAGCATGCAAGAAGCTACACTATACCTGATTATCCAACATTCTCGAGAAATCCTTGAGAACATGTCGGCAATCTTGTGTCCCATCTTCAATTTGTTGAGCATACTGTTTGACTCTCTTCTTCATTAATTTGTAGTTTAGGTAAAATCTGCAAAGAATTAAAATTCAACCACAAATAAAATATCATCTCCCCGCTAATAACACGATAAAAAAGCATAGTTTTAACATAGACGAAAACTAAGAACACGTAATACGTAGGAAGCAGTTTAACAGCAACACACACAAGAATAACAAAAGATCAAACATACCCTTGCCATTCTTGAATTTGTCTTTCCTTCAACTTCTTCCCAAAGGCAACCATCTTTTAACTACACATTAATGAAGTAAAATCAGAATATACCGAAATATCGTAAGAACTGATAGTGCATTCGGATCCAACAAAGTCGCCAAGAGAGCATACCCGAACTAAATTATAAATTTTCAACCAAATGCCCCCATACTGCCATACATGTAAACATAAGCTAAATACAAAGATGCTGCCACAATTTTATTTGTCCAAAAAAGGTGAAAAACCAGAACAGTTTATGTACCATGGACCACATCTTTCCCAGATTATTCCAAAATCATGTGCAACATAAATACGCCATTGCCTCATTAGAGAAAAAAGATTGGGACCAATAGCTTAAGCAGCAGAATCACGAAAACCATCATTTTAATATGAATTAATTTTCTTAAACTTAATGTCTCACTTCTAATATTAGTACTTGATAAACAAAAGGAGCTCAATACCCTTTTTTAGTAAAGTCTCGAGTTTAAGTCAGCTTTGCTTCCTAAATGAAATTCGACCAGACAAGATTCCAGATTTGTGAGTTTGGATAGGTTTTTTGGTGCGGTACGTTTAGTTTACTGTTTGTTTCACACTACAGTATTTAATCTCACCGTCACCAATAAACTCACAACTATCACTGTTGTTTTTAGTCAGCTAAAGTTGATAAACAGAAGTACCTTTTACTGTATATAATTACATATCATATAATCAAACTATCACTGTGTCAAAAGCAAATATGGAAAGCCATCCTAATTGACTCACTCAGCTAAATTACGCGTTGTGATTGTGGTTCTTACTTATTAGTGACTAAAAAACAAAAAGCTGAGTACATCATGTAAACGTGACTTTATCATCACTGAGTTCAAACAGTGAGTTTTCAATCATTTTAATAGCTGGCGAATCATTCCATGCAAAAATTACAAAAGCTGGCAAATATTACAGACTTTTTAATGATGTTCTGTTTGGTTACCGAGAAAATTCGAGAAAAAAACTGAAACTCCGAAAAGTTGAGAACTTTAAACTAATAAAATGATGGCTAACAGATCGAAATAGAAGAAAAAAATGGGTATTGATTGTTTTCTCAGCAACTAAAAACAGATCCAACAGCAAAACAAATAAATAAATAACACAAGGAAATGAACTTACCTGATGAAACAAGTACAAGTTGCTCTCTGCTTATATAGTTCGAAATGAATTTAGATGACCATCAACGAACAAAAATTATTAAATAAAATAAGAAGAAGAAGAAGCAATGAAAAGCAAGAGAAGTACAAAAAAAATGAACTTTTTTATATATGGAACTCCTTGAATTGGAATCTGAGTTTGGGTAATTGAAGGAAAATAAATTTGTAGAGAATAATACGTTTTTTTAAAGAAAAAATGGGTTTTTCAGTGATTTACTCTTCCTTTGAGATAATTGACGAAAGGTGGAAGGAAAAATGGAAAATTCTCAGCCAGCAATTATTATTTGTCCAATAATTAGGAGAGAGAGAGAGAGAGAGAGAGACAAGGGAAGTTGTGTTCTAGTTTTATTTGCATTCATCTTACCGCTTGATTTTTAAAGGGTAAATTACCCTCAAGGTCAAAAAATTATTAGTATATTTATATTTTGGTCATTCAACTTAAAAAGGTTATAAAATGATCATTAAACTATTTGAAAGTTTTTATTTAAGTCACTAGGATATTAAAATCATTGTTGTATAGTCTTTGTTGTTTGTAATGTTTGCATTAATCGAAAGCTCGTTTTCTCCTTTTCTTCTATAATTTAGTTTTTTTTTTATACGAAACATTTCTTAACGTTATAAATCTGCGAACCAAAATCCAAACAACCTTGTTTTTTTATCTTTGGCATTGACCGTCAGATCAACTTGGATCTAAAATATATTCTACTTCTCAACGGGTATTGATCCAGCAAACAATCATTGAACCTTCACTTGGATCTTGCTAGCCAAGCTTTTTTTAGAAAAAAAAAAAGCTTAACAACTCAATGACTTAAATGAAATTTTTTTAATAGCTCAATGACTTAAATGAAAACTTATGGGTGTTCACCATTACCAACCCACTACTTGACTAGGATCGACTTGGTCCTTTTTACTTTAGTAGTAACGACCTGTACAATTCGCTTATATAGGTTCGTATGTGGTGCAGTGCGCTTATATGAGTTCGCACGTGTTGGAGTCGCATCATCATGCAAGTGAACCTATACTTAGGGGACACATGTCGACCCTAAAACAAGATACGTGTTATCATGCATGGGACCTATCTAATATGTCACATCCAAAAACCGTATCATATAAATAAGAAAATTGACCTCCACAAAAAATAGATTCAAAAAAACACTCGACACATGTCATCCAAATAAAGAAGTTTTTTAGAGGAAAATCAATGTGGAAAATCAATGGCACAAAATTTAGGCTTACTAATAACATTATAAAAGTCGAGAATTAAATTATATTGAATTACAGCAGAATAATGAAATTTCAAAAATTAACATAATAGAAGGACTAAAACCAAAATGATACCTTTTAAAATGAATGTGCATCGGTCTAATTCTGCTCTCACTCCTAATACTACTTAAAACTTTGGAATTGAATCTCTTTATTATTTTTATTTTTTAAATATACCTCTTGAAAGTTCCATTAATTAGCAGAGAGCAGCAATGTCGTACATAATCAGTTCATGAAAGTTATTTAGGTAATCCAACTCGTACACAACAGGATTGACCCTACTAACTCCTTTAATTTATTTACTTTTAATTCTAATAATTTAGTCCCTATTAATATATTAATTGAATTCTATTAATTTTAAATGTGTTATTAATAAAACTTTAATTCTTAAACTAAATCAAACAAGTAGAGAAATTAAACCTAGAGTGACTAAATTTAAAAAATCCAAAAATTCAAGATACCAGAAACGTAATTGAACAATTCGTACCAGAGATTGAATAGACAACATAGATACCCGAATGACTTTGCTTAGGGTACACTGAAGGAAGAAAGTGACGCAAAGGATTTTCTAATTAAATGTTTATCTTAATTAGTACAATAAATATTTTGTTTAAAAGTTAATCAATGGCTTGTGTGTTATGTCATATTAAAAGGGACAGATATTTTCACAAAAAAAAAAATGATATTAAGAAATTAATTTAATTTTGTAATTAAATTTATTTGTCATTATAAAATTAATTTTTTTAATATTTTTTTGTACAAATAATATTTTAACAATTTGTTTATTGAATTGATCGATTTAATAAATATTCGAACCGAATCGATATATCTATCATATGTTAGTAGGCTATAATCTTACATGATTTGAGCCATACATGATTTGAGCCATACGTTAAGGAGCACATGCTTAACTATTTCCTTTTGACTCTTTGAGCACCTTATAATATAAAGTTGACTTTTATTAAAGACTCAAAGAAGAAAATTTCTATATTCAATGTTGTCAGAATTGAATTGATTCATTAAATTTAGAAAGTTAGTTAAATTTCAAATTTTAAATTAAATTGTTAATACTATTAAAATTATTAAATTCAAGTTTATTACAATGGATTTTTTAGTTATTTTACCAACAAGTGAATTTTCTTTTAATTTTAAAATGTCACACCAACCAATTAAATTGTGTTAACAATTGAACTTGATTTTAAAATATGAAAGTAAATAAACTAAATTTAAAATTTATAAAAAATACAAAAATCTATAACATAGTTAAGAAAAATAACTTAAAAATATTTATATCAAGAGAATACTGAAAACTATTAACAGTAGCATTAGTCACTGCAACAATCCCACATCTATAGATAAAGAAAATCAAAAGAAACTTCCGTAATTGATTTGGTAGTTAATGATTGTTTAGTTTAAAGCCTACCCATATTCTAATCTCCGAAATAAATTTTTATTTGAACAGCTCCCTTTGAACATAATGTGTGCCTGTGTAATATGAATATGTCCTTATACTAACTCTTTAATTATGCAGAAAAAACTAAAGGATAAAAAGGTAGAAATCTATAATAACAAGTAACTATATTCTATTATTTATACATGTTGTCAATTTATACTTACTTTTTGTAATTTTATTTTTCGATATACAGTAAATTTTTACAATTTCAGATAAATTTTATAAAATAAAAAAAAATTCTGAATTTTAGATTTTTTGGAATTTTTTTTAGAATTTTACGCAATGTGACATTTTGTACATATGTTGTTATTTACTTATTATTGTCATATCACTATTTTTAACATCACAAACTAATAAGAGTGATTAAAGTTACTAATAATTGGATTAAGATTTACAAACCTATAAAAATGAAGTGATTAAATTCACTAATGATTGGATTAAGATATACAAAGCTATAAAAATGCATGGACTAAATTTACTAAAGAAAATGTGAAGTATATAAATTGAATTGGGAAATGTGGACCAAACTGAATAAATTACAAAGAATGATTACAAATGTTGAAAAGAAAAGGGGCAATATGTGAAAGTGGGGCTGTTTGGATTTGAAAAGAAATTAGTGCAACTTTACATGGGTTGATTGAAACTTGAAGTGACACAACGCAAGTGGTGTACATTTGGTGCCTGTCATGTTTTTTGTTTTTTTTTGTTTTTTGGCATTTTCTGTCCCCGTCTTTTTTTTCTTTTAATAACATCCTATATCTTTTATTATGTTTTGAAAAATAAAAGTATAATAATGTGTTGTAAGAAAAAAATCAGTGATTTTTTTAAGAATTATATTGAAATATTAAAGATTTAAAAAATAAGTAGTAAAAATTAAATTTAAATAGAGCAAAGTGGGATAGAGATGGGTGCATATAGCATTCATAGAAATGATAGTAATTTTCAAAATTATACATCTATAATAGAACGGAACAAGTGATGAAACAAAGCGCACTAATTATAGAGCAATGGTAGGTTTAGCAACACGGTCTCCGCTCACTCCATTGCTATCCTTAGTCTTGACATAGTTGACAAAAGCTAAGATCTCAGATCTTGCAATGCCGAGTTTGAGTCCCACTATCTATAATTGTAATATGTAGATCTCCTTTCGACACTTCACATATGCCTTATGCGAATTCTTTTCGATTTTTCATCTATGACACATTATTTTTATTATTTGAATTTAAATTATCGAGTAACTTATGACTCGGACTGATTGATTGCGTCTAAATCAAGCAAGAAACATAGACAAGCATTGAGTTGGAATGCACGAGTGAATGGGAAGACCAAAAGAAAAGTGGAATATGGGCGCACATGATTAGCAAATGCAACCATTCAAACCAACAATATATTTTAAAGCTGAAAGTTATGGGTTTTTTTTATTTACCCACTTTTCTTCTCTATTTGAAATGTGGAAGTTTATTCCTTCTTGAACCTACTAAATATATTTTCAGATTTCTTAAAAAGAAATTTGAAATGATGATGTATCATAATTTCATCATCAAAGTTAAAAAGAATCAAATTGAAAAAAATGTAGTCAAATTCTAAGATTAAAATGGACAAAGAAAAAAAATTTAGAGACCAGAATAATAAAATTTTTCGTTTTAAAGATGAAATGTTATTTTATCCCGTTTGATATTGGTATGTATCAGTTTTTATTTTGAAGAAAAAAGCAGAAATAGACAGCGAGACGATGGCCTTACTCAATAATACACGTAAAAATATATTTATATAAAATTATAAAATAAAATTGTTTAAAATGTCAAAATTATTTAGACAGCATAAACTATTTAATACCTAAACGGTATTTAACGACCCACCGTGAATCTCGGCCAAGATTCTTGACCAAGTTACGAAGGTTGTCACCCTTTGGCAGTTCTAGGCTTTAACCGCCTTAACCTATGATGTTAAATTAAACAAACCAAATGACTTGATGTAAGCCTCTCCATGCACATGCAAAGGGAACAAGTTAAATCATGGTTGACCTCCTGTACCTGGAATTACACAACTTGCTATCTTATGATGGAGTCCATATGCGGGTTTGATGTGAATTGAAGTATTATCCACACGTTTAACATACATGAGACAAGTGTTGAAAGATGGGACCTGAGTTTGATGATCACACAATGTCAACTGAAACAATTCCTTTGAGCAAGGGAACCCTTTGATTACAAATAGGACGAGTTCCACGTTCTGTTCTCTGGTCAAGGTGGTTAACTCAAGTGAGCTGGTCACATATAATAACAGGTATATACATACACAAACATATTGTGTGTGTATATATAAGCTATAGAACTTCCTTTCCATCCATGCATCCACCCATCAAACAAAATTCATTCAAGTAGAATGCCTTCAACTTCTAGCTTAGCAATGAAACAGATAAAAAAATAAGAAAACAGTTCTGTGGGATTTTGCAGATAAATGAACACTATAATCTCTGTTTATGGTGCAACTGCTGTGAGCATATATAATAATATATTTTAGTCCCGACTATGAAATAGGCCCCATTGCTTTTTGGGGGGCCACTAGAACACAGCTGGTCTAGTCCCTAAGATGCCGGCCCTGGCAAAATGTAAAGGAGTCATATTCCAGGAAAATTACACTCATTCAAGTTTACTTTATATTTTCTGGGGTTCAAAATAATGGATTTCACATACAGTTTACGACGCCGGTGCATACTCTTGGATTGCTGTTACCAGTTTGTTTCGGTCATCCTCTGTTTTTGTTCTAATTAAGAAGGTACGTGCTACTACCTCTTGGTTATCGCCACCTTCATCCTACAAAATCCAAGACATGTCACTCAAATACTCAAAACAAGGTCAAATTCCACAAGGAAGGTTAAAATATATTACCGAAGTATGAAATATTGCAACAAGGGAATTCTTTTGTGCACTTGTTTTGATCCCAGGATATAGCAATGCATTTAGTAACACCTTTCCCACCTGCAACCAATAGATTGTTAGTCTTATAGAAGTGAACTTGTCTTTTGGTAACTGATAAATGCGTATAAAGGAACATACCTCATTTCGAACAACAATTGTTGGTTTGGAATCTTTTGAACCTTTGCTGATACCCTCTTTGCATTTAATGGAAAGCTGCCCCGTGCCTTTATCTTTCCATGAATCTTTATCTGCTGGATCAGTTGACTGGCATGACACAAGAGGGAAGGTCAGAACCAAAAACACCATGTCACAAGTCAAGAGTTGGCAAACACAAAAAATCACTACTGAACACAAGTTTTCAGAAGATACACCTTGACATAAAGCTTGCATTTGACTTCATGAACAACAACAATACCCTTCTCTTCCGACTTCTTCACTGATGGACTGCTTGGCTGCGGCAACTCATTTTCTGACAATCCAACGTGACACTTATTGATATGCACATATTGAGACAGTAACGAAATTAAAAGTTGAGGTGGAGAGACAAAGGGTTAACCTATCGAGTTAAAATTAATAAAACGAAATAACCTAGAAAAGAAAAAATTACATGACAAGGTTTAATTTAATGAAGGAATGCCTTAAGACATAAACAATATCCAGTAAATAAGGACCAGAAAATCAAGTTTGATTGTCCCACCATCATCTGCATCATCTGCTGCATTGTTATCCACAGAAACTGAGCTCTGAGTTCCTGAAATAACAAAATAGGATGTAAAATATGTAGTTGTCTTAACATCTTCAAGCTAATAATGTTGAGTTTTAATCCTTGTATAATACTTGTAGCAAAAAGCAATGAAACACCTACCAAACAAGAAAGGGCTCTGACTATTAGAGAATGCTCCAGTGCTCAAAGGAGATGCAAAGCTTGAAGTCATGTTAGATGAAGTAAAGCTATTTGTTGTACTGGAGGAAGTAAAATTTGAGGTTGAAAGGCCAAATGAAAAGCTTGAGTTTGAACCAGCTGCCATTGAGCTTGTTGTCAGACCAAATGGAGTGAAGCTTGTAGTGGAACTAGCCGAGGTAAAGCTAGTAGTTGTACCCATTGGAGGAAATTTTTTAGTCATATCAGCTGGAGTCGAGCATGTAGTTGTAGTGTTCAGAGAAAACATCCCAGCTGTGGTGCCTGGAGAAAAGCTCATGGTTGTAGTGCCTGGAGAAAAGCTCAGAGTTGTTGAGCCTGGAATAAGGCTTGTAGTTGTGCTGGTTGGGGTAAGTGCGATTTTTCCTTGAAAAAACTTATTCTCGGTATTCTTGGTTTCGGGCATCATTTTGCTTTCATTTTTATGGGATTCAGCAGCAGACAAACTGCCACCATTAACCGCATTCGCTTTGAGCCAATTGACAACATCACTGAACTTGTCCTGCACACGAGGAAATGAAGTACCTTTCGAGTTAGCAAACAAAAGCAATAATGCCTTAAATATATGAGGCCCATTCTTGTATACTAATTTAAACATTAGTGGAAGTCACAGATAAGCAGATGAGGGTTATCTGTGATATAAGCCAAACAGAACTTCAAAATAGATGTAGTCTACCTAAAGTTGTCAACAAAACTGCTAGTGGAAAGATATAAATCTTCTGATTTTTGCCCTCTAAAGGTGCATGGTATGAGCAAGTAATACCCAATTGCAAACACAACTAAATACTGATATATAAAATGATAATGTGGAGAAAAAGAAATATCATAAATAATTTAGAAACTACACACTTATCATAAAACAAGCACAGCAGCTAGCTTTAGTTTTATTCATATAAAGAAATAATGTGAAGAAACAAAAATAACAAGAAGAGACAAAACAAAATCCTTTTAAAGTCAGAGCTCAAAGAATCTAACAGTACAGCCCTAGAATTAGCAATCAAATGTATTCACTTAAGACTGTAAAAACATGACCACAAATATTTCTCAAGTGAATGAAAAACCATCAGAAATTACCATAATGTTTGAAGCATGACTTAGGTAATCACTAACACCATCTTGCCAAAGCTCATCAGGGTGATTCTTCAGTTGTGATTGCACCCAACTGCTAACATAAAATGTTATTATGGACAATAAATAAAATCTTTAAGTTCGCTAAGGTCCAGAGACAAAGAAGCAAGAAACTTGGCTATACTAGGGACTGACAAGAAAACTAAATACATCAAACATGTTTTATAAGTAGCAAAAGATCAAATCATTTAGTCTTAAACAAGCATATATATCATAAGCAAGTTGTTGAAACATCACAGACAGGACCTTGCAAATTGGATGTTGAGAGCTTTCACATGCCGCCGAGACAACTCAGCTCGCTGTGGGTCTAATGGTGGTGTTGCATTCGGCTGCTGTTGAGATGGTTCTGCCCTTTGAGGATCAAAAGGAGATCCTGCCATTATTCTTTTGTTCCGGAACTGCACACCACAATTGATGAATTCAACAAAATGATTGATACATCGAAACATCAAATGATAAAAACTGTCTATTAAGTAGTTACACAAAATAGCCATAATTACTGCTCCCCCCCCCCCTCTTCCTTTCAACAATGCAAGCACACTCTAATCTTTTGAAATTAGTTTGCTCTAGTCATTAACAAGTTTGCTTTCTCGGTTTTTCAAAACATTAACAGTGATAGCCATGATCAAACACTTTCATCTTCCATCAATTCCAAGTCCAGTCTTCAAAACCCAATAAACCCACATCAGATATTCCAAAAAGAAAACCTTCAATCTTCCTAAGATACTTGTCAGCTAACTAAAACTAAAAAACCACGCAAAAGATTCCAATTTTAACAGTCTTTTCCATTAATTCAAAGCTCATTAACTTCCTTATTTACAAGTCAATTAAACCCACAAAACCTTACAAACAAATCACTACATAAATGTCCTCTTTCTTTACTTTAGCATTTAGAAACAAAAGATAAATAAATTAGGGTTATGCTAACTATGAAGCAACAACATTTTTTTTTAAAAATAACTAAAAATATGTAAAATTTCAGAAAACTCACAGCAGAATCGTTGGCATCGGCGGCCGAGCTCGATAAGGCAAATCTTTTCGTACCGTTCATGCTGAGATTGAGCGGTTCAATTGAGGTTTAAGGGAAAAAAAGGGATTTTTAGGGTTCAAAAAGGAAATTATTTTTTTTTGGGGGGGGGGGGGGGGATGGCTTTTGTTTCAGGCTAAAAAAAAGTGAAGAGGGACTTTCAATAAATTTTTTTGGGTTTAATTATGGAAAACTTTTGAAATTGACAAAGGGTTGATTATGACCGTCCGATCAAGTGGGGAAACTAAACTTTTAATTTGACACCGTTAGATTAGTTTTCAAAAGCTGTCGTCAGCCACGTGCTTGTTTTTGCTTCCATGGTTGGGCCCACCATCATTGGCTTGGGCCTGAATGATGTCCATGTGGTCCACTTTCGAACATATATTTTAATACATCATCGTGGTTTTCTTTTGACGGGCCATGTCGAATTCGAATCGAAATTATGTATAATATTAATATCATATATAATTTAATTCGATGTCAAGTATTAACAAAGTTTACTTATACTTTTAAATGAATAACTTAAATCTGTATAAATTCACCCATATTTATTTTTTAAGATTTTATTTTTATTTAATATTTAACGATTATATAGTTATATATATTTTTCTTCTATTAAAATTTTAAACTTAAATAGCATGTTTTTTTAATATTTATATTATAATATAGTTTATTTAATTTAATATTGTAAAAATTAGATAATATATATAAAAGCAAAAATATCAAATTATAAATTTGAAAGAGTTCGGCTCGGGCTTTAAATCATATTTTAAGTGGGTTTAGTTTTTTGTCGAAGTTTATTTTTTAAGCTTGATATTTTTAACTTAAACTTTCTCAACTTTTGAGTAAATTTTTAAACTTAAACAGATAGCTCGACTCTAATTGACTTGGACAGGCTTAATATCATTTCACGAGTTTAATGCACCTCATTTTCTGTATTTTTAAGTGATTTAATGTGGTCATCTTTTCATTATCTAAGATATGCAATCAAGAAATTTAATAGAAGATCTTTACTTTATCCCATTCCATAATAAAAAAACATAATTTACTTATTATTGGGATAGAGTGATAAAGCATTAAGGGCTTCTTGCGGTGCGTTTAATTTTTTTTTTTTGTCTCATTCTATAGTGTTGTTATAATATTTAATCTTATCGTCATTATTGTTTTTACATTAACTGTAAGTAAACATATTGTCTATAAAAAAAACCCTGAGTCGAGATCGTGACGGGCAAAAATCCAACCCGCTCGCCCGCGGTTGCCATAGCTAGCAGAGTCCCATAGCACAATTATTGAAGATGATGTCTGTGCTTTTGATGGCAGTAGAAAACAATGAAACCCTAATCTTTTGAACCGAAGGGACTGTGCTGAAATTAGTAAATATTTTGCTTCACAGTTACTTATGGAGTAAAGGCATTAAACTTTTTTCAGATTTCCGCCCCCACATAAAAGATGGTTTGTAACAAAAATAAATGCCCAAGTCTTTAATGAATGTTTAATACCTATTCCCAACCCATTTATATTAGGTTAATGGTTATGAATGCAATAGTCTTTTAGGAGTTTAAATTGGGATAATTTCATAAATATTAATTTTATTGTCAATTTATACTTAAAACATTATTCTGAATATTACGTTGAGCATATTTAATATACGTGAATCCCGTGTTAGTCTGATGGTTAAGGGTGTTCATTGTTTCAAGTGTGGTTTGGGTTCGAGTCGCGTCAGTCGCGTTGCTATTAGGGTTTTACACTCCCCTTATAATTAACAAAAAAAAATACGTGAATCGTTGATTGAGTCTTAACTCAATTGCCATGGGCATTGTTGCCAATGCAGGAGAACGTGGATTCAGATGCACTGAAACACATTATCCTCCTATTTATGAGTTGAAGAGGAGTTATGGATAGTTTTAGATATTCTATCAAAAGAGCAGATATTATCAAAACCTATAATGAGATTGTTCAAAAAAAATACGAGAATCAAATGTTCAATGCATGTATACTTATCGTATATATCATTTGGATCTAAGTTAAAAAAAAGTCATCCTAAATTTTAATGATATTGTTTTCTTTTAACTAGTTAGATATAAGTTGTTCATGTAGTAACTATAAACTTATTTAAAATTTAATCCATGTGTCTTTAATATACTCTTGTTACGTCCAAATTTTAAAACGTTTTATTTAGTTCTCGAAGTATCAATATTCAATATCATATCAATAAGGTTTTTATTAGCCTAACCATCAACCTATACATTAAATGTTAGTATGAATATGAAATTTAATATATTTAAAATACATAGATTAAATTTTAAATACATATATACCAGTTCGTATTAGACAGTTCGAATCTAAGTTAAAAAAATAGTCCTCCTAAATTTTAATGATATTGTTGTTTTTTAAACAATTTAGATATAAGTTGTTCAACCTAAAAAAAGATATAAGTTGTTCATGTAATAAATATAGAAATGTATCTAAAATTTGATTCACGTGTTTTACATAGGTTTAATATATTATTTGGTATCCAAGTTTGGCACTTTTTTCTAATGCAGCACATGTGTTATTTTTTGGTCTAATATGAGATTTGTATTTGATAAAAATTATATATTTTGACACCCGAAGGAAATTGTGTTAATTTTTTAGTGTTTAATTCGGGTTTTAGGGTTGATTTGATGAAAGTTAATTGCTAATAGCCTAATATTATTACGTTTGAAATTTTCATGATTTTGTCAACAGAATAAATTTAATTTTACTTATGAATTTGTTTAATTTTTAAAATAGGATCCAATTGATGTGATGTAATTTGAGTTATAAAGTTGGTTTAATGAAAATAATTTATTAATATTATTTTGGATACCAAAATATATAATTTTTATCAAATATAAATATTAAATTAAACTAAAAAATAACACAACTTTGTAGGAAAAAAGTTAAAACTAGGTAACAATAATAACATTAATTTTGAAACGTGGTGTGTGATCAATCTATTAATTAAGTCGGTTCAAGAGTTTTAATAACATTAATTTTTTTGTAACACTAATAACATTAAATTTAATATATCTTCACTTCCAATTTACCGTTATAAATAAAGGGAAAGAATTGTATGAAACTTCCACGTAATAAGTTTGAATTATCCCATT
The DNA here is from genome assembly GCA_039519145.1 of Kokia cookei. Lineage (NCBI taxonomy): Eukaryota > Viridiplantae > Streptophyta > Magnoliopsida > Malvales > Malvaceae > Kokia > Kokia cookei. Next base: position 36,064,803 of record CM076900.1, on the reverse strand, counting down.
ATCATCGACACATACCTTTTCACCATCACCACCATGAATAAAAGCACCATAAAGTACTCCATTTCCATGCTTATTTTATTACTGTTCGGGAACGCCATGTGTGAATCAAAATGCAAGAAACCCGAAGAGCTACCATTGCATGAAATTTACGTAACCAATTACCTGTCCCATGAAGAAACGATTCGGTGCTTTCGTTACGACCTAACCGACAATTACCTAGGAACCAGGTTGTTAAAACCTCGTCAAGAAACCAGGTTTTGTTTCAGGTACAATTTAACCCCCGACACTATATACTACTGTAGCACGACCAATGGTTCGTTTGTTGCCTACAGAAACAGCTATGATTGTGCACAAAACAAGGTTAATCTTTGTGAATGGAGGGTTTATGAAACATATGCTGAGGTTTATTCATTGAATCAATTGAGATGGGTTCGGCTCGATTATGAACAAGTTAAGAATCCAGGGTGTTATAAGAATGTGTGTTTAAGGTTTCCACGTGGATATCCTTACCATAATGCTTCATGTGATAGTAAACATTCTCGACCTAGTGCGTTTCATTAGTTTAATGTTGTCTTTGTATGATCTTCGTTCGAATTTTGAAATAATGGGTTGACTTTAGAAGTATTCAATGTCTATTTAGATAAATTTACTCATCATTAAACTATTAGTAAGTTTACATCTTGGTTACTCAACTTTAAAAAGTTATAAAATGAACATTGGTTACTATTCGAAAGTTTTTATTTAAGTCGTTGGCCTGATGAAATGAATGTTGTATGGCCTTCTTTGTTTGCACCTCCTACACCAATCAGAAGCTTTCCTTCCTTTTCTCTTCTACAGATCATTTTTTATCACGAAACAATTTTGAGCATCATGAATCTATGAACTAAAACTCAAACAGATTTTTTCTTCGATCTTCAATACTGATCGTCAGATCGACTTGAATCTGAGGCATGTTCTTTTGCTCATTGATGGGTACTAGTCACCAAATTGTCATTTGGAATTTGCTAACCAAACTTTAAATAAAAAAACTTAACAGTCTAGTGACTTAAATAAAAACTTTTAAATAATTCAATGCCTTAAATAAAATTTTTAAATAGTTCATTAACCAAATTGTATCTTTTTGAAATTGAGTGACCAAAACAAATATGTAAAATTAGTTCTTCTAATTTAAAAAAGAGCAATTTACTCCCGATTCATTTAATTTTAAAACAAATATGTAAAATTATAAATAAGGCTTAATGCACACTTTAATCCCTCAAGTATTTCAATTTTCTCACTTTAGTCCTCAAAGATTTTTAGCCCACTTCAATCCCTAATGTTATCAAATGTTCGCACTGTTTAATGTTAAAGCTTTTCACTATTTAAAGTTTTATCCCTTTCAATTTTTTATCCTTAAATCAAAAGAAGAACACGCTTAAGTGTGCTCGAACTCACGCTCTTCTTGTTCCAGTAATAGCAATAGCACCAACTAAGCTGAAGTTCAATCAACCCCTTTACTTCAACATTAAATGTATAGGAATTTGTATAAAAAAATTGTATTAAGACTTAAATTGCCTACTTCTATAATAAAGAGATTAATTTACGCTTCAAATTATTGTATAAGGACCCATCCGAGAATTTAACCATTAATAATTCAATACCAAGAAAATAATGACTATTAGAAAAAGAACAAAATTTTAAAAAGAAATGTGTGGTCATCATTGAAAAACAGATAGCCTAAAACTTCTCCAAATACATGCCCTTAACTAGTTGACTTCAACATCCTATTACAAAACAATATGTCTACATCTATATTAATATATGAACATAAAGATGATAATTGATGGAAGGTGTAGGTACAATCGTAAAAGGATTAATGTTCATAAATGGTAAAATCGACATTAAATTATATACGATAAAAAATTTAACTTTTTTTAAATAATCTATTTGATTTTATTAATAGAATCTGAGAATAAGTGTCTATTAAATATTTTTGAAACAACTAATTAAAAAACGATAATCAATAAAGAAAATGATTCTCAAAAGGAACTAAAAGGAAAATTAAAACTCTTCCAAAAAACCCCCTTCAAGTTAAGAGAGAGATCAAACGGTCAAACTCATATTGAGAATTAAAATCCATCAATGAAGAGCGAATCAGAAAGGGAGATAGAAGTTATCCTTCTATAAATAAATAAAATCCTCAATCCAAAGAACAAGACCTAAATATGCAAAAGCTCATGGCGACTCTATGAAACGTCAATTCGATACTACGAGATCAATGACCTTTAAAGGCGCGTCTTCAACCTAAAATCGGTCCTCCGTGCATTTCAAACCCTCTGCTGTCATTGCATGTGAAACAGTATTTCTTCCTCTAACATGAAGTTAAAATGACATGCTGAAAAATTTCGACATAATGCTTTCACATCCTAAATAATCGACTGAATTTTAGAATAATTTTTTTTTACTGTAGTTTCAATATAACAAACCTTGAATCACTTTTTAGGATAACATGTAGAAAACCCATTTCTTGAGCAAATTGGACACTTAAACTATAATTCTTTTACATGTTTTTGGTTCAATTGTTCGTTGTTGTCAACAAAAATTCTTTAACCAATAATGCTATGACACATGCCAAAAATTTTATTTATTTATTTTTCTTCCTTCTCTCTTTTCTCCAACGTTCATATTTCATCCTCTATTGGTTGCAATATGTTAATATGAATTTCCCAAACTCAAAATAAAATTTCAAAATCTTTTGAAAATTGCACTCTTTGAGTTTCCATTTCTCTGTTCCTTCTGGGCTTATTTTAATAACCCATGCTTCATTTTTTTAGCTTTAATCCCTCTGCCGGACATCTCCTCCATTATCTTCCTTTGTATCCCCATTTCTATACAATCCATCAATCACACATGTCAATGAATAAACAGAAATTTCAAGACCTGATTGTACAATTTGATCAAAGAAATCTAAATTCAACCCCAATTCATTTGCTCTCTTAAGAGTATTTAAATGAACAATTCAAGTTCTCTCTTCAATCTTAATCCCATTATTCTTTATATAATCAATAATCTTCGATGCCTCACTAAAATTCCCGTTATCAAAGTAAACTTTAAGCATGGAATTGAACAACTTTGCAGTAACTTTAGACTCAAAACAGCAATACGAACGGACAGACAGAGTTTTAAAGGAGAGTTTAATGGAGGGAGGAGGAAGAAGATGAAATACGAACGTGGGAGAGGAGAGAGAAGGAAGAAAAAAATTTAAAGATTTTGTTAATTTTCCTAGTGTTGAGTATACTCATATTTTAGTTAATTTTGAGAAATAATTTTCCAGTTAAACTCTATTTATTTGTTTCCATCAAACTTTAATTAGTCTATGTTATTTTATTATTATTTGATTTAGAAATTGAGTCTCTAAATTGATTTTTTACAATATTAGAAAATACATCTATTAGAAATTAGAATTCCTAATATTCTTGGAGAATTTAGTGTTTACGTTTTAAAGGTTTTTTGTTTCCGAGTTTTTCGGGATTTAGTTTTTATCTCCATTTTTTGTATTCTTTATTCTTTTTCCATATAGTGAAACTATATTTGCTCGTGGTTTTTATCCTTTCGGAGAGATTTTTTCACGTTAAATTTGTGTGTTCAATTTCTAAATATCTTTCGTTATTTTTACTTGTTCGTTGCTTAATCGAATTGATCCTTAACACGTAGTATTATTGGTTAAGAAATTTTTGTTAACGACAACAAACGATTGTACTAAAAAATGTAATGTAACCATAGTTAAATACCACTTTTGATAAATAAAAAAAAAGTTTAAGTATCTAAACGTGAAAAATATTATAATTTAGAGGCTAAATTTTCACTTAAACCGATTATTTATATGCAGGGGCGAAGGGCTCCTAAAATGACAACTTACTTTTTGTTAGTTTTTTAAACCATTATATATATGATGAAATGATAGTTTTGCCCCAAAAATGTTTGAATTTCATTTTATTGCATTTTAATTTTTATAAAAATATATAATTTAATTTTGAGGTTCTAAATTTTTTTATGAATTTGTACCGTATAAATAAGTTTTTTTATAAAAATAATATTAAAAAAATCAATTATAAAAATATATAAAAAGTTATTTACAAAAATGAATTAATTTTAACAGTAATAATAAGTGGCACCACCTCACAATCATCCGACAATCTTTAATTTTTTTAAAATAAATAATTTTTTTGGTGCCACACTGTATCAAACAACACTTAAATTTATTTTTAAAAGTGTATATGAAATTACAAATATACATTATAAAAAAAATTATGATCGTACCACCAAGTTGTCAGACAATATCACTTTAATCTTTAAAAAAAATTACTGATTAAAGGTAAGAAATTTAATACAATGTTCATAAATTGTTCCTTTTTTTGTATCCCAAGAAAAACGAGAAAAGGAAAAAGAGAAAAAATCAAAGAGATAGAGAGAGAAAACAAGGAATCAAAGGAACCATAGATGCTTTCTATCATCATTCAATGCTTTACAAAACTCACCATCATCCTTTCTTCTTCAAATTATAATTATATTTCAAAACAATCCATTTTCGTTAAATATTTATTCACTCATTTTTATAATTAATTGTTTTTTAATATTAATTTTGTAAACATTTACCTTACTGAATCCAAAAAATCAGTAACTCCACAAGGAAACATCAATATCACTATCATCATCATCATCATCCCAACTAGTACTCCTGGGTGGAGAAAGTAAAAGCCCTTCAGCCATGCTAACAAGCAAGTTCGGCATGTCGAACACTGCTTCTTCATCCACAAAGTTAACCTCGACGCCACTTGAAGAAGCCTCCACACTTCCCTGCCTTGTGCCACCGCCCCCCAAATGTTCCTCCGATTCTTTAGGCATAAACGCTTCGGCCGCCTCGACAGCTGCTCGTCTAATGTCGATAGCATCCATTGAAGCCGGCAAAGGCAACTTCCAAACTGAATCAGCAAAATTAAGGCAAGCACTCTTACCTCTAAACGCTAATGCAGCAACATCATGTGCTCGTGCAGCCATTTCAGGTGTAGGATAAGTACCGAGCCAAATGCGAGTTTTCTTATTAGGCTCACGTAACTCACACACCCATTTGTTAATTTTCTTTTGTCGTACACCTCTATAAATAGGATGACGAGTCTCTTTGAATATTCTCCTCCCTGCACGTTTCTTTGGCTTACTCGTTGCCAATGAATAAACTTCTTCAGACGACGATGACGGTGTCTCCACCGTTTCAGCCACCATAAAGTAAAAGACTTTTGTGTTGGGTTTTCTAAGCTGCAAAACAAAGGCTATGGAATTGGATCTGGAAGTTAAAGAGGGAAGGATGGTGAAACTTTATAGTGTGGGTTATTAAGGAATAGCTGGCGCCTGGCGGCGTTGCCATTTTCACACGGACTTCCATACGAAGAAAGAGGCAACAATGTATGGTCCACGGTTTCCACATAGGGAGGATCAAGCTAAGAAAGGGGTTGACAAAGTAAACTAGAAAAGTCCAGGTGCAAACCAATCACTTCCAAACTCCTTGGGTACTTTAATGAGTTTTTGGCTTTTAGCCATATTTTTCTAATTTTTAATCTCAATGATGACGAAAAGGTCTTTTACTGTTTATAACAACGTGGAGATCATGTGTACCAAGGAAACCACGTTTCAATTGTACGGACAATGTTAATTCTAGAATGGATTGGGTTCCTATTCAATTTACGAGTTACTCTGGTGATTAAAAGAATATTGTTTATTTTAAGATATTCGAATTCAAGCATCAGTATATGTAAAGTGTGCGTGCGTTGTCAAAAGGTTAATAAAGTATGAACAGATACTACCATGTAATCACACCAATATATTAAAAAAAAAAACATATGACTAATTTTTAATCTCATGTAAAATAATACAACTGACGTATTTTATAATAAAAAATTACAATAATAAGACAAAGCCCAAATAATAAACACAATTAACGTGATTTGAACCCAATTTACATTTGAAATAATTAACCTCCTTAACTAACATACCATCACATGGAATTTAGATTTTAGTAGTTTAAATTATACTAAAAATATAATTCAGTATGAGTAGTAAATTATTTTTTAAACAATTCTAATTATATACAATCAAATTTTATGAACCATATTTCTACTCTCTATTCATGTTCAAAATCTAATTTATCTAAGTTGGTATGAGATTATCTTAATGTTTTTAATTTTATAATAGTTTCTTTTTCGTAGGTGAAATAACCAATGAGATTAGATCATCTAATTGAATAAAAAAATTATGTAATAAATTAATGATCAATTCAAACAAATTTGAATTTATAAAAACAATTAAACTTAACTTATATTTAGAACAATAAAAAATCTTACTTCTTAAAACATTTAAAATAAAATAAAATTTAAAATTAAATATTAATGAATGGTTGAGTGCAATAATAAAACACATTACATTCTCAATAAAAAAATATAAATTCAAATCTCTAAAATAACATTATTGAGAAGAATAAATACGAATCCCAAGTATAAATTATAAAATAATTAAAATGTTAGTTTTTAAATACAAACTATTGAAATGTGTTCCATAGTGTAAACATAAAAATTTCATTATCGCCGTATTATGCAACCTTCTGGTCTTAATCATAATTATTTATTTTTATCTTTTCTTCTTAATCCTCGTGGGTTAGGTGATGTCTCATGATAGCTTCGAAATCCTCGTGGGTTAGGTGATGTCTCATGATAGCTTCAACTTACATAATCATGCTATGTATTTGGGTTTTTTTTTATTCTTTTCAAGACAAAACTCAAAACAGTATAGAAAATGATTATGTATTGTTGTTAGTATAGGAGGATATAGATTTGCTTGTGTTGAATTATATTATTTTTTATTTAAAAATTAAAAAAGAATTATGAATAATTTTAAGCATTATATAAAAAAGATAAATATGTTAAAAATTTATAATCAATTTATATATTTGGGCTTATTATTCGTCCACCACGTTTTCCTAATGATTTTTAACCAAAAAGAATCTATTTTTCTATTTTGAATGAGAAAAATGAAAGTTCACATTAATTTGTTATTGAGTTGACAAGGAAAAATTTTGATGTTATTTCTATTTACATGATTGCATGGACTGGAATTTATATTATACTGTCGAATATTTTAACTTTACAAGCACCGATAACTCATAATTATTTATAAGATTAATATTTTAATAATTTAATTATTAAATTTATTAATATAATTATATTTATTTTATACGTAAAATTTCGAATTGATCCGATGTCTTTATCATATCGATATAAAATATTCTATTTATTAATATATATTCAACGGTTAAGTTTTTTTATATAAAATAAATAGTTAGAAATTTTAAATTTAAATCAAATTTGATGTGCATGATCTACATAAATAGACCATAAAATATAATGGTTGAATTGTTAAAATATTAATCATATAAATAATTATGAAAGTGTGTGAAACTATTTTAATTTTACACGATGTAAGAGGATCCCTATATTTAAATAAGCTTTCAGTTCATATTTTATTTTTGTTTAAGTTTAATCATGAGTTTTTTTTCTTTAAAGTGGTTTAAATCAAGTGATAGTGATGGTAAAATTTGAATCGTCAGATAGATTTTAAATTAATCTGTTCCGAATGGAATGATTTTTTTTGGATAAATTACACTAACAGTCACTTAACTTTGATTTGGAAAATAACAATCACCTGATTTACATTTCAATCATTCAACTTTGAAAATGTAACAAAATAGTCATTAATTAACTGTTTCTATTAGGGGCTTAACGGGAATAATGACGTGGCAAGTTAACTAGTTAATGTAACCAGTTAACTTGTCATGTAGATAATCAGGTGAAGGGTCAAACGTGGGGGAGGGGGGGGGGGGAAGCTAGCGATGGACCTGAAGCCATTGCGTCATAGATTGGGAGGATGGGTGGAGCTTCGGGCTTGACCGGGGGTGCTGGTTTTTTCAAGCGGTGGGTTCTGAGGTCTACTTTCGGAGCTCCTTCTGGTTTGACGGTTGAAATTGAGTAAAGGCATCTACGATTGCTGAAATCTTGTTGTAACGATCGAGGGATCAATAGTTGTTCAAGACGTGGATGACACCATCGGGACAGTCAACAGCGTTGGGGAAATGACTTTGGCCGAACCAATGAATTTTTCACCAGATGAAACGTCTCCGGAGAGTTCAACTTGTTCATTTGATAAAGTAAAATGATGGGTTAATGCCGAATTCGATTTGGGCGATGAATGTCGATCGATCCTAGCAGGCACAATGTGCTAAAGCGAGAGGGTTTGGAGGGACTTGAGATTATCAGGTTCAAGCAAAAATTGCTTGAACTCAGGGTCGAGATCTCGCTGAAAAGCTTCATTTTTAGGAGCGAAAATGGTGATATTGTGTTTGCCGACAGTTTCCTCAAGGGTCTGCAACAACAAAGCTTTCTCCACCAACTCGGAAAGCTCAGTGTAATGCGAGTCTAACAAAGCCACCAGGACAGTGTTGGAATTGATCTGACCTAAGCAGATCGTGGTTGATGAGTTCTCTTGCAATGCCAACAAGAATCTAGAACATGAGATTTGAAGAAGAAGAAAAAGAAAGTTGAAGAAGATGAAAGCCATTACTGAAGAATAAAAATCTAAAATCTAATATCTAATATCTAATATCTAATCCTAGCAGGCATCTACACCGAAATGACTGTAGGCATCTGCATTTTCTCCTTCTTCTTCTTCATTTCTTCTTCTTATTTTTCATGTTATTGTTCCGTGATGATTGTGATGGAAAACGTGAAAAATGACTATATGATCACATTTTCAAATTGACTTTTAAATTGACTGACTGAAATGTAAATCAAAAGATTATTTGTTTCCCAATATCAAATATAGTGATAGTTGATGTAATTTAACTTTTTTTTATTTTGAAAAGTGAATTTGGAGTAGGGTGGAGTGATTTTTTTTTTTTTAATTATAAGTATAGAGGAATTATGATAATTGTTTGTATCGTCTCACTTCGCTCTATCATATGATATTATCATTTTATCCTTATATATATATATTGAAAGGGTAATAATGTAATAATATATTATAAAAAAAATCCATGTGATTTAATGTTTAAATATTTTTATTTTATTTTTAAATATTTACTTGTATTTAAAAATTTCAAATTGAAATATTTACTTGTATTACTTCAAAATATTTTTTTATATAGTAATAAATATTAATTTACTAATATTTTCATTTTTTATTATTTTTATATGAAATATTTAAATAAAACAACTAAAAATAAAAAAGTTTTAAGGATTAAACTAAGGATTTATTGATAATACTTTACATATAATTGAAGTGGTTTTTTATACATAAATTTGAAGTGCTGAATAATTTTTTATACAAATAAATTTCATATTAATTTTTATTTATATTATTGATGTGATAAAATCTAGAATATATAAATTTGTGAGAAAAGACCAAAGTCATCGCCAACGTCCCAGCTTCAAGGGGACAACTAGGGGCCTGCCTTCTTCACTTTTAGGTCTGGTTTTGGGAGTCGTATGAAAGTACGGTTGTCTAAGGACCCAAAATTAAAAAGGGTTTAAAATATTATTTTAATTAAAGCGATTAAATTAATAAAAATTTTAGAGTGACAAAAATTGGATAAATTTTATTTTAGAGTGATTATGGATGTAGTTTTTTCTTTTTAAATTCATTATTTTTAAAAGAATTAAACGTAATTTTTTTATTTTTAAAGATCAAAATATAATTTTATCTCAACTTAATCATTTACTAAAGACTTATATAATAAATTTTCTTTTGAAGGAGGCCCTCTCAAATAATTCCAAATTCAAAAAGATGTCATTGTTGATCCACAAAGTCCAAAGTTGCATATGGACTGAATTTATAGTTGGGGGTCTATCTTCTAAATGATTGCAATTGGGTTCATTAAAGTCCAAACTTTATACTCCACTTTCAAATTGGAAACAAAACACAATAATATGGATCTCATTAATTATATAATTTTAGATCTGTTTATGGAATTTTTTTTTTATTTCATTAATAATCCTATATATAGTATGAATCATAAAGGAAAAGATTATATGAAACTGTGATTCTATGTCATTCTTATCCTTTTCCAATAGAAGAATAACAAATCAGATTTTTCCTCTTAATTTTCAACTTTTTCCTCTTAAATTTTTTTAAATTCAATTAAAATTATTAACATTGATTTACTTATTATCTATATTAATGTATTTAGGATTAATATTTGGTACATTGACAATGTATTTTTTATTCCGCAACCATCTTTAAAAGATTATCATGTCTTTTTTTAATATTATAGTATACTTCTACAGGACACTTGTCAATCCCCTGATCCTCCTTGTGGAGCCTAAAAATTTCATTGAAGTATACTGAATTTTTTTTTATTTCATTAATAATCCTATATATAGTATGAATCATAAAGGAAAAGATTATATGAAACTGTGATTCCATGTCATTCTTATCCTTTTCCAATAGAAGAATAACAAATCAGATTTTTCCTCTTAATTTTCAACTTTTTCCTCTTAAAAATTTTTAAATTCAATTAAAATTATTAACATTGATTTACTTATTATCTATATTAATGTATTTAGGATTAATATTTGGTATATTGACAATGTATTTTTTATTCCGCAACCATCTTTAAAAGATTATCATGTCTTTTTTTAATATTATAGTATACTTCTACAGGACACTTGTCAATCCCCTGATCCTCCTTGTGGAGCCTAAAAATTTCATTGAAGTATACTAAATATTGTCTCATATATTTAATGGTTGAAATTTTTTTTTACACAAGATAAATAATTTTTATTTTACTCCGAATATAATATACATATTAACATCATATTTAAATCCAACCCAAAACAAACCCGATCAATTAACATCTCTAAATATTGTTCACCCACCAATGAAACTGCTGCAAATTTTGAAGCTACTTTTATTTTCCTTTAAAAATCATTTTAAAAGTAACTGTCAACTAAAGTAAACGCAAGATTTCAGACATGCATTCACGATGCATATATTTTAGTTCATGCAGTTCATTTTATTGCAATGTTTGATATGGATAGAAACTCATATTTTAATATCCTTGTCCCACACAAGCACATTTTAATTTGTTTACATATCTTTAAGGATCAGTCAGTGAAGGTTAACAATCAATTAAATTAAAAGGGAATATAAAGGGATTTTTTTATTTTTACTTTTGCGTAAACTACAACCGAAGTCACTAATCTCTTTCTGGCTTTAGGATTATATGGTCGATGAACTTTATATAAAGGTAATAATTTTATAAAATTGAAAATTATGACGAGAGATATTTAGAATCCATTTTGATCTTATTCCAAGTGCTTAGTACGCAGTGGTGGGTCACCATCTTGAAATTAACTTGCTTAAAATAGAATATATGCTATGATTACGAAGCTCGGATTTATTTAAATTTCAGGGTAATGTGACCACAACTCTCTAGACCTTAACATCTGTGCTAATTAAAAGTTGCAATGAAGTAACTTTCCAGAAATTATTAATCCAACATGCTTCCCAACTTACCTCTGTCATGTTACTATTTAGTCAGAGCTTGGGGAACATGTAAATCAACATTTTGATGGAATATTATCACTTATCATTTACATATTTTATAATCTAAGCAATGTCACGTCATCCACCTAATAAGGATCTCTACAGGGATTAATTGGCTAATTCAAGACAGTCATGTATCCCACTGATCAAATTATATAAACTTTATTTCATCTTTGAAGATTCAAATATTTGTGACGAATAGAATAGTATGATCGAGTATAACACAGATATACAATTTATGTTGTGTGGGTATGTAGTCCAATTTGAATGATCATCACTTGTATTTGTTTGTTGACTAGAATTGAATCTTTTTAATTTATAGCATTATAATTCAGTCTTGGATGATTTTTTTTTTCAAGGCTATTTTCTAACATGTAATGTTATACATGAAATTTTGGTTTAATTTAGCTTTCACAAATCACTAACAATATGATCGAATTAGTACAGTTTTACGTTGATATATTTCATCCATAAACAATTATATATATATTTGTGAAGATTCTTACTTAATAGAACATGTTTCCAAACAATTATATTAATCTAATATGAAAATAGATGTTTTTTAAAGTGTGTACAATTGAATTAAATTTAAAGTTACGTGTATACATATGAATCATAATTTAAATTTCATATGTATAATAATATCAAATCAAAATTTATGTATAAAATATAGTGAAACCGTAGGAAATATAGATAAATGAGAAAATAGATTGGAGGTCAGCAAATCTTCATGTTGCAATTGCATTCATGCAATGCGCATTAATTGAGACACCGAATATATGTTTTGTTCTTGTTAAGCTTTTTGTGTTTTATTTCAGACGTCAGTTTCACTATTGGGTGATTCTAAATAAAAAATTTCAAAGGGAAATTAAACATATAGATGCAAATTAAAAATCGATATTCGTGTTGAACACAGAGATAAGACATATATAGAGAGAGAAAGACGTATTACCAACCAGGGGGGAAGAAAGTGAAAGTGAAGGGTTAGCAGAAAAGCAAACAAAGATGGCTATGTCGGCCATTTTTAGTCAAAAAACTCTTTTTTTTTTTGTCTCTTTCAATAAAGAGAATTTCGGCTACTGCATTTCTTGGCCATGGAGAATACCCCCACAATCGTATATTGTTTTCATTAGATTATTTCTTGTATTTAGAGGTACCAATAAAAACTAAGGACTTTTGTTCTTTTTTGTTCAATATTAAAGGCAGCTCTATAAAGGGGTGTGGATTTTCTCGGCCGACGTCAAAATTTAGCCACGTTTTGGGCATTTCCTCTTGCAAAATTGTATCATATTGAAGACCTCAAAAAGAGACAATAAGAAATAATACTTGATAAGAGTGCGTATCAACGAAAATAAAGATAGAGAAGAAGGGTTTTGAGAAGTTGAGAGGAGAACCTAAAAATGGCAGTTTGGAATCCTCCTTTTCGATGGAGCATTTTGGAGTTACTTATATCATGGGTTAATCACGGATTTTCGAGTTGGATGATTCGGGTCGAGTTGTTACATATTTATTATAATTGTATAAAAGAGTGCAATGAATTCATTTGTTGGAACTAGATTGGATTGAGAATCGGTCGATACTTTAGTTCAGAGAAGGAAGTTCAATCAGTGGACCAACAAGTTAATAAGGACCGAATTAAAAAATTGATTGAATTGAATTTTTTAATAAAATTTTAATAACTTGTTTAATAAAACTAATCAAACTGATCGAATTGACAATTGATTACTTAATCGCTCTGTGCAATAATTACATTAAAAAAATATTTTATTGAGTCGAATAATGATAACTCTCATGAATTGGGAAGTGGTAATTGGTAAGCACTAAAAAGCATTTAAAAAGGAAAAGATTGCTTGGTAACATCACAAATTGTTAATTTGACATATCTTTGAGTGCTAGCTTGAACATACCATTAAGGACCCACTAGATATTTCATGAGATGTTTGTCTCCTTAAAGAGGAGAAAAAGTCATGTAGGCCTAATAGTTGTATGTAGTTAGAGGTTAACGATCCTTCATCATTATATATTCCCCCCCCCCCCCCCCCACCCACCCCCCTAATTTAACCCTTTCTACATGAACATGTATACTATCATATATCAAATTTATTTTGCTACTATTTAAAGAATTCTTTCCTACAAGAATATTGATTGCATTGCTATTAATAGAAATACCTTTCCTACATGTATACGTAATTTGTATTTCTTTTTCGATAGTTTTATATCACATAAGCATTTTCATATTGAATTTCAGTAATTTCATCTTAAAAAAAAAAATTAATTTCAAATTAAAATATTGAAATTCAAGATGAAATTATTTATGTGACAGAATTATTAAAAAAAAGGATAATATCATTGTTTCATAAAATATTTTCTCTATATTTTATATTAAGATACCTAAATGCTCTAAACCCACCATCCCAATTGGGGTGGGGAGAAATTGCCATACTTGTATACATGAATTATGTTTTGATAATGTGAGCTACCCTAACTTCTATATATGTAATTACCTTTTAGGTATTCATTAAAAATATGTTACTTCATATTTTAAAAAAACTTAACTGATACCATACACAATTAACACTTAATTGTCAACTTTATTTTTTTTATAAGTTTTGATAATGTAAGAATTTGATATTTTTATTAGTAAATAAACTCAATTCATTAGATTCACAAAGTACTATTCTCATCCAAACATGTTGTTAATGTATAAATACAATCAGTTACACTTAAATTTAATTATTAGACTAATTTTCAAATAAGTCTTTAAGGTTTAAAGATATATTAAAATAAAGAAAAAATTGTATGAAACAGGAGCGGCATGTCATCCTATATTCCTTTTCAATTATTTAATGACATTTCAATAATTTTTTCATGTCATTGATATATAATTTTAGTAATTTTTTACCCTGAACCCCGAACCCGAACCTCGAATCTAGAATTCAGAACACTAAACCTCAAACCTCGAATCCAAACCACAAATCTTGATTCCTAAACCTTAAACTTGGCATTTTGGTTTAGAGTTCAACGTTTAAAGTTCGGATTTAGGGTTCAAGTTCAATTCAACGTTCGAGATTCTGAGTTCAAGGTTTAAGTTAAAAAATTATCAAAATCATGTATCAATGATATGAAAAAATATATTGAAATATCTTTAAATAATGTGAAAAGAGATGCAAGATAATATGACGCTCTTATTTCATAAAAGTTTTTTTCTATTAAAATATTCATGATCATCTTAAATATATGAAATGACATTTTTATTGAATGGTTAAAGAATTAGAAATAAAGTACTGAAATAAGTTGAAGTGATTAAAGTGACTTAAAGTTGTTACACAAGCTTCTCATCAAAATCATAGCATTCCCTCTCCTTTTAAAAGTATTGCATAGGCAGGGGAAATGAATAAACTAATTGTAAAATTTGTGATTGGAATGTAACTTTGCAGTCAAGTCCCATTTACCAAAAGCTTAATTAAGAATAAACTACAAAGAGTCAAACAACTCGGCAGACATAATCCATTGCTATATTGAATCCTAATAATAATAATGTGTTATATATTTGGTTATGATGATGATGAAAAACAACATGAAATTCAAAATACAAGTATGGTTGAGACACCTGTAGACATTGTTCATAACAAAGGGTGCCACTGTTTAATCAAATAGACATCTCTCTTAACCTCAATCTTTCATATTCAAATGGATATATATTGACATTATATACACTGTCCACAACAGGTCCCCCCCCCCCCCACTTTCTTTCTCTATCTTAACGTTTTGACTCATAATTTCTCTCGAATTCCAAAAAGTTTTTAACAAAATTTATGCATCCTTACTGAGTGACTAACATGATTAAAGAAGTACCCTTTTGTCTGTTGGCTCGAATTCGAATCATATGACTCTTATATTAGGATTTAATTTGTGTTTATTTCCAATTTAATCTGGACCCATGTAAGTATACAATCGGGACAAAATATGATTAAGGAAACATCATCTGATTCTTGTCAGTGTTGCTTAAAATGAGAGGGAAGAAGATCAATGTGAAGAGCTCGAAACTTTGAATTCATCTGCAACAAATCAAAATGGAAAAGAACTCGAAACAGTGACATGAAAGAGGGAAGAAGAAGACTAAAGAAAAAGAAGATTAAATCATTTCTTTCGTACAAACATATGTATATATACCTTCCTACAACAGCACTCTTAAGCAAAGAATTATTGAAACCCTAACCAAAAATAAATTTACGTGCTGCAAAACACTAGTGTTTTTTTTTTTGTTTGTTTGTTTTTTGTTTACCAAATCTGTCTTCATTATATATATATTATTTCATAAGGAGACAAGTTAATAATGCTCAAAGCTGCAACTTAATACCACCAATGGTCACTTTTTTTTCTTTCTTTATTCCTTTTTTTTCCAAAATCCTAACACGTCCTTGTTTCCGGCCCACATTTGATGAAAATGAACAGACCAAAATTATGTAGCAGCTTACAGCAGCATTATTAGAAAAATGGATGAAATCAATAGCTCCATAAGCTTTCTCCATTACAATTATACGGGGAGTCGTCCTCGTCATCGGAAGGTATCGATCTAATTCTCGGTGGTGAAACCAGCATTCCGTTCGCCATATCCACCAACAAATTAGGCATGTTCAAAAATACATCCTCATCCACATACTCTCCTGTAGTGAACCCTTCATCTTTGACCACACGATGTTGAACTGTCCGTACTAGGTTACTACTCTCACTACTTCTGTTTTCACCTCTTTGCATCGCCGCCGCCGCTGCCGCTTTTCGTATACCGGCTGACGATATAGAAGCCGGAATAGGATACGAAGCAACGAAATCCGGGAAGTTCACAACAGCTTCACTACCTTTTAGGGCTAGTGCAGCTACATCATATGCAGCAGCAGCCATTTCCGGTGTCGGATACGTACCGAGCCATATACGTGTAGTTTTACGTGGTTCACGGATTTCAGACACCCATTTGCCGCTCCGGCATCGGATTCCACGATACATTGGGTGTTTACCGGAGGAACTAGAGGCCATAGCTAGTGAAAAAATAGCCCACACACGTGTTAGTAGTTCTTGTTATGAAGGGATCTGCGTGGGACTTGGATGTTTGGCTTGGTCAGCCATACATACATATATATATTGAACTGGTTTATACTATAATAGAAAAGCTGAGTTTACTCTAAAGAAGGAAAGGGGAAAACGTGGGGATTTCGTGGGACAAATCGTGGTCTTTTTTTTCAATTAGGGTTTTCTTTAAAGTAGAAAATGATGGCCGAGAGTTGATACTGTCATTTTATTTTGACGAGAATAATTTGTGGTTTATGATTTCAGCAAGGACGCGTCTTCTTGGATAGCGAAAGTAATCTCAAGGCTATATGCTTAGCTGTTTTCTATTGTACATTTTTATGGATATATTTGCCATTAGATGCATGCTTGCACACGCACAATACACGAGCATAAATGGCTTTGTAGATTTTTAATTTGCAAATTAGAGATTGAGAGCAATCGTGGGTGGGTTGGCATTAGGTTCAAGCTCCAAATGTTTGATTCATTTTTAGAGTTTTGGAATTGGAGGATTGGTGTATATTTATTGGGTGCACGCATTTGGTGCAAACCTAGCTAGCACATAAAACATATATAGCCATATGTGGGGTAGCAAACATTGTGAGAAAAGAAGAACAAATTGAATTTTCCTTCATTGTGATTTTAGTATGAGGGATGAACAATTAGGAGGAAGAAAGAGATTTTAAATAAAATTGTTAATTTAAATTAAAGTGGTGAATTGGGTGTCTTAAGTGATTTTGGATTGAATCAATCTCAAGGGGTTAATTTGGGATTTAAACCCTCCGGAACGTTTTGGGATTGGGTTGATTATGGGTTCATGTCTCTTCAAGTTTGGATTATTTGGGTTTGTATCGTTTTGGGTTATGTATATTTGGATTTGAAGCTCGGGTTTTTTTAATTAGGCGGTGATGGGTTTTGATCATTTGGATTCTGATCATTTGGATTCTGATCATTTTAAGTTTGATTTGATTCGATTCAATTCCTTTTGAGTTTAGGTTACATGTGTTTTGGTGGTTAAACTTTTTAAATGAAATCAGATTTGAGTTCAAAACGCTAAAATCAGATTTTCAAGTTCAAGTTAGAATTGTTAAATTTAATGTAAAGATACAACCAACCTCAATTACCCACACATATCTCAAACCCCTAAATTAAAAGATATCAGGAGCTTAAACACACTTAAATTTCATATTTTCTAAATTGTTTCAACAACATTTAAAACAAAAAAAAAAGGTACGGGTCCACTTTATTTCTCTTTCACCAAATAATAAAGAAGAAGAAAAATACAAATAAAAGTTTGTGTACATTTTAATCAATTCTGGACCCAAAGAAAATTTCCATCCTTTGTCAACAAAACACAATCATATAGTGTATTGTGTATATTAATGTCGAGTAAGAAAATTATTTTTAAAAAATTAACAGCTCTCACGCATGTCCAATTAAGAGCATGCTTTTGATGAATAAATATTTGACAAATCAGAACACCTGATCCAAATTTTACTTATCTTTATAGGACTATAGGGTCATATGTTGAAATAATTCCCTAAAATATTGCTTCAAATCTTTTGCCAAAGACTTAATAGTTACACAAAATAAGAAAATATTTTGACAGAAGTTCTTGACTTATAGTCTTATAGTTGCTTTTATTTTAAGGATAATGATTTAACTGATTTAGTAGGGTGGAGTTTTTTTTTTTCTAAAAAATTTTATACATGTATTGTCGATTGAGTCTTAACTCGATTGGTTTGAGTATTGTTGTCAATACAAGAGAATATAGGTTCGAGTGTGTTGAAGCGCATTACACTCTTATTTATGAGTTAGAAAGGAATTATGGATAATTCTAAATACTGTGTTAAAAAGAACAGATATAATTAGAATCTATAATTAAATTGTTTAATAAAAAATTATTATATGCTTTAATTTGTTTTATAAAATTTAAAAATAAAATATTTGATATGTTTTAATTTGATTGATAAAATTAAAAAACTCCATCATTAATATATCATATCATACTAATTTTTGAAATATATATTCCTTTATTTGACAAGACTGACAAAGTAGATTTTCTTGTTTCTATTTGATTGATCGCTTTACCTAAGAGCGCCTATATGATGAAATTCCATTTCCATCTTAGAAAGTAGGTAGTTTTTATATGAGAAAATATTCAATTTGTTTAGAAAAATTAAAATTTGAATCTCAATGTAGTTCGAAAATAAAAAATTTCAAGATCTGATTTATTGATTATGAGTGTAATTCACTTTATAGTTGATATTAAAAATTCGAGTTATAATGACTGCCTATTAATATTATGTGTGTGATAATGATTTACTTTTATTAAAAGTGTGTGAGCTATATTAAAAAATATATATTTCGAAAATAAATAACTTAGTGTTGAACTAACGTCGGAGGCGACATAAAAAAGGCAGATAGTGATTTTGGTTTTTCTTTAAATGATATAATATAGTAATTAGTTATATTTTTTAAAAAAGTATAATAAATTTATATTTTAATTTTTTAAAATTAATATTTTAATTTCAACTCTATAGAAAAAAAAATTTAACTTTCACTCGAATTAATGCATAAAGATTTTGCCACATTTTTGTGAAAATGAATGCTCCCACTATGAGGTCCCATTTTCATCATGTTTGAATCTTGACCAAAAAAGACTTTTGATTTTTTTAGATATGGTTGTTAACTAAAAATCAAATTATTATTCAAAACCAAATCACGAAATTCTAAAATGGTTTACACTCTTTCCTAATTTATTATACGATTAATATTCTAATAATCCGATCTTCATATTATCTATATATTTTATTCATGTAGATTATAGATCTAACTTTCAACCGTTAAATATATACAAGTTCGTTCTTTATATTTTTAGGGTCTTAGGTGAAACAATAAATTGAGCTCCTTTTAAAAAATTATAAAATGCAATAAACTTTTGGGACCCTAAGAGACGAAGCATTTATGGTGAAAATTAAAAGTCCTAGGCATTTAATTAATTTATTTTAGTATGAAATTTTTTTCCACCTTAAAAGCTGAAAAAATAATTTTTTTTTTTTTAATTTCTTCCAGCCTTGAGCCTTGGACGGATGCACTTTCAAACAATCCCCAAGGTTGGGCTTGAATATATATTAATATAGACAAATTTTTTTGAATATACTGGTGTGATTACATGATAGTGTCTGTTGATACTTTTTTAACCTTTTAACAACGCACACACACAAGTGCTCGAACCCTGGATTCTAGGATGAACAACATCCTCTTTTCTACTGGAGTCACTTGTTGAGTTCGCAATTTTTTAAATTGATAGTATAAAGATATCAAATTTATTAAAAAATGTACATGCATAACAAATATAAATATCTTAATAAATTCAATAATTTAATTATTAAAATATTAATCGTATAAAAATTATAAAATAATATAAATTCATTTTAATTTTGTACTTGAATTTCTTATATATATATTATTGATAGGTGAGTGATAAAATGTATATATTCCCTTGGATGAAATAGTGCCAACAAGGATTGGTGGAAGCGGCCATGCATGTTTGTTTATATATACGAGACAGAGAGTCCACAATGTGTCATTGTCTTAATTTGTCTACCCACACATGCTTTTTCTGTTTAAATTCATAATTTGAGCCCACATTTTATTGTCCAATACATTGTTTTCATGGTCCCTTCATTACATCATTATGTACATATATATCTTTGTAAGTATCGGAAAATCCTATAAGAACTTTCACTTTTCTTTCTCCTTCTTTGAAAGAAAAAAAATTGATTTGAAGTTTTTTTGAGTAATTCAGATGAACCTATTCAAAGCCCCCTCTTTTTGTTGATTGGTATCTCTGAAAATATGGTTACTTTTTCAATATGAGAGATTACAAATAAAGCATGTAGGTTTAACGATGCTTTTAGTTCTTGTATTCGTTACATTTTTGGAATTTAGTCATTTTACAGTTCCATTTGAAAAATGAAGTCCGAGTAAGGATGGTAACGAAGTGGGACGAGAGCAGATGTTGCTAAATACATTATCGCTTCATTGTTGACACATTTTGCTCCACAATCCACCCTTCCCCCGTTATGGTTGTATAATCTTGAAAATAACTACCACCTTCAAAGATGTTAGATGCATCCATCTTGCCTCACCCCACTCTATTTCAATTACATTTTTGTTATTTATGTTTAATATTTTCAATCTTTTCAGAGTCAAGTAATTATTTAAACATAATTCTTCAAACATAATATTTAAGCGTAAAATATATAGATTTTTTTTCTATAACATATTGTTACATTTTTACCCTCTTAATAGTTAAATGTATACAAGGATAAAATGTTAATTTCACAAAGTGGAGTAAGGTTGGGCAAGACAAGCAATTATCATAAGCACTGCATATCAACTGTTCAAAACAAAAAATTCACCCTACCCTATCTTGCATCCATTTTTCAAAAAAAAAAAAAAAAAAAACTCCACTTCATTTTGAGTGGAATATCGATTATAATATTTAATTTGATTGTTATCATTATTTTTATATTAATCACGTGTAAATACACTACCATTCAAATTTAGATATACATGTTGTGATCTATATTTTATGATTAAAGTCAATTCAAAAGCAGGAAGAAAAAGTCTATTGCCAGCTTGCCACTCCTTTTAACCGACTGTTGGTTATTTAAAAATGCAATAATTTCCCTGTAAGGAGTCAAACCTCAACTGACACAATCGTTGACAATACAGTAGATAGGATTAGAAGAGTCAGGCCACAACTGTACAAAATTTAAAGCCCATCTCGGATCGAATTAATTCACACGCAGCAACCTCCATATTCACCCAGTTGGATCGAGAGCCGAAGGTGGCTAGAGAGTTTTGCTTAAGATAACATTTCCATGTTTAATGCCATAAAGTGATTAAGGATGGGTTGGATGATCGGTACGGTGCGTTCAGTTTATTTTTTTTGTTTCATGTTACAATATCGTTCTAATATCTAATTTTATTATCATCGTTGTTTTTATACTAACCACAAATAAACACACCGTTCATCTAAACCCATCCTAAATATTTGAGAATGCAAGGTATGCCTAAGGACCAGACTCGTTGCTTGTAAAGGCTAAAGGTTTTTATCTGAAAAAGTGGATGTGCCTAGGAAGGTTCCATGTCCTCGAAGGCCGAGTGTGCGTGGAATGGCAGGGCATGTTTGGGGAGATTTTGCACTTGAAATGGCTTTGTTTTTAGAAAACCCAAATGCATGAAGAGGGCGAGCTGTAGTTGAGACAAGTGTAAACTCAAAATTTAGTGAATTGTACTTAAGAGAGACTACAAATGATGTGATTCGATTAACCAAAAAAGGGCCCAAACCTCGTTGATTGTGTGTGTAACTTGTAATCTCTTGAAAAATAATAGGGTTTTTCATTTTTTGATGTTACACCCATTTCCATATAGCTTTCCAGTTCTGTTTCTGATGAGTGGTCTCCTTAATTTGCTGTAAACACTGACTGGTGCAGCCGAGCTCCTGATTCAAGGAAAAATAATTTTCCTGGAAAATTTATGTCCAATGTACTTTTCACCCTCATTGCTGCCATTGTCGGTGATTTTATCTTTGGTTATAATGATTTGGGCATTTTTGGGGTAAAATGATTTTCTAATATTAAGTTGCTCTGAATATTGGCTTACTTGCAGGTAAAGTTACATGCATGAAGGCCATATTTTGTTTACGTCGTGGCTGTATTTGGCTTGGGATTTATTTAAAATTTGAGAGAGTTTAAATAAAAAATAAACTTTAATTTAAATATAGATAAATATAAATAAATATTTAATATTCCCTAATGTTTGTGTTTATTATTACAATGGATTTTTTTTTGTCAATTTTTAAAAAAAAAATTAATATCTATTATTTTAAATATTTATTTTTTTGTTAAAATATATTTAAAAATTACTACATTCAAAAGTTTGTAAAACTATTTTAAAACATTTTAATCAATAATGAATTTAAAATAATAAAAATTAAAAGTAAAAAAAAATTACTTTCAAAAGTCAAAATATTCCCATGACAAATCATAACAGCACTCAAACGATAAATTAGCTAACAGCAAATCAAGAAGCCACCCACAAGCCCTCCTTCTCGAAGACAACCATTCAAATAGGTTCAAACCATCCATCACCTGGATCCCCGAGCATCATTAAAAACATAAAGTTGTTGGTCACCAAATATCACGTAAGTTTAATTATTTTGTACCATCAAGTCAAAGTAATGACAAAATCTATCTCATCACACACATCCTAATTTCATCGATGACATTCGCCTCACACATTTTGTAATGATGACTATATGAGAAGTTTAACACGCTGACATCATCTTACACGAGATCCTCTAAACTTAAATTATAACTTTTTAAATACAGTAACTAAATTTTTAAGAACTAATAACCTATTTTAACTTTTATATTAAGGTGATCTCTATATTATTAATTGGACATTAATTTTTAAATTAGATAAATAAAAGAACTAAATATCAAAAGTCCAAACAATTCCATTTTATCTTAAAGATTAAAATATACTCTAATTTTCGTAATTTTTTGGTTACATAACTATTAAATGAATATATTTTCATTTCAAAATGTTACATCAACGAATTTAATACAAGAATTTTAAAATGATGTTAATAATTGAACCTAAAATTTAAAATCTAAAAGTTAAAAGAAATTAAATTTCTGAGAATAAAAGCAAAGAAACCGAATTCTTAAATTACAAAAAAAATACATAAATTTACAGCATATTTTAATCTATCATTCCTTTTTAAGTATAGTTTGGACATTTAATGAGCAAAATGGGGCATGAAGTGTGGGTTGGTTTTGTGTTCAAAGCGCATTCTAAAACCCATTTATATTTGGGTTTCTACCTTTGAGGATTCCATGGATTTATGGTCCTAAACATGGGCTCAGCTTTTTGTGTAGGGATAGCATCAGGTTTGAATCTGCAAATTTTCTTTACAATTTTTAATCTTTTTATTGTTCGTATTAATACCAATTATTATTCAAATCCAAATTAATAAAATTTGCTTGATATCCAAATCTGTAAAAATTTCGTATTCGATAAGTCTAAAAAATAATTAAAAACTAGAGATAATAGATGATAGATATTCAAATTTGAATATTGCAAAAGTAAAAACTAAAACCATGGAATGTGCCTCGTATTTTCGGTTGAATAGATGACGACATGACAAGAAGTTTCTCGACGTTGCGACGATGGACAACATCGTGAATATGTGAAAGGGGACGTTGCGACAATGGCAATGTGTTCTCCATATTAATTGGGTTTCTTTTCTCATATAAACTCTGCTATCATTTCCCTATGAAACTCTGATCACTTCATTGATATTTTAATATGATTAGACCTCTAATCTTAGCTTATTTTAAGGGACCTTATATTCTTGTTTTCAAAGGCAGATTAAAAGGCAATTAAAGATGTAGTATTACGGGGCTTTTTTTCTGGGGAGACAATATATAGTCGCAAATAAGTTTTTGTGAGACTTTTCGTGATAATTATGTAAGTAATTTTGTTCCCGAGTTAGGGCTTTGGGTTTGTACATTTAGGTTTATTTTTTCATATTATACTCTCGTTTGTTTACTCATTTAGTGAAAAGTTGAAGCCTCCTTTCTTCGTGGTTTTTCTCGTTTTATCTTCTCTACTTTTTTTATTTTTATTTCGTTGTTTATAGGAATCGATCCCAACAAAAACTCATATATGACAACAACACAAATAAAATATCGAAATAATCTAGACTAAGATTGACTACAACCAAATTAAAACCTACATATAATAAAACTTGAAGACTGACACATATAATTATACATAATAAATCTTGAACCTGAATACTTATAACCTAAAACTTCCATGTCCACGGACTTTTACCAAAAGCTCGAATATTCACATTTGTAACAACAAAAATTAAATTATTCAAACCCCAAGATTCAAAAACAAAGACCTAAATCCACACTATTAGTTAATCTATGTGAACACCTATGTACCTAAACTGGTCAACTTTCTGATCATATCAAGCTAACCAAGCCGTAATTGACAAAATCAAAACTTAACATCAATCGTAGCCAATAGATTTAGTTGAATGAACTTTTGCCTCACTAAAAACAAACATAATCAAATTTGCCGGTCGTTGCACGTAAAATTATGATGACTTCAATTCCCTCCATCATCGCAGCAAAAATTTGAAGTAATTTTCCACTCCTTTGAATCCTACTCCGATTAGTATTAATATTATTGTCAATGTAAAACGATATGAGTTTGAGTATATTAAAATATATTAATTTATTATTTATAGGTTGGAGAGAAACTATAACTAATTCTAAGTATTATGTAAAAAAGAACAAATACAATCGAAATCTGTAATAAAATTATTAAAAAAATTTCCTCCCCTTGAATGAAACTAATCATGTTTGAATTATATGTTAACTCTTTGGCATGTTCTTCATTGTAATCTTTCAAGGAAATTGAAAAAAATTTATTTTTAAAATGACATTTTGCCTCTTGCCAAGCCATGGATCTTGCCTTTCGCATGTGATCATATAATAGGGTTATTAATAAGTGGTTATTCGTTGACATTATAAGTTTAATTTTTGGTTTAATTATGCTTTTAGTCATCCTACTTTTTGAATGCTTGAAAGTTAGTTTCTCTATTTTTAATCTTGTGAATTTATCTATCTATTATTTAATTTAATAATTATAGTCTAATTGATAACATCATCAAATGAATTCGATTAAATTGGATCATGTGCCATTTTTAAAATAAAAAATTTACTCACACAATTAATATTACAAGATTGAAGGTTGAATAAGAAAATAAAAAAGTTAAAGTTGGGATTGTGTGGTTTTTAATTTTGAATTCGGGGTTATAAGGTTTTTCAACACTATTTTAGAGATAAAAAGTGAAGGTCTATATATGGAAAAGATCCATTTACATCCGTGTAAAATTTATTTGGTTTTACATCCTTTCGTAATTTTTTATACAATTAATATTGTAACAATCCATCCGTTGAATTTATCAATATATTTGTATTTGTCATGCATATAAAATTTTGAATTGATCCGATATTTCTATCATATTGATCTAAAACATTATCTATATTAATATATTTTTAATACTTGAAAGTTTTTTTACTTAAAAAGAATTGTTATAAAATTTTAATTTATGCCAAATTTAATATGCATGATATACATGAATTGAACATAAAAAATGACGATTAAATTATTAAAATATTAATTTTATAAAAATTACATAATGATATATAACCACTCAAGTTTTACACTAATAAAATTCTTTTTATCGTGTTATTAATAAAGTTTAATTATTAAATAAAAAGTACATCGACAGAAATTTTTTGAAATTAAATTTCAAATGTGTAAGAATAAAACATAATTGATTCATCTTAACATGCCCATAGGTTTGTGATTGAGTTATCAATTCTTTCACAAATTAATATTTGGAAAATTATTTGATACACTATTAATGAAGTGTTTTTAGGTTCCACAAGTAGGTTGAGGATTTGTCATATTTTAGGGTTGAGTAAAGAAATAAAAAATTAATTATATAAATAAATGTGACACTCGTCACATCTTCTACTCGCTTGTGAAATTTAAAGAACACTCGTGACGATGTATCAAATAATTACTTTTAATATTTTAGAGGCATATTAAAAAAAAAAAAAAAAAAAGCTAAAATTATACTTGAACTTATTATATTTTTTTGTATATTTGAAATTTAATCCTACTTTTATGTCAAAGAATTTAAGCCTTGCTTCATAACCCGTTGAAAAAAAAGTAAATCAACAGAAAATTAATATTTTCAATGATTTAATTTTTTAAGCATGTTTGATAATCCATAATAAAAAGCAAACGATAAAATTTTTTCAATGAAAAATTGTGGAAAACATAAGTAAATAAGGAGTTACTTATCAATTAATGTAAAAAATTTCAATTTTTTTTTTATTTTATTTCTTTTAATGTTATCCGGTAAATACTTTACCTTTATAATTTTAAAAACTAAATTTATAAAACGATCTAACCATATTTTGTACATAATTTTAAGAAATATACCAAACATAATTTATAACTTAACTTCAATACTTGAAATTTATAATTTCTACTTTTAGGATTTAACAATGCAAATCTAGTTGTTAACATCGTTAACATTTCATTAAATTTAGGTTTATTACAACATCAAATTTTTTATTACATAGTTATCAGGTGAGTATTTTTTTAAAAATTTAATTGACATATTTTGACTAAAATTGTTTGGATTTTTTTTGGTGAACTATAAGATTTTTTAGCAACCTATTCTTAAAGATATTCTTGCAAGAATCAAGTCAAGCGAGGATTGATTAACACTTTCAATGTATTTGATGTCCCATAAAATAGGAAATATGATCTTCAATGAGTTTGATAACGAGATCTATGAAACTATAAAGACTTGAATGCTTTAATAGTGTACTTTATATATAGTGATATATAATTTCAAAAAAAAAATCATAATTTTTCAAAATTTTGAGAGGACTCGACCTTTATAACTGTCCGCCCTGATCTAATTAGAGTCGGTATTAAAGATTTAATTAAAATATTTTAGAATTAATTTATAATTTAACTCATAATTTAAAGACATCTACTACAATTAACATTTCACTTAAATGTATATAATTTCAAAATTTTAACATTTATTTAAAATGTCAAATTGTTTAACCTGTCAGACCTATTGAACTAATGGACCCCCAATTTTCTAACCATTATGTGATTAAACTAAACGATGTTCATAACCAATGGTTTTTATTATATTAAAGTTCACAAATTGCTTGCTAAGATAAGAAAAAAAAAAATAGTTTGATCGGAATTAACAAATTGAACCCTTAATTAACTAAGGAGATCATCATCATGTGACACATAATTCAAACAACAAACCTCATGTGATCTAAAAAATTGGGGCCAATACAAAAGAAAACACTAATATCAAAACAGGAAATTTTAATTTAATTCGACGCTTTTAGGCCTCGATTTCAGCAAAAAATTTGGAACTTCAAAGTGGGGGATACCTTCAAAAGAATTAAACTTGTAAATGTCTCGAGCCATGAGCTCGCTTCCCTCTGTCACGTACAACAAGAGTCATAATATGATTATTTGAATATAGGTATAATAATTTTTTTGTCCTTTAATTTTATAAAAAAACTCGTTTTAGTTTTATATTTAACTTTTCGTCTTTGTTATTGAACTTGTATTTTTGTTAAATCATCTTAAAATAGATAGAAAAATTATTTTCTTTTAAAATTTTGTTGACACGACATATATGTGAATTGCTGCGTGGATAGTAAGTTAGCATTTACTTAGTTTTTTAAAATTTTAAAAATTAGTTAAATGTTGACATGTCATCCACATGTATGTCATGTCAGTAAAGTTAACAAATGTTAATTTTTCCGTTTATATTGGAGTGATTTGACAAAAAATACAAATTCAAATGTTAAAAGAGGCCAAAAATTGAATAGATGGCTAAAATAATTCTTTGTAAAGTTGAAAGGTCAAAAAAATCATTATACCTTAAACATAAGCTTGTTTTCGTTTTTGTATGAGATTGAGAGATAATTTATTTTGTTCAAAGCTAGGAACTTTTTCAAGTGCAGATTCAAGGTAAGCAAACGACTTTGTTGATCAATTTACAACTAAGTTTTTAGGAAAAAAAGATTTAGTGGGGCGAGTGATCAATTTTACTTATATAAAGTTTTGTGCTTGTTGATTTATAATGAATTACTTTTTAAGTAAAATCATACTAATGTAAGAAATTTTCAAATTGCGATAATCAAACTTCTTTCTCCATCTCTCTTATAACAGTTAATTTATCTAATTGCATATGAACAACAGTTTAAAAGGCAAATTCAATGAATTCACAAATCACTCAACAACTTGCATTTTTAAAAAATAAAATTACAATTTAACCTCAAAAATAATAAAATTTTAATTTAATCTTTTGAAAATATAAATTATTAAAATAATAAAATTATATTTTTTTATTATAAAAACACACAATTTAATTTTAAACCTTTAAAAAACATTTTCTAGCGTCGACAATAGAGGAATTGAGTGCTATATAAAGACGAAGACAAAGAAGAGACGTGCAGGAAGGTTCGTAAGGGCATGTAAGCGGCCGCGTGCCACCGCCCATAGTCCATAGGTGGTCAGTGATGGGGTCAGTCGCATGGAGCTTTTTGTATTTAAACTCAAGTGCCCTTTGGACGCTGCCATCGTCTACATCCGGCCGACCCTTGCTTCAAGACAAAAATCTTAGGGATAAAGTGGTAAAGCACCCCGGCCTCGTTTTTTATTTATTTATCAAATCCATTTATATTTTATGTGTCTGAATTCACTTCCATGTGACCAAATTCTAATGAAATGGCAATTTGTTTATATTAACTAACTCAACCATCATAGAAATATTTGTTTTATATTTTTTATATAATGGTTAGAGTATTTGGAATATAGGAATTGAAACAAATTATTCTGTTTATTATCATATTGATTAATTTAATTCCTATATTATTACAAAGAATTAAGTAAGTTTAAGTTGTAACAGAGTTTACATATAAAAAAATGTATTAAGAACTCTTTTTTCAATTGCATTTTAATTCTAAATAAAAAAATTTCATTTATGAAACCGTAAAAATTTTCAAAATATTCATACAGTAAATGTTAATTCTTTTTTAATTTGACCTTGTAATAGAGGGCTCTTTTATGTACATTCACCTATATTCAACCAAAGACAATGTACCGTAGACGAAGAATAGGAAAAAAAGGATAAAACCCACACAAGAAGACATATGCAAAGGATTGGAAGGAGACTTGAAGTCAACCCTTTAAAGTTTGAAACCTTAACTTTCACCCATTGTGCCAAGACCTCATTAATTATATCAAAGCTGTTATTATAAAAATGTAATGTGTATCTTAGAGCAAATATATTTGTATCGAAATTGTTAATTAATTTTTTTGAACAATTTCATTATAGGCTAATCATATCTGTTCTTTTGATATAATGCTTCGCACTATCCATAACCCCTTCGCAATCCATAAATAGGAGGATAATACACTTCAACACTCTCGAATCTCGTCCTCCTACATTGACATTAATATACATGTCAATCGAACTAAGACTCAATCGACAATTGTTAATTAAAGTTAATACTCATGCAGTACTTATGGTAAGAACTACCCAAATAAAAGCTTACCTACTTGTTTTTTCAAAAGCACATTTGAATCCCATCCTCGTACGTTAACAACAATATCCATATCAACCGAATTAAAACTCAATTGACAATTACTAATTAAAGTTAGTACTCGCATATTTATGATACAAACTGCCCAAATAAAAATTTACCACTTATTTTTCGAAAATTCAAACCTTAATAAATTCTGAATACAAATACCCTTAATCAACAAACTAATTACTCCATGTATAGGAAATGGCTCAAAACCCCATCTTAAAAGAGAGCAATAAAGTAAAAATGATGTGACGCCATTTTTAAAGGCATAGCCCAGGCTACACATACAAGAATATTGATGTCCTTTTATCGTCCAACATAAACCAAAATGGTTTTGAACACTTCCATTAAAACAAACACACACATATTAAAAACAAAAGCAACCAAACCAGTCCCATTAGTGGTCGAATAAAATTAGAGATTTAATTGGGGTTGAGCAACAAATAAGTCAATAGCTCCATGTGTTCTGCAATTTGGGTCCACGTATAACCGTCCAAAACTTTTTATTTTTGTTCCCTCCAACCTTAAAAACAATACAACATTAACCAATCCACCAAAAGTTCGAACTTAAATTAGGGTTCTCTTTTATGCTTCCCTATGTTATAGATGTGCTTAAAATATTATTACTTAAGATAATCATTTGATAGTGAAAATTTTTAATTTTATAAACGGTGTTAAGAAACAGTTGTGTGTTTTCTAATAAATGATTAAAAGAATAAAAATAAATGAGATTCGTGATGGTTTTTAAATTTCAGAATCAAATATAAAGCTGTCAATAGGTGGGTTGCGGCTTAATTTCCAAAATGTTTTCAAAGCTAAGCTTGTTTTCGAGCTTATTTTTATATTAATATTAATATCTTTTTAATTATTTATATTTAATTATGGATAGATCTAATTTGATAATAATCTTTATATTTACAATTTTCTTTATAATATATATGCATTAAATTATGTATCACGATATTTTAACCGCCTAAGAAGAAGTTTGTCAAGTGTCATCTGTCGAAATCGAGAAAACTTCCTCAACATGTCTAGTATTGAGCTCGAGTAGATCTGTTCATATGTCCGGTCAAACCAAGCCATGGCCCTATTCCAAAAACTTTTTAAGCTCAAGCTTGCCCAAAATACTCCACTATTCAAATATATATATATATATTATAATTAAATTTAAATTTAAAAATGTTTTTTATTATTTAAATAGACATGAAATAATATTGTCTAAGCTCAACCCAAATCGAGCCGAGCCTATCGGGTTCGGCAAGCTATCCAATCCAAGGTGTTTATATTCGATTTTATCTCCAAAGTTACCTCCCGCCTCCACCAAGAGCCGTAAAAGGTTCACAAAGAGGAGCGTCTTCACTCACCAAAGAAATCTCAACATTTGCTCTCAATGGGATTTCAATCCATGTCCTCATACAGCATCAGTGGGCAACTTGAGTACTTCTATCGCTAAGTAATGATATTATAAAAGTAAATGATCAAATTATACCAAATTAAAACATAAGTACTAAATATTAAATATGAGAAGAGTAGAAGAGGCAAAACTGGAAATTGACCATGCTTAGAACTTGAATAAAGAGAGGGACATAGTTTAAAAACAGGTCCTCGCATAAATACATGACACTTGTAAAGCATATTTTAGATTTGATGCAGAAATGTTGAGAGATAAATAGTTTCACACATTTGCAGGCCCTAAACCCAACAGTAAACATCTCACGGTCGGTCAGAAAAGGATGGCTTGAATTGTGTTTCCCTTTAAACCATTTTTCAATTACAATTTGAACCCCCCCCCCCCCCCCCCGTTAAAATCTCTGTTTCCATCCCCCCTTTTTTATTTTTCTTTTGTTTATAAAACTGCCGTCCTTGATCGTGGTCTGTTCCCCCCCCTCTGTCCCTAAAAACACCATAAAAACCCACCAAAGCTCAGCAGCCAATCCCATCATCACTCACCCTCCTCTCTTTCTCTCTCTCTCATTCGTTCATTATCCCCAAAAAATCCTCTCTCAATCATGTGCCGCAAACAGGGTTTGGACCATGGAAAGGTTACTTCCATTGAAGTACAAGAAACAGACGTGTTAACACTTTTGAACCCCAAGAACCCAACACCACAAAAGACATGTCTGTCTCTTGTTATTGAAGAAGCAAAGTGTACATCCAACATAGCTTTGCCCATGGTATTAACAGGTCTTTTGCTTTACTCTCGTTCCATGATTTCCATGTTGTTCCTTGGTCGTTTAGGGGAACTAGCTTTAGCCGGTGGTTCGCTCGCTATTGGATTCGCCAACATCACCGGTTACTCGGTTCTTTCCGGTTTAGCCATGGGAATGGAACCCATTTGTGGCCAAGCTTTTGGCGCTAAAAGATATAAACTACTTGGCCTCACCATGCAAAGAATGATACTTGTGCTTTTATTGACTTCAATTTTGATAGCTTCTTTGTGGTCCAACATGAAAAAGATTCTGCTCTTTTGCGGACAAGATGATAACATTGCCAATGAAGCTCATTCTTACATTCTTTATTGCTTGCCGGATCTTTTAGCACAATCTTTTTTACATCCTCTGCGAACATATTTGAGGGCTCAATCTATAACTCTGCCTCTCACATATTGTTCTACTTTGGCTATCCTTCTTCACATTCCGATCAACTACTTGCTCGTTTCGGTCTTGAATCTCGGGATCAAAGGCGTTGCTTTAGGGTCAATTTGGACTAATTTCAACCTCGTCTTTTCGTTGATCGTTTACGTTAAAATCTCTGGCGTGTACAAGAAAACGTGGGGCGGGATCTCGTGTGAGTGCTTCAAAGGATGGAAAGATTTGTTGAATTTATCGATCCCGAGTTGCATTTCAGTTTGTCTCGAATGGTGGTGGTACGAGATCATGATTTTGCTCTGTGGTTTGTTGTTGAACCCGCAAGCAACCGTCGCTTCGATGGGGATTTTGATTCAAACCACTTCGTTGATATACATTTTCCCATCGTCGTTAAGCTTCGGTGTATCGACTAGAGTCGGGAACGAGCTCGGAGCAAACAATCCAAACAAGGCTAAACTGGCTGCCATCGTTGGTCTTTCCTCGAGCTCAATAATAGGACTTTCGGCATTGCTGTTCGCTATACTCGTTAGGAAAAAATGGGCTACAATGTTCACCCAAGACCCCGAGATCATTGCTTTGACATCAACGGTGTTGCCAATTCTCGGCCTTTGCGAGCTCGGAAACTGCCCGCAAACAACCGGGTGTGGTGTTTTACGAGGCACCGCGAGACCAAAACTAGGAGCCAACATCAACCTAGGATGCTTTTACCTCGTTGGCATGCCGATCGCGGTGTGGTTGAGTTTCTTCGTTGGGTTCGATTTCAAAGGTCTTTGGCTTGGGCTTTTAGCCGCACAAGCGTCGTGTATGGTGACCATGTTGCTGGTTGTGACTAGAACCGACTGGGACATTCAAGCCAAGAGGGCTCAAGAACTGACCAGAGCCGTCCCTGTGGGTGATAATGACAACAACAAAGCTGATTCGGATTCCAAAGAATCTTCACCCTTATTACATGACATAAACAACAACAATGTACTTGTCTGATTTGAATCAGACGTGGATAGTTTTTCTAACCATTTTTTTCCCTTTTTCTCGTGGATTTTGTCAAAACATGATTACCTAGAATGTTATTTAGCTCCGATTCATGTATAGAATTGAAATTCAGAGGATAAAACAAAATTTGGCACAGGGTACTTTATTTTCTTTGTTGAAAATAAAATTTTATATTTAGAATTTTTTTTTCGGTCAAATCAAAGTATATTCTACATCTAGTTATACTGTCCATAAAAACTAAAATTCTTTTCAAATTTCGTGGTTGCCTCTCCTTTACTGCCCATGAGCCTATATATTTTTTTAGGTTCATAGCTGCCCGTCCCTTACCGTCAATGAAAACTAAATTTTTTCAGAGTTGGAGAGTTATATGTCCCTTACGGATCATGATTTATGGTTATCTCTCCCTCCGAGATAAAAGTAAAAATTTTATTTGAAGAGGTCAAGCTAAAATTACGAAATTTTGAAACGGCCAAAATTAAATATTGTATTAAAATGCTTAAATTACATCATTAAATTTTTTTTTGGGATGGGCCAAAAATGTTAAATTTTCATTTATTCAAAAGCTAAAAAAACTGCACTTGAATTATTTATATTATAAGAGGGGCTAAATGATATTTTCCCATTTAGCCATGGGCCGAAGATCATTTTCTCGACTACCCTCTCTTAATATCCATAAAAATTAATTCCTTTAAAAATTTGTGGTTGAACCTTTCCATATTCATAATTATCCTTTTTACTAATTTCATCTACTATATTCAAACCTGAATTCTAAATTGATTTTATGGTTGAAAATGTAACATAATGTTGGGGAAAAGTAGAAACCTCCATTTTGGGGGCAAAATATGATTAGTCAGAAGATCAACATCGTAGTTGGCGACTTTATAGTGGAAAATGGAACGTGTAGCGTTGGGATTTAGGGGGTTTTTTTTTTTAATATGTTCCTAAAAAAACATTGATGTCGGTTACTTGGATTCAAAAACGTGCCCCTTATCCTGCCCCAAACTGGTCACCATTTGCGACTGCCGACTCCGTGGATGACAATCTTTTCCCCTACAGTGGGTTATCTGAACCAGGTCAGTCTTCATTCCATTCCCCATACCCCACTTGAATAACAACAGTAAATTTGAATTTTGATGACAAATCTAACTCCTACCTATTTTACAATTTTATTCATATTCAGTCCTTGTGTTTTAGTTTGATTAATTTTAGTATTTATATTTTTTGAATTTATCAATTTTAATCTTTATATATTTCAAATCTTAGTCTTGACCTAAATAATAACAGTTAAATTCGTTTGGTTAAATTAGTTTACTAGCCTTGTACTATGTGTATAGCTATAGATTTAGTCCATATTATCCGATTGAATCATTCTAGATTCCTATGCAATTTGAATTTTAAATTTTCAATCATCCATTAACTAAATTTTTAGTGAGTAACATGTGAAATTAACAAGGTGATACAACATTACACACACGATAATAGATTTAGTCCATACTCTCCAATTGAATCATCCTAAATCCCTAAGCCTTTTGCATTTTAAAATTTCAATCTTCATGCAAATGACGATCGTTAATCCATTAACTAGATTTTTAGTGTGTAACACGTGAAATTAACAAGCTGATCTAACATGACACATACGATAATATATTTACTCCATATTTTCCAATTGAATAATCCTAAATCCCTATGCAATTTGAATTTCAAACTTTCAATCTTCATGCAAATGACCGTGAAACTGACAAGTTGATATAACATTACACACACGATAACATGTTTCCCACAACAAATTTTGATAGTAAAAACTGAAATTTCAAAATTTTAAAAAATATAATAACTAAAACCGATCAAATTAAAATATAAAGATTAAATCCATACAAGAACTAATAGCACAATATAACCTAAATAATTGTCTGCTATCGCATATAAATTTTCTTACATCTACGAAAATTCTTTTGTCACGGGGATAGGTGCTTTCACATTGTCAACAAAAGCACATGTTGAATAACAGGGTTTAATAATGTGAACGTAGTGTCCTTTCATCATAATTATGACGTAACAATTTACTTCAATTTATTTTTAATGAGTCGACCAAATCCGAGGTTGTCTTTATCCTCTTTCCAAAGAGAAAGATCTTGAAGCAGTGTATGAGCAACTGAATTATGGGATGCTGTAACTGTGTTGTACCGGCATTTGGCAGTTTTTTCATTTTCTAAACTAACTGTGCGTAATGCCATTATGGCATGCCTCATCCTTTTAGATAAAATTTAAATGTTTTTGGAATTAAAATTATTATTTTTTACGTAAAATAATTTTATTATTTTTTTGTGAGGGGTATAAATTGTAATTTTTAAATTAAATTAAGGATTGAATTAAATTATTAATATTTTAAAGAAACTAAAAATATAATTGTGTAGCTGAGGTTGGAACCTGAACTGTATCCTTGAATGCAATCAAATTCTTATGAGATGAATAAGGTTACGATTCGAAGAGATATCCGGTTTCAATCAAACTTGAATGGGAACATTTTTTAATTATTTCAATAAAAATCTAGATTCTAGAGTTTCAGCAATTTATTAGAAAATTGATATATCAAAATCAATTATTATGTGATTATTGGAAGGGTCAATTATAAACTTTAAAAATATTAGTTTCCATGAATTGCAAAACAAACACGAAAGATATTAAATATACCAAAAAAAAAAAAAAAGAATTCATTACATTCATAAAGCATTAAATAACTATGATTTTTAGAATCGAACCAATGGTTAAACTGGTTAGGTTGATGGTTTGCCGATCTGACCATTTTGTATAGTTTTCTATTAAATAAATTATTAAAAACTTCATAAAAATAAAATATTAAAAAAACGGTTCAATTAATACATATTGGTTCACAAGTAAACCGGTCTGATACCTCCCTCCAAATTGATATATTGATTGATTTCTAATCCAATTAATCTAAATAACTGATCCAATTCAAACATTTTGATTGGACATTTAAAACAAAAAATCATAACTAATTGAATAACTCACTAGAATAAATCATTTACGATTTAAAAAATATCAAATACTATTTATCAAAATTAATATTTTTAAAGTTTTTATGGTTTTATAAATGAAATATTTTGTTCTGGAATTGAATTGCAATCAAAAAAATAATTTTCAAGATATATTTTATACAGTAAATGTTAACTCTATTACAATTTAGACTTATTTAATTCTTTTTAATAATATAAGGACTAAATCGATACATTTAGTTAAGAGACTAATTTAATCTAATTCCTACCCTACAAGGACCTTCAAGAAAACTTAACCATCGATTTTGTCATCCACCACAGGTCTGTAAAATGAATATCACACAGCTTTATTTATAAGCTTATTTTTTTTATTTGTTTTTCTTGTAAGGAATCCAATTGACAACCACCCAAAATCCATTAATTAAATTAAATTTGTTTAAATTAATGAAAGTCAATCAAAACTTTGATTAATTAGTGATTAAATTAGCTATGGTTCATGATTCCTCTCCCAAAATAAAATGATAATTTTAATTAATCAGTCACCTTTTGACATTTGTAGGAACACCCATTAATCAATTAGGTTGACCCTATCTAGTTTTAAAATATTGAGCCAAATTTTAGGATTACTTATTTATTTATTCCAAGGTTGACAATTGATTGCATTTTCAACAACTATTTTTTTTATTACTATAACTAGCCGTCTAATAATTCTAAATTAAGCACTCACGTAATCATGTCGGCGCAATTGGCACAAAACTTTATTTATAAAACATTTTATTTTAGTCCTTTATGTTTGAACATTTTGCAGCAGAAATGTAAAAACCTTACCAGCCAGCAGCCGTCGAAGGCTCTGATTAATAACATGTAATAAAAAGACAAGACAGTGGCGCCGGCTCAACAAACCTTTTGATCTTTCTATTTCGTCCCAATCCTGGTTAATTAAAGATTAGTGGTTGTTTAAATTCAATATTACCCATTCTTTATAAGGAAAGCTTCTATTAATGTCAATGTTAATGGTGGTTTGGATGTTGGTCCAGTTTGCTGAGATTTCGAGAGAAGCAAACAAAGTGGCTGATTTTAGGGCAAAGATTGATGTCTGTTCAAGATGGAGTTGTTGATCGTTTTCAATAATTTAGTTATTTATTTTTCAGATTTTAAATTAGGTTAAATTGTTAGTATTGTTACATTTTTATGTTAAATTTGTTGATGTGATATTTTTAAATTAAAAAAAAAAAAACTCACTTGATATTT
The DNA here is from genome assembly GCA_039519145.1 of Kokia cookei. Lineage (NCBI taxonomy): Eukaryota > Viridiplantae > Streptophyta > Magnoliopsida > Malvales > Malvaceae > Kokia > Kokia cookei. The sequence goes on along the minus strand of CM076900.1, from coordinate 36,026,964 downwards.
AATGTAATTAAAAAAAATGATTTTGTAATTAACTTGAGTTTAACTAAGTAATTTTAACCGTGTTAACAGTTAGACTTGAAATTTGAAATTTGAAAAAATGATGGACTAAATTCCTAGAAATAAAAGTACAAATATTAAATTCCAAATTTGAAAAAGAGTATAGAGACTTATGACATATTTTATTTTATTTTTTTTTGTATTCTTCTTGTTCATTTTAGGGTTTATGTTTGAGATCCGTGATTGCTCCTTTCAATAATATCATCTCTAAGGTTACAATATTATTATTATTATTATTTTGCGTCCTATTCTAAATTTAGAGTTTAATAGTGTTTAATAAGGATAAATCTTAAAATTATACATGAATTTTGATTTAATGTGTAATTGTACATATAAGCTTTAATTTGGTGCAATTATACACGTGAAACTCTAATTGTGGTTCAAATGTATACTTGCAACTTTAATTTTGATTTAGTATACACAATTAAAGAAATAAATATAATTATTTATGGATGAAATATATAAATAAAATGATGTTATATCAATAATTGTGTTAATAATTTACAAGAATTGAATCAAATCAAAATTTTATGTATAAAATTGCACAAAATCAAAGTTCATGTGTATAATTTTAATATTTATCCCTATTTAATATTGTTAAAATATGTTTTTAGTCCTTTTATTTTAATGAAATTTGAGATTTAATCTTTATACATAAAAAGTTAAAAATTAGGTTCTACTTTTCGATTTGGGAATTTCAATCAAATCATTAAAATTGTTGGTATTTTCCATCAAAATTTGTCAACTTCATACGTTGATTAGACTACCCTTATATGACGTAGCATATGATAGTTGACAAAAATAAATATGTTAAGTTGACAAATTTTGACAAAAAACTACTATTGACGATAATAGTTGGATTAGGATTTTTAAATTAAAAAAATTGCAGGATTATTTTTTAACTTTTAAAGTTCAAGTGTCCTATTTATTTATTTATTTTAATTTTTTAAATACAACTTAAGAACACATTACAAAATCTCAAGCCAACTTGTGAAATTAAAAATTTATTATAATAGTTTAGGAACTTATTTATCTATAAAATAAATTTAAGGACTTGATTAAATATATTATAATAGTGTGAGGGCTTGTTTGATACATTAGCTTACTTTTTTCTCTTAAAAACTTTTGAGAATAGATTCCAATAAAAAATTATTGCCCTGAAGAATAAAATACATAATGATGTTTCACAAAAGATAAAGCTAAAAAAATTAATTAGGAATACTTAATTTCTTCACCACGTTTTAAAGTATCAAATAATAACACTTCTGAAATTGTTTATAGAATTAGGTACCCAAAATAAGATTCTAATGATTCATAGAGTTATATTATATTCGTATTTTTATTAAATTTATATATATAATTTGACATTAAATTTGATTTATTTTTAATCACATCATATTAACATAAAAATGGCACTTTAAATTAAAATAATGTTGAGCATATTAAAATGAGAAGAAAAATAAAATTCAACACACACACACATGTTATATGCATGTTACGCACCCTTCTTAAAACAAAATTAAATATCCATTCGGCGGTGGATTAAGCATAATCATTCCACTAATTCTTAGATTAACTTCACATGTTTGTATTTTACACAAATAATATAATAATTAATGTTTAACGCCATATATATATATATTAATGCATCCCTATGACTAACCAAAATCATACAAACACAAATTTACATTTATATAACTATGATTAGGGGTGTAATTGAGTCGGGTCGATGTTGATACTTGGCTCGAACACGATCAAATATTTATTTTTAAGCTTAAGTTTGTCTCAAGATATAATCAAGCTCGGCTTTAACTCAAAATCAAGTTCAGCACGATAATTAAGCTCAGGGTTAATAATATATATTAAGGGTAATAACGTAATTTAATATTATAAAAATGTAAAAAGCTCGATAAGGCTCGCAAGCCGTTTGAGTTGAGTATTATTGAGATCGAGCTTTTCGGCTGAATAATTACTCAATCGAATTCAATTTTTTTTCAAGTCTAACTCAAGTAACTTGTGAGAATCAGTGTCTCATTTGCAATGCATAAACGTATAGATTGATAACCGAACTAAACCTGAACCTAAACCGAATAAATTTGAATCTGACCCATACATGGTAAAACTTAAATCAAAATAAAATTTTGATTGAAACCCACACACATGATAATTTACGCATGATGAATTTTGACCTCAAACATGTATATGATCTCAACCTTTACCAATACAACCTGATGAAAGATTAAATATAAATAAGCATTAGAAGATAAGAAGAAGCAAATTTTGTGATTGTTAAATCCATGCATGGATTATGATGTCCACATATGAATCATGATCCATGTATTTGGCCGCCCCATGCACATTTTTTATACAAAGTATAATACTATAAACTATTATCTCCCCAAAGTCAAACTAATTAATTAATATTCTAAATCGTATTAATTAATTAATTAACTATATTATCTTCTCTGTCCTCGACTTATTTTAAGTATTTTAATTTGAGGGAAAAAAAAAACCAAAATTAGAAAAATATGAAGAAAACAACAAAGTGCCAGATATGCTTGATTTCAGAAACATAAATAACTCCCATTTTTGACCAATTAAATCATTTCCAAAATGAGCTCAAATATAATTAAAAAAGGTCAAATGAGCCCTATAAATATTTTTCTAGATATTTCACCCTCTTAGTTCTATTAAAGTCAAAAGGAATAAAAAAATTTTAATTTTTAAGCATCAACGAAATTAAATCATGTCATTAATTTTTAAAAAGATAAAAATATAAATATACACACACCCACAGATAATCTCTTCCCTAATTGAATTGAATTTTAATTAAATTATTTTAAAAAACTAAGCTTTCAATAATCACAGTGAAATTCTATAAAAGATCCATGCACTAACTATTTTTTAGATGGATATTGACTTATTTTCTCCTTCAATTTTATAAGAAAAGTCATTTTAGTCCTCCATTTAATTTTCGCTTCTTTTAACCCTTAAACTTATATTGTTCATTAAATCACCCAAAATAAATGGAAAAGTTAATGTTTGTTAATTTTACTGACGTGATATACACATGTGATGATGCCACATGAATACAACGCCAGTAATCAATTAATTTTTAAAATAAAAAAAAATATATATAAATTATTAAAAAAATATAAAGATATCTTCAATTTTTAAAAATTAATTAATTCTTAACATGGCAAACACGTGGACTATCATGTGGATGTCACATCATTAAAGTTAACAAACATCAACTTTTTCATCTATGTTGGGGTAGTTTGACATTAATTAAAGTTTAAAGGCTAAAAAAGATAAAAAAATTGAATAGAGGATTAAAATATTTCTTTTTGTAAAATTGGAGGATCGAATAAATCATCATAACTTATTGGATCTAGTTTCTCTGCTATTTTTAGTCATTTTATTTTTTGAAATTATATTTTTAATTTGAAATCAACTTTTTTATTAATTTTATCAAATAGTATGACGTGGCTATTATGTGATATATACAACTTGGCAATTTTCTTGCACATTAAAAAGAGAGAGGAGAAATCAATATAATATTTACCTAATTGTAAAGAAAATTCTAAAGTGTATGCCACATTGTAGCATTTAAAAGAAAGAAAGCAACATCAAATTGTTTTAGCTCGAGTGAGTCTTAATATGATTGGCATGAGTATTGTTGCAATGCAAGAAAATATGAGTTTGAATGTGTCGAATCGTATTATTATTTTATTTATGAGTTGGAGAGAGGTTACGGATAATTTGAAGCTTTGTATAAAAAAACAACAACATCAAATTGTTTAACGAAACTAATGACAAATGTTGAAAATAAAAGGATTAGAAAAAGATCAAATTAAGGAGGGGACTAAATCTAAAAAAATGCATAGTACAAGGACCTCATAAAAAATTTTCCTTTTGATTTATAATTAGTTAATTTTTGTAAAAAAATAATAATAAACCTTTCTAATAATTTCAATTTGAATTAAAATCAATCATTTTTTCATAATTCATTTGTAATTATGTAAATTAAAATTGTGATCGTACAATTCAAGGATTAAAGTTAGAGAATCTATAGTAATCAATTTAACAACTCTAATAATAAAAGTTGTAGGAAATATAATTATATGGGGCCAAATTAATAATATTGAAGTGTAGATTTAGTACAAATAAAATTAATTATACCATAAACAAGAATAAATTCGACTTTCACCAACAATTTAAAAAAAAAAAAATGTGGAATCTAATGCCCAACAATTTTCTACCTTACAATATCAAATTCCTTAAATTGAATCTAATCACCTCATGGATTAAATTACAGAAAGGGTGCCATGGAAATTTGCTTAATTGATATTATATTTCCTTAATGGATCATTATTTAGATGGTCATGTACTGGACATAATTTTTCAAAGGTTATGGATTCAAAAACATTTAAATTTTTTTTTAATAATCTCATTACAGGTTTTTGATTACCGTGTTTAAAATTATCCATAGTCCCTCTTCAACTCATAAATAGGAGAATAATGCGCTTCAGCTTACTCAAACCCATGTCCTCCTGCATTGACAACGATGCCCATATCAATTGAGTTAAGATCCAATCGACAAACCTTTTCTTATACAAGCGATTAAAGTTAATGATATTACAACATGTTCTCGCTCGGCTTTGGAAAATCAAATATTATTATATTTTATGGAAATAATATCATATTTTTCTTAATGCTTAATAGTTTAATTTTTGAATAAATGAATTTAAAGCTAAAAATAAATAAATGTAATAAATGATGTAAAATATTAGATATATTAAGATATATCACAAAAAATAAAAACAATTAAAACATTTGATAACCTCAAAAGTAAAACATATACAATTAAAGGTGAATTAAAAAAATTTAGGGATCGAAATTTAATTATAATTTTTAAAAGATTAAATTAAAATTTTATCATTTTTAGGGGGTCAAAGAACAATTTTACCTTAATAATTTAAATTTTTTAAAAAAAAATTATAAAACCTTATGAAAAATTTTTCATTTTAAAGAAGTCGAACCCTGCCAACCCTTAAATTCGCTCCTGTACACAATACACTATAATATGTATTAAAATTTGTATCGAATCATTTTTAATTGAGTGACTATAATAAATCACACAAAATACGAAACATACGAAAACTAACACGAATATGACATATAGATATAATTTAAAAACCATAGGATGTTGATATATTAATATTGATACTTTGAAGTTTAGAGATCATCAAAATTAAACCAATGTGTATGTGATGATGGGATATATGGGCTGGGCCTATTTGAGCCCTATAGCAAAATGAAGAGTATGAAATGGGAGTTAAAACTTCTTATCACGGTTTTAGTTCTTTATTATATACTCATATTTACACTATTTAATCTCTCTCTTTTTCTTTTAGAATTTTGGTGTCCGATAATGATATTGAATTTCAATTTAAATTCGAAATTAAGGTATGTCAAACCTCCAAATGATAGGTTAAGCTCTTGCAGTAGTATTTTCTCTAATCACAATATTCGAACTTAAAAAGATCTTAATTAAGGGGCATCAAGCTTCTTTCTATTCGATCCAACAAGTTGTGGTGATCTCTCTATTATAATTTGATATAATTTGATCTTTTAATTTTATAGTAATATCAATTGCTGCCGTTAAAATCATTGTCAGTTGCCGCCGTTAAAGTGATAACACGAATCTTCCTTTTATTCGATCACACAATTAAGGCTGCGTGAAAATCTAGTCAACTATATTCAACCAAAAGATGCATCGTCTTTTTTTCCTTCTTTTTTAAAAAGACAAACTAACCGAGTTATCAATAAACTAACTGAGTTATTAATTTAGACTTGCTAATAATATTCTGAGGCATAACTAATGGAGGCAAGCAGCTGGCCCCCCAATAAAATTTGACCCTCTGATAATACCATAAAAAAAATCAAATTATGTCAAGCTAGACCAAAATAAGAATTAAATATCATATAAGCTCTGCCAAGATAGAATGAAGGGTGAACACAAGACAATTAAATCCTTTTTTATTCATAATTTGATGATGAAATTTCCAACTACATTGTTCAAAATTCTGATAAAATCTTTCAACAAAATGAAAATGAACATATCTGTATAATAAAATTTCCATGGTTACATAAAAGAATCAAAGAATAATTAAAAAGCATCAAACTAATTGACTGACTCAGTATGAAATAATAAACTAGACTGTATGACCCAATTATCTGCAACAAAAGATTGAAAGAATAATGACAAACATTTCTCTACTACCTGCAAAGAATTTCTCTACTACCTGCAAAGAATTTCTATGTATGAAAAATGTAAGAAAAAAATATTAACTTGGCCGAGAAAACGAGGATGAACTGCCCGCAACATCAACGGGGGTCCATGCTGAGACTGTGTAAAGTGGTTCATCTAGCCAACTTAGAGTAAGTGCCCCATCATCACCATCTGGTTCTTGCTTCTTCACACTGTAGTTCTCACTAGTGTATATCTTTAACAGCATTTGGCTTTGGACCAGTTCCCTGTCAGTAATCCCCATGCATTTGAACCCTCCTTGCTCCATCAACTTCCTCCATTTCTCGAAACTCGTGTGCCTTTCGAACCGGTCACTTCCTTCACAAGCAATTAAGTTCCTGATTTCCCTTGCAAACATCTCTTCTATTTTGATCCTAACTGGACTCTCTAAGGGAAGGGTGGAATCAATTGAGTCAAATATGGCTGAGTAGTATCTTAATGAATTGGCGACTCTTGCTTCTAAGTTGAGGATGTTGTTCTCTGTTTCTTGCTCTCCGATGATGACTGCTATGGGGTTTATGCTACGAATGAGTCCTAAAAAGTCCCGAAGTACTCCTCCATTTCCATCGTAAAGTGTCTTGTGAAGTTGAAACACACAATTCACAGCTATGCTTTCATTTTCCTTTGCATGAAGCATCCACAACCTTACGTCTTCTAACCTGTCTACGACTGGATGGAACTCAAACGGCAAATTCAATGCCTCCGCAAATCCTGCTAGCCTGTCTCCTGTTTCGTTCAGTTCTTGCTTTGATTCACCAATTCCGGTAACTCTAACATGGCTTGGTGGATTAGTCCTAGAAGCTAAACTTTGGAACAAACTAGGCCATTGAAGCCCTTGCTTGATGTCAAAGTCTACAATGTGAACCCTGTCTTTCCCTTCGAAGGCCCTCAACAATATCTCATTCGATGTGAAATGAACAAATTTTGGAATCGGGGTTACCTGATTCAATAGCCTCAATGCAGTACCATTGTCATCATCCAACCGATCGAGCTCTCGAGGAGTTGTGATATGAAAAATATGAGGCCAAACCCTTGTGACTCTAAGAGCCAAAGCTTCGGTGTAGTAAGCAGTTAGACGGCTTATAACAGTTCCTCTTGGAGAAGCAAGTTCCCCCAACTTTGATATGAAATGATTGATGGCAGCAATGTTCTTTGAGCCAATGGCTTCAACACAAGCTGCAAGTAAGCGGACGAGCTCGAACCCCTCGTGCTCCCTATGGTTGATCTCTTCCTCACTAGCCCCCAAACCAGCACCTTCATGTGGGTAAGGATTTCCAGAACCATTACCCCTCTCATGTTCCTTGGCTTGCACATTCAATGGAGGTCCCAAACTATGACTCTCTGAAGAAGTACTCGTTGATCCTGAACCTGAAGCTTCCTTTCCTGGCCTGTGGATCGTCTCAACATCCTTTTCTCCAACATCAGTGAGTTCAGTTATTACTGAATCGATCCAAGGATTGTTAGACAATGGCAAAGGGGGTGTCCCCCTTTCTTCATCCCCCGATAAACTTGGTTGAAACCAAAAATTCCCAGAACCTAGTTGGCCTAAACTCAAACCTCCATGATCATCACCTGGTGTCTCATCATCACTGCTACCCTTTTTCCTCTTTGCCCTATTAATGACTGTCTCATCATCAACTAGACCCTGTTCAGCAAACCTCTTCAAACTTTTACCTTTGATCTCTATCCTTTCTTCAAATGGATTTTGCGCTCTAGTCGTCGTCAATGGTGGCAGCCTAATGTTCTGCTTGATAGAACAACTGCTGGTCTTGGCCTTGGATTCAACTGCTGGTCTAATGGTCTGTGATTTCGATGTTTCCTTACGAGAAAAATTACATGGCAAGTCCAATCTTTGTGTGCTCATTGAAGTCTGGAAATGACAAGCTTGAAACTGTACTGCTGATGTTTCGCTCCTCAATCTATGCCTTGGTGACAACAATGTAGAGCTAGAACACCCTGCCAACATGTCTTTACACCCTTCCTATGTATGTTCTTTCTTTTGTCTTTCACTAATTCAATTTCAATTCACTAATTCACCCACCTCCAAGCCCTTTCTCTGCCTATTTTCTTTCACTCCCTCTTTGTAAACTATGCAATGTATGAAATTTCTATAAATTTTCTCTGTGTTCATGTGAAACTTTGCATGTAAATCTATAAGTTTCTAAGTGTGTGTGAATTTTCAAGAAACCAAAAGAAACAAAATGAAAAGGAATCCGATGAAAAATTACAAAAAGAAAATGAAAGAATATTGTTCCTAATATGAACAAATGTGTGTGTATGCAATGAAAGAATTAATAAAAAAAAAATCCCACCCCCAGAAAGAATCAAAGAATTTCTAAGAAAACTAAAATCAAACACCTAACAGACAACAATCATCGGATTCCCAAACATTCACAAATGACTCATTTCAAATATCAAACAAAAACATTGGAGACAAAAAAATAAGCATACTTTGACAGCCATCAATGGGCAATAACTCCATGGAAGCTGCAACTGAACTCCAAACTCATCGAAATCCAACCTAAACAAACAGAAAAACGATCAACCAACAAAAAAAAAACATGTTTCTCTAAAGCTCATTACCCCCCAAAAAACCATAAACCAGAAAAAGTTTGTGTTTTTATATGCTCCAAAAATATAAAAGCTTAAAGCTTTTTTTCTACACTAATACACTATTTTTTTCTATGGTTTTCATGTTACTCTTTTTAACTCTATTTTCTACCATTGCAAGTACCGGAAGTATACCATACACACTCACCTGAATACTACCCACTTTCGCCTTCACGTCTCTATCATTGCTTTTTTCTTTTAATTTTCTTTTTCATTTATTTTTGGTTCTTGGAATTTATTCAAAGGGAAAAAAAAAGAGCATACGATGGGAAGAGGTGAGATATTAGCCGTTGGATATTGAGATCTGACGATGGAGAATAATAGTCTTAGTGACCGTTGGAGTTTTGTCGGGAAAATATGGCCGTTATAGAAAGGAAAGGGAGTTGCTGTACTGAACACTGAATTTTAACGAGATTTTTTTAAATTTATATATTTTTATTTTTAAAATGAAAAAATAAATAATGGGGGAGAGAGTGTTGAAGTTCACGTGGAGAGCACGTGGTTGTCTCCTTATGTCCGTTTACTTTACCGTTGGGTCACAGATTCACAGCCCAATTTATTTTTTTTTCTCCACCACTTTTTACCATCCTATTAGTATTTATTTTTTTATTAAATATTCTTTTTTTTTTAAAGTGATAATATACTTTTTAACACATTCATATTTATATTATTTTATTAATGATTTCATTTATTATAATTATTTTATCTACTTTCAATTTTGATTTTTTTAAATATTTATATAAACAATGCAATCACAATTATTAGTATTTAAATTGAACTTAATAAGTAACTCCAGTGAAAAAAAGATGTTATTCATTTTAAAAAATCTCGGGTTCGAGCATTTATATGTGTAAGGTGTGTGTGCATTGTCAAAAGATTAAAAAAATATGAACAGATATTACCATGTAATCACATCAGTATATTCAAAAAAATAAAAATTTGATGGGTTCTAAAAAATTGAATTTTAAAATTCTTTAAGATTTTAAAATTGCACTCTTGTATTTAATATATTTACTTTTATTAAATTAAAAAAACACTTTCTTTTTGGTTTTGAAACGAATAATTATCTGGGCAGGTACCTTTATGTTATTACGTTTGTTTGGTAAAGACCAACAAATTCCTGAGGGATCTGGAAAAGTAGAGACAGGCAAACATGTTAGAATGAACATTAAAGAAATAAAATTGGAAAAGTAAAAATAATTTTTTAATAGATAATTACATTAAATTTTAATTAAATTTGAGATTTAATATAAAAAATAAAATTTGAATTCAAAACATTTTCTTTACTAGCATTAAACTATTAACTATTCAATTCAATTCAATGTATAAGTACAATCATATGTTAAACATAATATATTATTAAATTAATATATGTAAGTTTATTTTAAGTTACCAATTTAGTCTTAATTATAAGTATAAAGAATAGATTCAAATAATTATAATAAGAATTAATTATTATAAAGTATAATAAGATCTATAATCGGAATATTTTCGAACTTAAACCATAATAAAAATAGTAAACTATTAAAATAGTTATTAAAATAGTAAACTATGGAGGAGTTGGAAATTGAAAGGGAAGAAGATGGTAGTCTCCAGAAACTGGTGATCGATGGAGTGCCAAAGCTGGAGTCACTACCCTAATGGATTCTTCTAGGATCCACCAAAACACTGCAGCACTTGTTCATCAGCAACTTGGAGATTGCCCAAAACTGTCGTTTTTGCCAGAAGGGATGCAACACCTCGCAGCGCTTTTAATAAATCGAAACGATCACTCATTTTTTTCGTACCAGTGTAAATTTCGATATGTATCAGTTGCATCAACTCATTTTGACCAATTCTAGTTGGACCACCTGAAACATTGTGCATAAACCCATGCATGAATAATATTAAAAAATAGATAAAATTATGGGTAAATTGCACCAACAATCACTCAACTTTGATATGTGGAAACAAAAAGTCACTTGATTTACATTTTAGTTACTCAACTTTGAAAATATAACAAAACAGTCCTTTTCACGTTTCTTGTCATAAACTTCACGGAACAGTGACATGGTAGTTGACAGCGTCGGTGGAGTATGGAAAACGTTCAGATGGTCTGTTACATTTAACACAACAGTCACTTAACTTTGAAAATGTGACAAAACAATCACTAACGTTATCGAAAAGTGACAAAACAGTCACTGATTAATAGTTTTTGTTAAGGGTTTAACGAGAACGATGACGTTAACCAAAATAACCCTAAACCAAAATATGTAAACCAAAATATGTGAATAACAAATAAAACAAAAATTTAAATAACCCTAAATCCCAAACAATAGCAATCAAAATCGAAATAACCTTAAATAAAAAATCCAAATCCAAATCAAAATCGAATAAACCCTAAATCAAAAATCACAATCAATATCGACATCAAATTTGAATTAACACAAAATAACCCTAAATACAAATATCCCATAACCTTAAAAAAAGATGGCCCAAATACAAATGGCCCAATTACGAACTACCCAAAAGCCCAAACTACAGTTTACTAAGTGCTGCTGCTGTTACCTCCCCTTCAGCCAACAAGGGACCGCCACGTCATCAGCAGCTGGTCACCATCTTCAGCCTCAACTTGCACTGCCACCGGCTGCCACCGCCACTGCCGAACCTGCAAGAAGAGAAAGCAGATTAGATATGCATTTAGTTACATAAAACAAAACAGAATGATTGTAGTTACATAAAACAAAACAGAATGATTGTAAAACAGACTATAAAAGCCAAATGAATTATCAGTTGTAGAGGTTGGATTTTGAACATTAAAAATCAGCATACAGTATATACTAATATTTCCAGAGATCAATTCAAAGCAAGGTTACTGGAATAGGCACAAAGGCAACAGAAGACAAATCAGATCACAACACTTAAGCGTTAAAGCATCCAAGTATCTTCAATAAATATTTACCATCATTCAAAGCCCTTTCCAGTTTCGATGCATGCATTCAATACCCACTACTGTCACTTATTCCTTTTTATTTTTCAAAGCGTTTCAACAACTTTTATTAATATTAATAACTGTTTTAATATTAATAATAATACTAATGACCCCATTAATATTAAATAAGTTTTTCTTAATAATCATTAATAATAATAAATGTTTTGATATTAATAATAATAATATTAATAATTATTAATTAATAATTAATAAAAAAAATGAAGAGTCGGAAGGCTTATCTTCGATCGGCCGCTGTCCCTGGCCGTCGGCACCGAAAATCGAGCCCCTACCGAACGTGGCCTATACCTTGTCGCGCACAGATCTGCAAAACACAAAAAAATAAGGATTTGATTAAAAGGATTTTTTTTAATAAAATAAAAACATTAATAATAAAGGAAAAACTGAAAGGACGGAAGACTTACCCCTGGCCGATTCTACCGTCGTCGGAGCTTCGTGCCGGAATGATGTCATCGCCTCGTCGCACATGGATCTGCAAAAAGAAAGAGGAATAAAAGTTGTTAAAAGGTTTTTTTTTTTAAAAGGGACGAAAGGATGAGTTTCTACCTCTAAACCGGGGTCGACGGTCGAAGACGGAGGCGAACGATCGCGCGTGATCGGCGAAGGCAGCGTCACGCGATGACCGGAGAACCCCAGGCAGCGTCACGCGATGACCACGCGCGGGGATCAGTGGCGCGCGTGTGGTCCCACGCGACGGCCGACGGTTGGGTCGACCAACCGAAGTTTGGCCGGCCGCGGAGGAGACTTGAGAGAAAAGGGAAAGGGAGGGGGGTTTCGTTTTTTCTGAAAACTAAGAAAATGAAAGAAGGACCTTTTTTTTCAAAGGGTTCAGGTTTTAAATACCCTCACTGAAACGACAACGTTTTGGTGAGGGTATTCGGCATGAAAACGGCGTAGTTTCCCTAAAATCGACCCGGATCCGATTCGACTCGACTCAGGATCCGCGTGTTTTCAATCATTGGTATATTTATGCATTCGGTCATTCCGCTTTTTTTCAAAATTTTCAATTAGGTCCTTCTCGTACTTTTAATTACTTTTAAATTGGCCCAATGATTTTCATGTTTTTTTTAATTTAATCCCTTGTCCTTTCAAAAGCACCAGGAGCTGCCACGTTTCATGATTTTGGCTTATTTTCGCAAATGGCCCCCTTTATTTCTAATCTGTTCTAATTTGATCCTTAAATCAGGTTTGCTTTAGTTTCAAAATTGCCCCATAAATTTTCCATGGTTTTCAAAATAGTCCTCTGACTTCAGGATGCCTGAGGGGCTGCCACGTGTCACCCGTCTTTGGTTTTATTACTCCGGAGGTCCTTGAACTTCTAAAAATCACCATTTTACCCCCGAACTTCCAAAAATCCCATTTTTGACCCCAAACCTTCTAAAGATTACCGTTTTATCCCCGAACTTCCAAAAATCTCATTTTTGACCCCGAACTTTCCACAAATTACCATTTTACCCCCGAACTTCCAAAAATCCCATTTTTGACCCCGAATTTTCCAAAAATTACCATTTTACCTCCGAACTTCCAAAAATCCCATTTTTGACCCCGAACCTTCTAAAAATTATCATTTTACCCCCGAACTTCCAAAAATCTCATTTTTGACCCCAAACCTTCTAAAAATTCTAAAATTTACCGTTTTACCCCTCGAACTTCCAAAAATCCCATTTTTGACCCCAAACCTTCTAAAAATTACCATTTTATCCCCGAACTTCCAAAAATCTCATTTTTGATCCCGAACTTTCCAAAAATTACCATTTTACCCTCGAACTTCCAAAAATCCCATTTTTGACCTCGAATCTTCTAAAAATTACCATTTTACCCTCGAACTTCCAAAAATCCATTTTTTACCTCGGATCTTCTAAAAATTACCATTTTACCCTCGAACTTCCAAAATCCTATTTTTGATTCCGAACATTCCAAAACTACCATTTTGCCACTCCGTGCATCCGAAAGGTCTCATTTCAAACTTCGATTGCACCTTTTCTTCTTTCTCATCGACATTCACATTTTTATTATGCACTCGTGTTCTGTATCCTTGATTTCTTTCGTGAATAACTTATCTTCTTATTTACCTTGCTTCGCGTTATTTAATATCCATCATTAACTGCTTGTTCTTATTAAACTCGATGCTTGTTTTCGAAATTGTCTTTTTTTCATAAAAACTTTAATATCGAGGCAATATTCTTTTATTTCAGGTTCCGAAAATTTGCGCATTAACTCACTAGGTGCAATTTTTCTTCAAATCGAAGTAATCGAATACCCTTAATCGAGACAATGTTTTCTTATCTTCGATTCCGAAATATTGTGCCTTAACTTACTAGGTGCGACCTTTCTTCAAATCGAGATAATCAAATATCCTTCTCGCAAAAGTTTTCACAAAGGAAAGCTCATTATTTCTTGATCTTGAAATGTCGCGTCCTAACTCACTAGACGTAGCTTTTCTTCCTCGATCACTCTGAAGTAGTGGGATTTTCAAACAAACACGATTTCTTTTAAACTTAACTCGTGCATTCAAGGATCGTATTTTAAGCTTTATTTGAACTTTTAAATGTCACAAATTAAGACCCGAAAATAATCAATACGGTACCAATTTGGGCGCATGAGGGTGCTAATCCTTCCTCATGCGTAACCGACTCCCGAACCTATTTTTCTGGATTTCGAAGACCTACATGTTTTCAAAACGGCTTTTAAAACGTTTTGTGGTGGTCCAATCACACCGAATAAAGGATTGGTGGCGACTCCCATTATTTATCAATTTTAAAAATGATTTTTTTTTCGGGACACGTCGTTTTAAAAAAAAACGGATGGTTTCGACAAACAACATAACCCATCTAATTTCAATGACTGTTTTGTCACTTTTCGATAACATTAATGACTGTTTTGTCACATTTTTAAAGTTGAGTGACTGTTGTGTTAAATGTAATTGACCAGCTGGACGTTTTCCATACTCCACCGACACCGTCAACTGCCATATCACTGTTCCATAACGTCTGTGATGGAAACCGTAAAAAAAGACTGTTTTGTCACATTTTCAAAGTTGAGTGACTAAAATGTAAACCAAGTGACTGTTTGTTTTTTCATATCAAAATTGAGTGACTGTTGGTGTAATTTACCCTAAAATTATTATTATTTTTCACCAACTTTAATTTTTTTTAATAACCAAATTTAAATTTTAAACTTTAAATGAACAACTTTCAAAATTATAGTAGAAAATTAATATAAAAAAAAGTAAAATATTTATACTAAAGGAAAGAAAAACGAAAATTTTTAAAAGTTTCACGAACACAACTTTATGTGTATGCTTTTATTAAACTTTTATTTTATGTATTTACCATGAGATGATTTTATTGTAAATTTTTTAAAATAATGTTATGGATGATTTTGTTTTTTAATATGTGAATTTGTTTTTGTTTACTTTAGATTTGTGAAGTAATAGAATTTTATTTGTGAAGTTTATTGATGAGTATTTAATATAATTAATTAATATTTTTATATTTGATATTATTTTAATTCATTTGATATATTTATTTTATGCATTAAATGTTTTTTAAAAATATTGATAAATCTGAAACAATACATCGAAATAGATCGATATAAGTACTTACTAGTTTCAATAGAAAAGAGGTATGTCTATCAGTACGATATTAACTATCTTGGTTTAAATCCCACCATATGCAATTTTTATTTTTGTTTTTTTAAATAAGACTAAAGTATCATTGAATAATATAACTTATTTTAAATACGAAAAGATATTTCCATAATTTTCCTAATCGAGTTGGTGTTCATCTAACTCATGAAACTAATTTAGTTAGGGATTTTGTTAATAGTACATATAGATATACAATTTATGGAGCTAAGAAAATGTGCATAATAAAATTAAAATGTATAAATAAATTAAAATAATGTTTTGGTTTAGTGATAAATTTAAAGATTTTTTAATGTAATTTGGTAAGGGTTCAAATCCCACCATATGCATTTTTTTATTTTTTAAAAAATAAAAAGATTAAAATATCTTTGAATAATATAACTTATTTTAAATTTGAAAGGATATTTTTTTTAATTTTCCCTAACCGAGTGATGGGAGTCGAATCCACCAAATATAAATATTCCTACGACAAATAATACAAAACAGTAGTATAAGGCAGTAAGGTCAATTCCACAGGGACTGGTTGCTGTAATCCATTCTCGTGTCTTCCTCTTAAATATCGTGTCGAAGGGCGTGTCCACGATTCGTGACTGTCTCCTAAAAAATAAAAATAAAAGAGTGGGGGTTTAGAGATGAAACGTCAAACTAAAATAAAAATAAAATAAAATAAGTAAGTGAAATAAATATTTTTGCTAAATAATTAATCGAGATAAAGAAATGAGAATAACTATATTTAATAAGCTTAGCCTCAGCCTCGGTTTCCTCCGATCTTGAATCAATCCTTGAAAATTAATCTTCCCTTTTTAATCGATAAGCTGGTTATAGCGCTTGAGAACGTCCCAACCGCCAACTTTTCCTCTAGTAGCCGGTTCCGGATACGACCTGCAAACCGACCCTTGCCGAATGTCTAGCCACGTCGCACATGCTCGCGATTTAAGATTTCAACAGCTTTGCGCTCTGAACAGCCCAACTCGAATTAACAACCTCAATCGCGTGGGTCATTTAAATCCGGTCTCTACCACCCTTGACGGAATCCAACTAGCTTTTCCCACTTGGACACGCCAATTTGTTCGCGGGAACTCAAATACAGCACGGTCGACTCGACCTCCCAATTGTACGCCAACCTATCTTGATCCAACGTGCACTTTTCGAATCGAAAGTAGAATTAACTTTAAGGGGCAAATTTGTACTACCCCATAAACCGGAGTGATAGTGAGTACCGATAAAAAAGTTTTTAGCACGATTCCATAACTCACGATTATTTCTTGACGGAGTGATAACTGGACTAAGGCTAAAAAGAATTGAGTGACGCATGATTTTAATCATACTTGGTGGATGTATATGGTGATGGATTGCTCGTGAATATGAAAGATGGAAAAAGGAGGGGTTAATGTAGCAATTGGATAAATTTATAAAATGGAATGAAATGGAAATGGAGATGACAGATTAATCTGACGCAAAAAGACAAGAAAAATAGGAAAGGGATAATTCCTTAATTGCTTCCAAAGATATTCCAGTACATTCCAATTGAATCCTAAGTAATCCCTATTTATATACAATTGGATTACTAAATATAACCTAAGTCCTATTAAACTAAATTACCCATTTGCTAAAAATAAATAATTTAGTCAAAAGAAAATAATAACTTATAAAAAATAAAAACAAAAATAAGAAAATAACAATTTTTGACTAAGTCTTATTTGACCATTTTCACTAAAAATTCCTTTTGCAATTTTAAGCCTTCAATGTCTCTTGAATTCGAATATAGTCCATTTCTTCACACATGTCTTTAATTTAATTCACTTTTGCTTTCTTTTAGGTAGAGAAACATCAATTTGTGTACCTGATAAGAAATTGTAGGAAATTAGAAGTACTTTCCTCATAATTAATCCAAAATACACAAATAAATTGCTTAAATAATTCACTTATCACCGTATCAACTTAATCAGGGATTTTATTAATAGCACGAATACATAAATTTGGTGAGAGAAAATATTTTATATCAAGAGTTATTCTTTTTAAAGTTTACTTAGAAATTATTATCGGTGCAGTAATAATTTCCCTAGAAATATTAATTTTAAATATTTTATTTTAAACATATATAAAATTATGAAAAGACAAAAAAAACCATCAAAATAGTAATAATAGACATTTAATGAAAAATATATTAATCATTTACTAATCGAGTCGATATCCGATTAACCGAAAACACCAACTCAATAAAAAAAATTTAATAACAATATAAATTATTCTAAATATAAAAAAAAGAAAAATTCCAACGTGGCCCAAAACATATCATACAAAAATGTAATACATGGCCCAACATTTTATTTTTCTTGGGATCATGTTATCAATGATGAACATTATTGATGGCGAGTGCTAATTTCTTTTTTCTAATGATTTTTTTCATTATTTATTAAATGAGAGGTTGGATGGGTGATACATTTATTTATAGTTAATGTAAAAAATAATGATGACGGTGAGATTAAATATTATAATATGAGACAAAAAATAAATTAAATGCACAACAACGTCCATATTTAATAATAATTAGACTAATAAAGAAAAAAAACACACAACCAATTGTTTTTATTTTTTAAAATAATTTATATTGCAATCTTTCAATCTTGATGTTAATCTATTAAATTAAAATGATCAAATCTTTGATGGAACGATAGATCTGTTAATCTAGTTCTTCAACTACATCCATAATTATTTAACGTGGAAAATAATAAAAAGTTATAAAAAAATAATTTGATGAAATTAATCAAGAGGATGAAAAAATTCAGTCGTCTGATCAATTATTTAGAGTTTATTATTTTTTAGTTATTGCAGAAATGATAATTACTTCTTTAAAGAGTACATTTGAGCAACTAAAAACATTTAAAAATATTTTTAAATTTTTATCTGATTCAAACAAGTTAAAGCCATTGGATGGAAAGGAATTAAGAGAATGTCGTGCTACTTTTCTCATGGTGATTCATCATATGTCGACTTAAATGATATTTTCTTTAAATTGAAAGTGTTGCAATTTATTTTACAGAATGAATTAATGTCAACCACTGAAATTCTTGAGTTTGTCAAATCTGTATGTTGCTATTCGAATGTTTCAATCGCTTACAGATTTATTTTAACGGTCTTTGTGACTGTGGCATCATCTGAAAGGAGTTTTTCAATGATAAAGTTAATCAAAACGTACTTGAGGTCATCAATGTCACAAGAGCGATTAAATGATCTAACAAGTTTATCAATTGAGAAGGATTTTTTGGAAAACATTAATGTTGATGTTATCATTAATGATATTGCATCTCGGAATGTTTGCAGAACCTATTTTTTTATGATTTAATAGTTGATGACAAACGAGTAGATTGAAAGAATTTTTTTTTTTTAATTTTATTAGAAAATATCTTATTCGCTTAATGTAATAAAACATATTATTTTAACGAAATTATTAATATATGTTTTTATTTTATTATGTTACATTTTATAATTTTTTTAAGAAGAATTTCAATAATATCAAGAAGGAACTGAAAATTATGAGTTAGTATTATTTGAACTAGCGAAGACTTCATGAGGAATAGGTTCAACTATTTTAAATTAACTAATGTTGAAACAAACCATTTTCGGACGCATCAAACTATTCAAGTTTCCCCAGCCTAAACAGGTTTATTGCTTTGGAGCCCAGTCATTGGTTTGTCGGCCATGAAAGGACACTGACCCAGGCGGAAACCACTACTGTCTTCCTCCTGAATTTCTCCATTAAGATCATTCCAGGAAACACCCTCAAAAAAGGTGGTGGGTCAGATTAAATTCCAAAGGTGCATCTAGCCATTACATTTCTAGGCTTTTGCATTGGAGTTGCAGTTGACTGTCGTTTATATCAACGAAAAATTAGGGTTTGGGTAACTTAGATGGGACTGGTTGAAGTTTTTTTACTTCATATTGAATGTCTAGAACGCGACATTTTTATTAGTCTTTTGTAAAAATCAGAGATTATATCAATAGGTTTGAATTTTGGTCATTGAAGTGTGAACAAGTGACCTTCGCCGATGCACCCTTATGCTGTGTTGACTAACGAGTCTTTTTCAATCTTTAAAAAAAAATTCCAACCCTTTTACAAAGACGTGATTGTTACCGGTTAGAAAAAAAAAAATATTTTTCTTAAGTTTTAAAGTTAAGATTAAATTGATAGATTTTCTAAATATCAGGGTTAAATTTTTATTTTTTTTAGAATTACAACTAAAATAACAAATTTTATAAACATTGATGGTTAAATTTTTTGAACTTTTTATATTTAGGATCAAATTGATAGAATGTATAAATACTATAGTTAAATTTATTACTAGACCAATAAAAAAAAACCCACATCAACTTAGAGTGACTAAAATATTTAATTTCGAAAAATTTAGTGACTAAATAAAAAAACTAATAATCGGGTAACTAAAATAGAACGAAAAGTATGGTTGAATGATCATTTTTATAGCTAACCCATAAAAAATAAATGGAAGAGCTAATTTACATGTTTTGAAATGTATAAGAACTAATTTAATTTTTTTTTTCAATAAAAAAAACTTTAAGTGCAATCAACCCCTAAAAACATAAGCTTCCCCTGATGCTTTACTATCCATTCAATATAAATTATTGAAAATATATCTCTACGATATATTTTTCATTTATTGTAATTATTATGAATTTTTATTTAAATTCAGTTTAAAAATGATTTTGTTTATTAAATATTATGATTTTCTTTTAATTTTTATTGAAATTTTTTGTTGAAGTCAAATTTTGATTGGGCCCAACAAATTTAAAGTTAAGTCTATTTTAAATTTAAATTTATTATAAATTTAAATTTAAAATTTATTTAAATAATGCTCAAATACAAAGTCTATTTACAAATATTGGACCTAATTTGGCCCAATTAAATACAGATCCAATAGGCCCAAACCCAAATGACCTAAATCCCCTAAAGCACCATTGACTCATGATTGGGCAACTGGCATCAGCCACCTCCTCCACAACCACTCAGAATGCGTCACGTTAGCCCAAAGCAGCTCTTCCTTCAGCTCCAACTTGGACTGCCACCGTCACTGCTTCAAGCCTCCACCGCCGAACCTACAAAAAAAGAGATTAGATGTGCATTTAATTGAAAAAAAAACAAGTTATAATAATTAAAAAATCTGGTTATAAAATCCATATTCAAACCATTTTGTAGGGGTTACGAACCTCTTTTGGAAAAATTAATACAAGCAAAGTTCACCAAAATACAATACAAAAAGAAAGTTAACTGTTGAACATTCAGAGGCAATATACAGCACACTTGAAAACAGATTCACCAGGCAACAAAAGCAGATTCAAAGTTCAGGGCATTTAAATCGTCCAGGTATATTCCAATATACGTTCATTATTATAATTAAGTATTAAATGTTTTACATTTATTCCATATATTAATCCACATTCAATGTCAGATTGCTACCATTTACTACTATTTTCGATTTTACTAAATGCATTAAGTGAATCAATATTAAATAATATTAATAATAACAATTATTTAATAAATACAATAATGGGTATAATCAAGGATAGTAATAAATGACATTAATAATTATTATTAAATATTATTAATTATAATAATAAGTTTTCTATTTTAAAAAAAAAGCATTAATAATAAAAAAGAAAACTGAAAGGACAGAGGACTTATCCTCGACCAGTTCTACCGTCGCTAGAGCTTCGCGTCGGAGTGCCGTCATCGCCTCGTCGTACATGGATCTGCAAAAAGAAGGAACAAGAGATTAATAAAAGGATTTTTTTAATATAAAAACAGTTTCATAAAAAAGGAAGAAATTTTAAAAACGAAAAAATAAATCGAACGACTTTTACCATCGACGGAGGTGCGTGGCGTGTGGGAGGAAACGCGACGATCGAGACACGGCCGGACCGGTGCGCGTTACCTGAAGCGGTGACGACGCGCGACCACGGATGATGGTGCGTGAGGTCCCACTCGACGGACTGGCCGGCCGGAGTATAGCCGGCCATGAAAGTGGAAGGGAGGTTTTTTGAAGAGTTTTTCTTGGGTTTTTTTTTAAAAATATGGTGAAAACTGATTTTTTTTCTGAGAAATGGCCTATTTATAGTCAGCCAAAACGGTGTCGTTTTGGCATGGGTTCAGAATGCTCAAAACGACACCATTTCATCCCATAACCCGAAATTCGACCTGACCCGACCTAGGATCCGCGTGTTTTTAAAGGAGGGGTTATTTATGCATTTGATCCTTTTGCTTTTTCCAAAATTTTTAATCAGGTCCTTTTTGCACTATTAATTAATTTTAAATTGGCCCAATTATTTTCATGGTTTTTCAATTTAATCCCTCGACCTTTTAAAAGCACCAGGAGCTACCATGTGTCATGATTTTGGCTTATTTTGCAAACGGTCCCTTTTATTTTTAATTTGTTTTAATTTAATCCTTAAATCAAGTTCATTTTAATTACAAAATTGCCCCAAAAATTTTCCATGGTTTTCAAAATAGTCCTCTGACTTCAGCATGCCTGAGGGGCTGCCACGTGTCACCTATTTTTAGTTTTATTGCCCTAGAGGTCCCTAAACCGTCTAAAAATTTTGTTTTTACCCCCGAACTTCCAAAAATCCCATTTTTTACCCCAAAACTTCTAAAAACTCCATTTTTACCCTCAAACTTACAAAAATCCCATTTTTGACCCTGAAACTTCTAAAAATTCTATTTTTACCCTTGAACTTCCAAAAAATCCCATTTTTACCCTCGAACTTCCAAAAATTCAATTTTTGATCCCGAAACTTCCAAAAATTACCATTTTACCCCCAAATGTCCAATAACTCCATTTTTGATCCCGAAACTTCCAAAAATTACCATTTTACCCCCAGATGTCCAAAAACTCCATTTTGACCTCTAAACTCCTAAAATTGCCCTTTTACCCCCGAATGTCCAAAAATTCCATTTTTAATCTCGAATTTTCTAGAAATTACCATTTCACCCCCGAGAATCCAAAATTACCATTTTGCCCCCTGGTATCCGAAAAGTCTAATTTTGAACTCCGATTGCATCATTCTTCTTTCTCATCAATATTTGCATTTAATTTTAATCATTACGCACTCATATTTTGCATTTTTTATTTTATTTTTTGCATGTCGTTTATCTTCTTATTTATCTTACTTTGCGTCGTTTAATATCCATTATCAACTGCTTATTCATATCAAACTCGCATATTTGCTTTCAAAATTATTTTTTCATAAAGACTTTAAAATCGAGGCAATATTCTTTTATTTCGAATTTCGAAAATTTGTGCCTTAACTTACTAGGTGCAATTTTTCTTCAAATCGAAATAATCGAATACCCTTAATCGAGACAATGTTTTCTTCTCTTCGATTCTGAAAATTTGTGCCTTAACTTACTAGGTGCAAACCTTTCCTCAAATCGAGAGAGTCGAACATCCTTTTCCCAAAATTTAAAAAGTTTTACGAAAGGAAGCTCGTTATTTCTGGATCTTGAAATGTCATGTCCTAACTCACTGGACGTAACTTTCTTCCTCAATCATTTCGAAATAGCGGGATTTCCTAACAAGCCGGTTTTCTTTTAAATTTAACTCATGCATTCAAGGATCGTATTTTTAAACTTTATTCGAGCTTTTAAATGTTACAAATCAAGACCCGAAAATAATTAATACGGTACCAATTTTGGGCATATGAGGGTGCTAACCTTCCTCATGTGTAACCAACTCCCGAACCTGTTTTTCTGGATTTTGAAGACCTACATGTTTTTTTAAAACGATTTAAAAAAAAAAACGTTTTGTGGTGATCCAATCACACCAAATAAAGGAATGGTGGCGACTCCCATTATTTTTTGATTTTAAAATGATTTTTTTCGAAACACGTCGTTCTCCAAAAAGGGACGGTTTCGACACTTTTTATATATATATATATTAATTATTGCACTTTTTTATTCTAATTTGTATAAAAAAATACAATTCTTTCTTTATTTTAGTTATTACGATTTTAATATTTTGGTTTTCATTAACAATTATTCTGATTTGTATTCTCAAGGGTTTATGATATTTTGTTTTCTATGGAAAAATAGTAAAAATAAAAATTAAGAGATATTTTTTTAGATTTTGATTTTTGTTATCAATTGAAAAAGAATTATGAAATTTAATGTAATCGAATTCAAGAGTATTTATTTAACTTGCATGTAATAATTAGATTAAATAATAGGCTCTAACAACTTTCCTAAATATTAAAAACTAAATTCCATTCTAACTTTCCTAGAAAAATTCCACTTTAACTAAAATAGTTATGAGTACCCTAAATTTACAATATAATCCGGGGTGACTTAAATTTATGTTAAAAATAAATACAAGTATAAAGATAGGAGATTTACGAGGGTGAAAGTTGAGGGTTAAAGTATACTATTTTTACTATTTGTTTTTTTAGAATAAAGTGTTTCGATTTTTTTAAATTATTTTTCTTAAAGATTTATTAGAATAAAGTTTTTCAATTTATAAATAGACGTAGTCGTCTCTTCTTGTAATTATTCGATTAGTGAATTTTTTTCCTGGCCGTGCTGTTTTCCCGAAAGGGTTTTCCATGTAAAATCTATATGTTTTTCCTCTTTTTCTTTGCAATATTTCTTCATTGTTGATGTTTAATTTTTACAAATATAAAAATATTATTATTGACTTTTTATCCTTTCTAAATATATCTATAAATTTATGACTTAAAATGAATCATTTTAATTCTGAAATTATTTTAATTGTAATGATTTTATTATAATATTTTTTTGAAAGATTATAAAAATTCTTATTAGGGTAAACTATCAAAATGGTCACTTTTGTTTGTCTCAAATTACATTTTAGTCATTTATGTTTGAAATGTTACGTTTTAGTCACTTATGTTATCGTTTTGTTACGAAATGGTCACTCTGTCATTAAGATCTATTACTTCCCAAACGATAGTCCAATGTAAATGGACAAAGAAACCCAACTGTTGCTTCTTTTTAAACCGGAGAAAATTGGATTTTAAGGCAAAATTTTGTACTCTATTTTCATAAAAAAAAATTCAATTTTTCTCATCTCAGTTGCATATTCATGTTGGCATTTAAAACTCATTTTAACTGTCACGTCGGAATGTCGTTTTGGAGGATCTTAACGGCAGAGTGACCATTACGTAACAAAACGATAATGTAAGTGATTAAAACGTAACATTTCAAACATAAGTGACTAAAATGTAATCCGAGACAAATAAAAGTGACTATTTTGATAGTTTACCCTTCTTATTATAATTGTGACCAATAAAAACATTAGAAGAAAGATAAATTTAAAACCGTGTGAAAAATGAGATTTATATTGAAAGTAATTTGTCGAAAGAAATAAAGAATTAATTAAAGAGTCGAAATCCCAAATATCTGCATCTGATAAACTTGTACATATAATCTAATCTTAATGACTTTTGCGAGAAGGATTAAAATAGATTGTGAATTTAAAATGAAAGAGTGGGGATTATGAAGTCATTCACTATTTTTTCTTTTGCTTTTTCATTTAAATGTTAGAAACACTAAAGTATTCCTTTCTCTCTTTTATTGTTTTAGTAGGAGTAGTTGTGAGTGAATCCTGTGCTTCATGAGGCTGCATTGTATGTATTTTCGTACAAAGTAGGCCAAATAAGCGTCGGGTTTTGATAATGTTGAGTAATCAAATTTGAGAAATAAGTTTTTAATTAAATTTTTGTTTTTTTGTTTTTTTTTAAATTAAATTTTGATTAGTTTAGATTATTTTATTATTATTTGATCAAGCGATTTTGCTTATAAATAAGCATTCATAACATATTTTAAAAAATTATGTGTTCATCTTTTGAGGGTTTTTTATTTTCGGATTTCGAGACTTAATTTTTATCTTCATTTTTGTACTCTTCGTTGGTTTGCCATTATAGTAAAATTATTTTTACCCATGATTTTTTATCATTTTTGGAGTGCTCAATTCTTAATTTCTTTCGCTATTTTTATTTTTCGTTGTTTAATCGGATCGATACTCAATAGATAAATAATAATATTTTGACTAATTGTAACTTGGAAAAGCTAACTGTCATCATTTTGTTCGTATTCTAACATTTGAACTTTAAAAAGAATAGATATTCAGAATCTACTTTATTTGTTTCATAAGAGACACATATTTGTTGGCATGGAAGCTTTTGGCGCATCCCAATCTTGACATTTTGGTTTTGTTCGCTTCCAATTTCAAGCTCCAATACTTTGGCTGAATCCCATTATTATTTTCCTCTGTAAAGCTTCAACAACTGCCCTCCTTGGCATCTAATACCTTGGTATCCAAAAATCATTACTAAAATTCATACCAGAAACAATTACCATGGCTGACTCCTTTCCATTCGAGATTGCCGGAAAATTTTTGGAGAAACTAGGCAATGTTGCCTATGAAGGAATTTGCTTGGCATGGGATGTTCGAAAGGAGTTTGCAAAGCTTAAGGACACGCTAGCTGCTATCAGAGCTGTGGTCCTGGATGTTGAACAACAACAGGCTCGGAACCATGAGATCAGTCATTGGCTGCAAAAGTTCAGAGATGCTTGCTACAACGTGGAAGATTTGATAGACGAGTTCGAGATCGAAGCGTTGAGGAGGCAAGTCCTGGAACGGGGAAGCACTGGAAGGAAGGTACGGCATTTCTTTTCTGGCTCAAACCCTTTGGCATTTCGCTTTAGGATGGGCTATAAGATCAAAAAGGCAGACGAGATATTGAATGAGATTGCAGCTAGAATGGTCAAGTTTCGTCTCACTCGAAAACATGAAACTAATGTCATACATCGTGAGAGGGAAACCTACTCCTTTGTTAAGACATCTAGTGTCATTGGTCGAGATGAAGCTAAACAACACCTAGTAAACTTCTTAATGAATCCAACTGATGAGAAAGATATCCCTATCCTTCCCATAGTTGGGATCGGAGGTATTGGGAAAACTACCCTTGCCCAATTGATGTTTAGTGAGGAGAGTGTGGAGTCGCATTTTGAATTGAGAATCTGGGTGTGTGCTACCGAGGATTTTGACATCAAACAACTGATGATAAAAATCATTAAATCTGCCACTGGCATGAAGTGCAAGGAAATGAACAAGGTGGAATTACATAAAGTTTTGAAAGATTGTTTGAATGGTAACAGATTTTTTATGGTACTGGATGATGTGTGGAACGAGGACAAGAAGAAATGGAGTGAGCTGAAAGATTTGTTGTGTGGGGGAGCCCAAGGGAGTAGAATAATTGTCACAATTCGTAACCGCAAAGTGGCTACAATCACAGGCACAATCCCTCCATATGATTTAGAGCATATTTCTTATGAGAATTGTCTATCATAGTTTCTTAAACTTGCCTTTAAAGAAGGGGAAGAGAAACAATGTGACAATCTTGTAAGAATCGGAGAAGGAATTGTTCAGAAATGCAAAGGGGTTGCTTTGGCCGTGAAGACTTTAGGCAGCCTACTCTGTTCAACAAGGGTACAACATGATTGGGAACTTGTGAGAGATAATGAACTATGGAAGTTGAAACAGGAGGAAAATGATATCTTGCCTGCTTTAAAACTAAGTTATGATCATTTGCCCTTGTATTTAAAGCTATGTTTTGTCTTTTGTTCAGTTTTTCCAAAAGATTTTGAATTCCGTGATTTCTATTTCATCCGATTGTGGAAGGCAAATGGCTTTTTGCAATCACCGTACGAAAATGAAGAGCCAGAAGATATTGGGTATCGGTATATACAAGAGTTACTGTCAAGATCTTTCTTCCAACAAGTTGAAGGTGTGCTTTTCGATTCCCCCTTCAAAATGCATGATTTAGTACATGATCTTGCATTATCAGTGGCGCAAAATGAGGTGAATTCATGTAACCATGATTCGACTGGGAATGTTCGACATTTATGGTTTGATGTATCAAAGCAAGATGCTTCCCAGTTGCCAAATAACTTGAGCCGTCTGCAATCACTTTTCTTATTAGACGAAGAAGGCAAGGCTGATAGCGAATCTCTAATTGCAGAAGTCATCTCAAGGTCTAAACATTTGAGGGTGTTAGATTTGGAGCACTGCAGTTTTGAGCATTTGCCAAACAACATATGTTATTTGAAGCAGTTGAGAGATTTTTGAACCTAGCCAACAACAGTGGAAATATAAAAAGACTTCCAAATTCCATTTGCAATTTGCAGAGTTTGCAAACACTTGAGCTTCATGAATGTGGGGGAATTGAAGAGTTACCAGAAGACATAAGGTACCTGATTAGCCTTAGAGAATTAAGGGTAACAACAAAACAGGGGCGTTTGCAAGAGAATGGAATATCGTGCCTAACTTCTCTTCGAAGCTTGTTCTTCGATCATTGTGAAAATTTAGAAAAATTGTTTGAAGACATTCGAAACCTCACGCCCTTCGCGAATTGTTCATCGGTGAATGCAAGAACTTGGTTTCATTGCCACAAGGTTTAAAATACCTAACATCATTAGAGAATTTGGGAATTTGGGGTTGTGAAAAGCTTGATCTCACTATGGAGGAGTTGGAACTTGAGAGGAAAGAAGATTGGTAGCCTTCGAAATTTGGTGATCGCAGGAGTGCCAAAGCTGGAGTCACTACCCCAATGGATTCTTCTAGGATCCACCAAAACGTTTGCAGCACTTGTGCATCAGCCACTTGAAGAATCCCTCGACATTACCACTGTGGTTCCAACGTCTCACATCCCTTCAAAGTTTGGAAATTATGGATTGCCCAAAGCTTGTCGTTTCTGCCCGAAGGGATGCAGCACCTCACAGCACTCAAAAGATTAGGGATTGAAGGGTGTCCAGAAGTAAGCAAAAGATGCATTGAAGAGGGGTCTAATATTGCTCATGTCCCTGAGATTTATGGGAATAGATAAGGTAAGTTTCCAAATACTAGTCTACTTTATGTATACATCTTATTAACTTTTAAATTTTAACATTTCTAAGTCAAATTAGGAATCAAAGACTACTTTATATCTCACTAATACAATTGAATTTTATGGATTCCAAATTTACATAATAGAAAACCATCTTGTACTTCAAATTTACATTTCTTCCTTTTAAAAGAAAATTGTATACTGCCTCAATTTAGTGTTATGGTGGAGTTGTTCTAACACAACTTATTTATCTAATAAATTTGTAGGTCAAAGTTGAAGATGTTGAAGTTGACTTTGGTGTTATGCTAAAGTCTTTGAATTGCATTGTATGTTTACGATTTGATTTGTATCTGTAACAGATTTCCCTTTCATGGCTTGTTGTGTCTCTCTTCTTTTCCTAAGAAAAAAAGAAATAATATTATTCTGAATATTAAAAACTTTATATCTTTTTGATTTCCTATTATTTTGAATATTGTCAAAATCTAGTACTTAACAAATTAAAAATAAACATAATGTCACATATGAGTTCACATTCAACCGATGATTTTTTTTAAAAGGCATGTGACTATTTAATTCAATGTGGCCTGTTACACCTAATATTATAAATAATTATTGGTTCAGTGGATTGAGTTTTAGTTCGATTGAAAATGATATTGTTGTTAATGCAAGAGAGTGTGGGTTTGAGTGCGTTGAAATGCATTATTCTCCTATTTAAGAATTGGAGAGGGGTTATGAATAATTTTAGGAATTTTATAAAAAAAAATTATTAGTTTAAAATGGATTTTAAATCAATTGCTTCATGTTTGATATGCAAAAAATTACCGGAGTACATTTATTTCTTGAAAAGAAATTCATTAATTGATTTAATGAATAAGACCATACAATTCGGGGGTAACAAACGCTCGTTGTACATGCTAAAAGACAAGCTCTTCCATTAACACAACAAAAGCTTAAGCTTTAGCATCAATAGAATATTATGACACGTTGATAATCTTTTCTGTCATAACTCAACCACAACATATCAAAAGTGACTAGAAACACTTAATACAATAAGAAAATCAACCTTGGATGGTCCAAATGGTGGGCATATATCCGCAAAAGAACCGAGCATCCACCAAACTAGAGGGAACGACAACAAAACCAACCCTAAAATTACTTGCAAAAGCAAGACTATATGCATAAACAAGACTTAAAAGTCTACTACAAGAGTAGACAAAAACTTTTAAAAGTGAAGACTTATTAAACAGTGTAAAAACAAAAAAAATAAATATAAAATTTAAGATAACATGAGTTCAAACCAACTCATAAAATCATTTATTATTCTGAAACTCTCAAAACAAAAATAGATTAAGAAGTCAATGAAGAGCTACCCACTTTTTAAAAAAAACTCAATGGTTAGTGGTGTTTCAACGATGATAGGCACCATCATATGTCCGTCACAACTTATGAAGGCAACAAAAGTATCCACAAAATAGATCTTTAAATTGAAAAGAGAGAATACACATGAAGTGAATGAGAAAATAAAGAAAAAAAAGGTTGATGGGCAAGAAAAAAAAGGCGGGCAATAGCTAGATTGGAGGCTCACACCACCGCTAAGCAAAAAAAAAAAAAAAAAAGCAAACGATTTACCGAAATACATTTTAATATCCAAAATTATTCTTATATAAGTTTAGTAGTTAATATCATTAGAATATTTTTGTTAAATTTAAGTTTATTACAATATCAAATTTTTTGTTATATGGTTACCAAGTGAATATTATTTTTTTAATTTTAAAGTGTCACACTAATAAATTTAATAGAAGAATTTTAATGGTATTAATAATTTAACTTAAATTTTAAAACCTAAAAAGTAAAATGACTAAATTCTTTAAAAAAAATAAAAATGCTAAATTCTAAATATATGAAAAATGCATCAATTTAGAAAATATTTTAATCAATGAGAAAACATGTAGTTAGAAAAAATTACTAATATTTGAATTAATTTAAAATTGAAAGTAACAATTTCATAAATAAATAAATAAATAAAAGGACCAATATTTTTAATAAAATTACTAATAAATAACAAACCTAGTAATAAAAAATAGAGATAAATCTCAAATTTACTTATAAGCTTTTGTTCAATGTACAATGTGATACATAAACTTCAATTTTGTGTAATTTTACATAATATAACATTTTAATTTAATTTAATTTTTACAAATTACAAATATAAACACTAATTGATTTGATAAAGTAGGCCGAATACGTAATCCAATTAAGTGTGGGGTTTGATAAATAATAATATTTTGACTATTTGTAATTTGTAATCAAATGCCTATGAAAGAATTATAGTAAAGGAAAGAAAAAAGAAAATTTTTAAAAGTTTCACCAACACAACTTTATGTGTATGTTTTTATTAAACTTTTATTTTATGTATTTACCGTGAGATGATTTTATTGTAGATTTTTAAAATAATATTGTGGATAATTTTGTTGTTTTATGTGTGAATTTTTTCCTTATTTACTTTAGATTTGTTAAATAATAAAATTTTATTTGTAAAATTTATTGATGAGTGTTAATATAATTAATTAATATTTTTATATTTGAAATTATTCTAATTCATTTGATATATTTATTTTATGCATTAAATGTTTTTCAAAAACATTGGTAAATTCGAAACGGACTGATATTGGTACTTACTAGTTTCAATAGAAAAGAGGTATGTCCACCGGTGCAATATTGACTATTTTGGTTCAAATCCCACTATATGTAATTTTTTTTGTTTTTTAAATAAGATTAAAGTACCATTGAATAATATAATTTATTTTAAATACGAAATGACATTTCTATAATTTTCCTAATCGAGTTTATGCCTGGCTAACTCGTGACACCAATTTAGTTAGGAATTTTATAAATAATACGTATAGATATACAATTTATGGAGTTAAGAAAATGTGCATAATAAAATTAAAATGTATAAATAAATTAAAATAAAGTTTTGGTTGAGCGGTAAATTTAAAGTTTTTTTCAATATAATTTGGTATGAGTTCAAATCTCACCATATGCATTTTTTTATTTTTAAAAAATAAAAACACTAAAATACCCTTGAATAATATAACTTATTTTAAATTCGGAAGGATATTTTTATAATTTTCTCCTAATCAAATTGGTGTCCGATTGACTCATGACACCAACTTAATCAAGGATTTTATCAATAGTATAGATACACAAACTTGATGGGAGAAAACAAGTTATATAAAAAGT
This sequence comes from Kokia cookei, assembly GCA_039519145.1. NCBI lineage: Eukaryota > Viridiplantae > Streptophyta > Magnoliopsida > Malvales > Malvaceae > Kokia > Kokia cookei. Next base: position 35,995,191 of record CM076900.1, on the reverse strand, counting down.
TATTCTTCCTAAAATTTACTTAAGAATTATTATTGGTGTAGTGGCAATTTCCCTAGACATGTTAATTTTTATTCTTTTATTTCAAAACTATATAAAAGTATGAAAAAACAAAATAAAAAACCATTAAAATAGTAATAATAGACATTTAATAAAAAATATATTAATCATTTTTAATCTAATCATACTCGATTAACCGATAACACTAACTCAATTAAAGGTTTTATTAACTATATATATTATTCTAAATATAAGAAGGAAAAGTTCCTACGTGGCCCAAAACATATCATACAAAAATGTAATACATGGCCCAACATTTCATGTTTTACATTTCATTTTTCTTGGGATCATGTTATCAATGATTAACATTATTGATGGTAAGTGCTAATTTTTTTTCCTACTTACTTTCCTGTGAATTTGGATGGGCAGTGCTATATTCATTTGCAGTTAATGTAAAAATAACGGTGACGATAAAATTAAATACTGTAATGATACTGTAGCGTAAGATAAAAAGTAAGTTAAACGCATTATACCGTCCATCCAAACTCATTCTAAATCACAATAAAATCAACTGTTTGATAAAGGTACGGAAAAAAAGCACCCAAAATTTTGTATTTATATTGCAATCTTTCAAGCTTGATGCTAATCTATTAAATTAAAATGATCAAATCTTTGATGGAATGATCTATTAATCTACTTCTTCAACTACATCCATAATTATTTAACATGAAAAATAATAAAAATATATAAAAAAATAACACAAACATAATATAAACACAATCAACATAAAATATGAATTGTTATTATATTAAAAAAATATATAAATAGATACATAAGTTTTCAAGTACACTAAAAATTCAATAGGTATCCTGTTTATAAATGGCAATTGGGTAAGTTTTTTAATACCATCCTCAATAATTAAACCCTAAAAAAGAAGGGTCAAATGGAATGTGTTGAGAATATCTTGGGGGTGTATATGGATTGTGATGAAGATATTATACTCTTTCAATAATAATTAAGATTCTCATATCCACAAAATATCAAACATGTCATAATCTATGCATATCAATTAATTTAACAACATTAGTATATATAATATATTCTCTTTATTAATTTACTAGAAATTCTATCATATGCATATGCATGTGAAATCTCAAATTTAAAATATAGATATGTGTTTTTAAAAATAATATATAATAAATAATGAACGAATGATTTGAAACTAATCAATTACAATAACACATAAAGTATGTACGATACTAAAATAAAAAAAAATTAGATTAAACTATGAGTAAGACGAAATTTAAGCACATAAATATATCAGATAAATGATACTAAATGCATTATGATTTTTTTTTTATTTCTCAAGATATTTACTGGAGCGATCTCAATAACTAATCCTCCATATTCTGTAGGCCCATTAAAGAGGTGGATGCTGACTACGAGTTTTAAAGTTGCTTCATACCCAGGGCGAGGATCGAACCCTCGACTACTGGTTAAGGTAGGAGAGAAAATGCACTATGACTATTTATCATGGTTTTATCATCAATTGTGAGTTAGTGTCGAGTTAACTTGTGGTACCAACTCAGTTAACAATATTATTGATATATATATATAACTAATTGAGGTAATAAATTGTGCATATTAAAATAGAAATATATAAAATATATCAAAATAAGGTTTTGGTTGAGTGATAAATTTAAGGTTTTACTAATTTAATTGGTGTGGGGTTAAATCTCACCATATGCATATTTTTATTGGTTTTTGTTAAAATGAAAAGACTAAAATGTCTTCAAACTGTTTAACTTATTTTAATTACGGAAAATGTTAAGGCATTTTCGTAGTTTTACTAACCGAATTGGTGACTCGGTTGATGGTAACACCAATACAATAAAGCACTTAATAAACAATATAGATAGATTTGACAGTTAAAATTTTTAAAATAAAATAAATAGTTAGAAGACATTTTTAATTGGCTTAACCATGATCTACATGAATAGAAATATGAAATATAATAGTTGTATTGTTAAAATATTAACAATATAAACCCTGTGTATTAGCCTGATGATTAAAGGTGTTCATCGTCTCAGGTGTGATATGAGTTCGAATCGCGCTAGTCACTGTTTGTAATTCACATAAAAAGTCATGAAAGTGACACTAGTATACACTGAAAGAGTTAAGTTTTAATCAGTGTTGTTAAAATTGAAGAGAAATGATTTTAACTTCTTTAAAATTTTATGAAATTACATATTAATATAATGGTAAAATTGTATTTATTTTTCTCCTTCCAAAAAATTTATGATTCATCTCTGACTCTTTAAAAAAACATTCTAACTTCACCCCTAATTTAATTAAAAACCGATGGTCTGACCATTTTAATTAAAAATTATGATTGAATTAAAAGACGATGATCTAACCTATTCAACCACTAATATAATTCTTACGGCATTAGTTTTAATTAGTAAGTAAAAACAAAGAAGCCCAAAAGGCCGTGATAATGAAGACTTAAACAGGGAATAGGCCCAAACCTAGTATTGTCGAATGATTAAAAATGGTTGAAGGCAATAAGATGACTTTTAGGTCCTTGGGAAATGTCACGTCTTTACAATTTAATCCAAGCGAAGAAATGGAGATTGAAGAATATCATTTAACCATCACATGATGTATATAAGAACATGGAAATTGATTGTTCTTCAAGGCTCCATAACTTAAGGACACATATAAATAAAAACAAAAACAAGAGCAGCTGTGGTCATGTTTCCTAGGCCACGAATTTTGGGTTTCTCGCACGTCACCAATGACAATATCACACCACCATACCTTGCTTTGCTCAATGGTCTCATTTGTTTATTCAATGTGTAAATAATTGTATCATTGTTTTTATCTAATTACTAACAAACAATATTTTCATTTTAATGATTGGTGCACGATTGTCGATATTACAAAAATAATATATTTATTCAAAAAAGATGTAGTTTTTTTTATCATAACTTATTTATAAAACTATTAGATTTTTTATATTATTATTTTAAAATTAAAAAATATATAAATTACTAAAATTTACATTCAGAATTATCCTAAACAAAAAATATCTAAGTTGATCTGAATATAGACAATTGATTGTCCAAATTTATTTTAAATGTGCTATATATTTTTTATAACTTTTTTTAATTAATTTTAAGTATTTTTATTTTTCATTTTAGTAGTAATACTCCCATGTGTAATAATATATGATCGCCACGTGTTATATTACTGGCAACTAGTGTCACGTTATTACATTCTAATGTGTTACAACAATGGTATCAAAGTGTGTAACACATTCCAAGTTTATGATATTAAATCTAAAAAATTTTAAGCATCAACTAAGTACAAATGATCTAAGTTTAAGGACTATGATTTATATGAACCCTTTATTATATTACAACACACTACATAGGAATTATAATAAATTTTTTTGTTATTTTTAAATTATAAATATTGAAAAAAATTATTAAAACTAATTTTATATTTCACGTCCATGTTAATTTACAATTTTACTATGATTTAAATTATGAATATTGAAAAATTTTATTAAAATTAATATTGTATTTCATGACCTAAACAATATAGGTTAAGGGGTTTGAATTCCGTCAAAGGCGAGACATTCACATTGTCTCTTGGTGGATGGACGTATGTCCACGTATGGTCAAGGTGTCCCTATCCATGAATCCTACACAGCTCTTTGTGGATGGGGGACAATATCTTCTATTATTGGGGGATTGGATCAACGTTTCTGAAGACAACACTTCAAAAACTTCTTTCAAAAAAGTCAATCTCCCTTCAACACAACTTTTTTTTGTTCATTATATTATTAATTTTGCCATATTACATTTTTTATTATTTATCACAATTATAAATACGAATTTTAATTTTACTCAAATAAAAATATTTAGTTAAATAAATGTTGTAAATTTAGAATTAACTCACACGCATCTAGTAAGAGTAAATCATTCCACTCACACGCCACAAACATGGTTGCTTTTGTTATTCAAATGACTAAGAGCTGAGGTTCGAGAAAATAAAATTCCACGAGGGATGAGAATTATTTTACAATATATCAAATTTTTAATATTATATGAACACTTCATAATAATTAGTATTCAATAGTTAATATACTTTAATTATGCTTATTAATTATTATAAATAATATTACTTTATATTAATTATATTTAAATAATCACTAAATTACAAAATTTACATTTATAACAAAAATTTTATCAATTCCATGTAAAGTATGTGATTTTAGAAATTAGAGATGAATATCAAAATTATACACAAATTTTGATTTAATGTATAATATCATATATGAATTTTGATTTTGTACGACTTTATAAATAAAATTTTGATTTGATTCAATTTTTAAAAATTACTAACAACACTGTCGAATTAGCATTATTTTACGTTTATATATTGCATACATAAACAATTATATTAATCCGATATGAAAATAAATGTATGTATTCATTTATTTAAACATGTATAATTAAATCAAAATTAAAGTTTTGTGTATTCATATCAATCAATTCAAGTTTCATGTGTATAATTACATCAACTCAAAGTTCATGTATCAAATTACACATTAAACCAAAATTTGTATAAATTAGATATTTATCTCTAAATATTAATAAAATAAATATATCATTTGTATTGCACGTGTAATTAAATCTTGATTGTCCAACTGTCGAAAACAGAACAAAAAAAAAACAGGATTTGTCTTAAAACTTATACCTACAGAGTACGTAGACGTGGCAGCCTTTGATCTTCTCATAAACTATTTATTTATACATAATTTATGGTTGTAAGGTAAGTTTAGTGGTAGATTAGTTGAAGGACAAAGTCAATTCTTGCAACTCAAGGCATCCATATAATTACGAAATACTTATATAAAAATAATTAAAATATGATTATTTAATGAACCTACAAATTTCGAGAAAGTTACATACCAATAAAAATGCATAAATTATCAAATATAGGGTCAAGTGCATATATGCCATTTTCTTAAATTAGTTAAATAATTCGTTTTTCAAGATTTAGGGAAATAGATCGATTTTAAAGAGAATGTATAAAAAACGTGTCTCACTGGACGAGCTTTTGCTGATATGTCACGAAAGTGCACCCAATTGAAAGCCTTTTTCGAAAATTCCAAAGAAAATGCATCTAGTTGGGCGCACTTTTCTTGACATGTCAGCAAAAGCTCGTCCAGCTAAATGCGTTTTCCTGCCAACTGTGTGGAGAGCTCACCCAACTAGACTACCTTTCTTGATAATTGTGCGGAAAACTCGCCTAACTGGACGAGCTTTTCTGTTAACTGTACAAAAAGCACATCTAATTGGACGTGCTTTTCACACACTCTCTCTTCAAAATCGGTTTATTTTCTTAAATCTTAAAAAAAAAAAAAAGACATATTTCACCAATTAAAAAACGTATATAGCTAATTTAGCCCAAACCTTGAGTCATTGCAATGTTAATTCAAAAATTAATGGTAGCCTTTTGACCGAAAGAAAAGGCTAGTTAGAATAAAACACGAGAATTATAAGGTGAAAATTGGTAATAAGATAGGGCAAACCAGGTGCTTAAACAATGATTAATTAGATATATCCATTATCATCCCCCAAAATTCCGTTAAAAGGGAAGAGGGGTCTCTTAATTTAATTTTTATTACTTGTTAAATATGGTAGCTTTTTATAATTCTAGATTTTTTTACTATAAAAGCAATCAATTTAGTCTTTACACATTATTTTTTAAGGAAATATATAAAATTATAATTTTTTTTTGAAAAAATATATAAAATTATACTTGAAAGCCAAAAAAGTTGACTTATCGTTATTTGGAGTGAAGTGAAGGAATGTGAGTAATTTAATTTTTAGAATATTGAATTTTGATTCTTTTCGTATTAGTTCAAAATAAGATATCGTTCAAAAGTAAATATACGAGGATTACGAAATTAAATTGTTCACTTTTATAGTAGAGAAATTAATATTTTTTTTTAATTTAATGTGCAAAAACTTGTAAGAAGTTTAAGTCCAAAAAAAACTTGTTAAAATTTTGGGTTAATTTGAAATTTTCATTTTATTGTTAGTTGTGTTCATCTAGATTAATAATACATCGGATTGGAATCAAGATAAATTAATCCTAAATTTGTCTAAAGATTAATTCACTTGTCTGTTTATCTTTACCATGATTAAATAAATGTTTAACTTATATACTTTGATGTATTGGTGATTAAAGCGTCCTGAAGTAATAAGCTTCAAGTTAAAACATTGGGTATATGACTCGTACATGATGCATCTTTGCTTATAGATGTAGAATCACAATTCTCACTAAGAGCTAAGGTTATCCTTTTAAAGGTATTTTATGGTTGATGTAAATAAAACGTAGTTGTGGTTCATATAAGAGTGTCTAATATAATTTATTAGGTGGATGATGATTTCAATCAAGGACTAGGATTTTGTGTCGTTGGTTTTATGATTTTGTCATGACTATTTGTAAAAATTTTTGAATTGATTGAATAAATAAAAAAAATTTTGTTCATTTAATAATTTTTGCATAAAAAGTAAAACATAGAAGAAAATATTGGCTACTTGATTATCTAGTTTTAACTAATAATAAGTTACATTATATGGATGAATTATAATTCAAGAAGATAACTTATATTAGTAGATAATCTAAATTGTCTATAGTTCATAGAATCAGATTGAGCAAATTATTTATTTAAGGAACTAATATGTTATCTATAAGTTCAATTGGTGAGATAACTTGTCTTTGCTATCAAAGCTAGTTTAACTCTTAAAAATAGAAATATAGATGTGATTGTTTACATTGACAATACATCGGACATGACCCAAGTTGAATTTATCCTATATTAGTTTTTATTCACTTGTGAAGTTCATGATATAACTTACCTTAATCCTGAGTAGGTGAATGACCATGTGTTTATATGTCATAGGCTTTGATGTAATGGAAATTGTGCTCTCATGATGGTGAGACGAGAGTTGTTATATTGGGTACATGATTTATTCATGACAAGATTTCACTCACAATAATAGAGGAAGCTTCCAAACCGCGTAAACAAACTTTTCCTGACCTCTAGTTTTGCCTACATTAGTGACTTAGTCTAGTTACAACTTAATGTATATTTGACAAGCAAAAATCAATAATCTTTTAGAGTTTTTATCGATGAATGGAATTTGGACGTTACGCCTAATTCAATTGTGGAAGTATCTGAAAGTTTCTAAGTTGATATAATGCTTAGAACTACTCATAACCCATCCCAACTCTTAAATCGGAGGATAAACTAAAAGTTTTTATCCATGAATGGAATTTGGACGCTACGCCCAATTCAATTGTGAAAGTATCTGAAAGTTTTTAAGTTGATACAGTACTTAGAATTACTCATAACCCATAACTCACCCTAACTTTTAAATAGGAGGATAAACGTGTTTCAACATGCTCGAACCCACATCTTTCTATACTAACAATAATGTCAATGCCAATCAAATTAAAACTCAATCAACTAGTTATGTGTATATATAAATGTATAAATTATACTCGAATACATAAAAAAACCATAAGTACTCCCATTTGGGAAAAAAGAATTTCCATACATGCATGTCATCTAAGCTAATGCTATAGTTAAATATTAAAGTCATTATCCTTTCAAGATGTGGGTCTGTTCCCTAATCCAAAGCCATTGTTATTTGGAATTTAGTAACATATAATTTTAATTGGAGAAAGTAAATGAGACAAATTAAGACATTGATTTTGTTTTATAATGAAACATACATTGAACCATAAAGTCAGAACACAAACTTGCGTCTCCATTTTCCACTATTTAAAACTTTGCCTTAATTGTTTCATTCAAATTAAATATTTTTAACAATTTTGCATGGGGTTTGAATCTCCAAGAGCGACGGTGTGAGGGGTACAAATCATCATGACCTACCCTACCACCTATTCGTTTAATGGCTAGCATCATTGTCTTAGTTGAGGGAGACTTGTGGTCAAACTTTGACTCTTCAAAAAACAAATTTTAGGGACCCCCTACAAAATTAATAATAATCCCTCAATCATCATATAATTATCATTTATTCACTATCCACACGCATTCAATTTATATTAAAATAACCCATATATATATATATCTTCCAACAGTAGTCTTAGTTTGATTAAACTCGTTGTTATGATATGGATTCTGTGTAATATTATAGTCGATTGCGTTAGTGTGAGAATACGTAGATTCAAATGCGTTGAGACGCATTATCTTTTTATTTGAAGATTGAAAATGAATTATGAGTAGTTTCAGATATTGTATAAAAAAAAAAAATGTGATAAAAACTTATAATGAGATTAATGTTAAATAAAATAAAAACTAAGTTTTTAACCAATTTTTTTATTCCAACTTTTGATCTTTTATTAATTCTTTAAATTAATTTTAATTATACGTGATTTAATCGATTCAATTCGATTAAAAAAATTATGATTGAAATTAAAAATCTAATTTTTCCCTTAATTTAAGACAAAAAGGTTTTCTCAATATTTGAATATAGAATAATAACAAGACTAAAACAGTTGATGTTCCTTCCTATGCATTTCCCTGTGTGTCAAGGCACAGACAATGACAACAACTTCCTCCCCAATCCTCTCCTCCTCCTCCTTGGATAACTCAAAACCTCCTCTTCATATTTATTTATACACACACTATTTCAACTTTGAATTTCTCTTTAGTCCATTACCCATCCCTCTTCATTTCTTTATTATTTCTCTATTTTCTTTTATCAATAATTTTTTCATCACTACTGGGATTCAATTTCATTTTCAAGCAACTCTGGTATCTTTTAAAAAATTCTATTTGAATCTAAATTCCTTTTTTTTTTTCAATTATTTTAAAGATGTAAAACATATTTCGAAATCAACCATTTATCTCTTTAAAAAATACTCGCAGTAAGAAAATTAATCACTACTGATAATGGTGAATACTTTGATTTCGAAAAAATGTATTTCATCATTCAAAATTATATAATTCTCAAAATATATGTATAATAAAGAATAGAGATTATTCAGAAATCGAATTCAAGATTAATATCAATCGAAGACTTAAATATGAGTCATTTATCGATAAAAGTATCACGGTGATCTTTGTACTAGGAGTCGGGTTGTATTTTTCTCCTTTTACTAAAAAAAAGGCAAGTTAATCCTTGTCTGTTAAAAATTCCATTCATTTCTACTATTAAAAATTGGTCCCGTGCCGTGTGTAATTGATTGGTTATATTGTCAGTCATGCCAATTTTTAATAATAGAAATGGATGAAGTTTTTGACAAAATAACTGGTTTGTTATTTGATCTAACTTACAAGGATTAATTTACGTATTTTTTAGTGAATGGGGCAAATTTCAATCTAACACTTGAAAAAAAAGCCTCCATGATATTCTTACCGTAAATTATAGTTTAGTCGATATTTTTTAAATTTGAAAGAATAATATAATAACTGAAAAAAAAAAAAAAAAAAAGAAAAGTGAAGGAAGTTTATGAAGAGAAAACCCAGCTGTGTTTAGAGGCATCATATCATAACAAACATCACCGTCCTTATAGACTAAATGTTAGCGCCCACAGGGAGAGAGGAAGAAGAATAAACAACTAATCAAAGATATCTTTGAAGTCAACTTGATCGATAATCATAACCGTCCAATTATAAGACCTCAAAACATTATGATAAAAATGAGTAGCTAAGCTATTGTTATTTTAATTCTATATATCTTATGGAATTTTCAAAATACACCCAAGAAGATCCTCTTTATTTATTTATTAAATTTATTTGTGGAAAACCCTGATTTGCATGCAGATTCCTATTATGAACGAAATTAGAAAAGTTTTTGAAGTATCCGAAATTAAATTATAAATTCTACGACAATAAAAATATAATTTTATCATTTTAATAATCTATATTTTTATAATATTTAAAGGATTAAATCAATTTTTTATCATTTTTAAAAGCAAAATACAATTTTACTTTTATTAATTTAAAATTTTAAAAAACATAAATAAAGAATTTTCCATTTTAACTTACCGGTTCCTACCAGCAAGATTTTATATCACTGTAAATTCCATCACAAGTAGAATTATTGCTTAAATTTTAACTATTAAAATATTAATATCAATATAGTTATGAAAATTAAAATTAAGAAAAATGTTGAGGATGGAGTACAGATTCTAAATCATTGGCTAATTAATATATGGAACAATTCTTTTAAATATATCATTAAAAATTTTCATTTTTAAGATAATACTAGATAAGGATCCTATAAAAAATCGACCTTAAGATCAACATGAGGACTAATTTCTTTAAATATTTTTTAATTAATATATCCAACAATTTTATTACAGCTTTTGATTATATCAATTTTTTTTTAATACGATATTTAAAATTATCCATAATCCTTTTCTAACCATAAATAAGAGGATAAAAAAAATTTGCTATGGATAATAATATAATTAATAAAATAATATTTTACTTTTTTTTTTTTTTTAATTTAATACATATCTCAGTCGAGTTATGAGTACCAAACCTTTATATTTATCATTTAAAAATTAAAAAAATCTAAAAATTGAAATTAATTTTTTTATATTGGGGTAGAGGATAGAAATCATGATTTGAACACGTGTCTATTATATAAAAATAATTAATAAAATAATTAAAATAATATTTTTAAATTTATTTCTAAATGAATTAGGTATTGATAATGATATTGCGAATTGCTATGTTAACCAATCTATTAATAAATATTATATAGAAAAAAGTAAAATACAAAATCTAAAAAAAAAAAAAGAAAAAGCACCAGAACTTAAAACTTAATAATTTAGAAAAGAAAAAAAGAACTCCCCATGTCCACGTTTTGGAAATAAAATAAAAAATCTAAAATCTAAAATCTAAAAAAAAAAAAAACTAAAATTAGCAATTTAGGAAGAAGAAAATTATATAGGTCTAGATATTAAAATTTTTAATCCCATCAAACAATTTGAAGTGATTTATCTTTTCAAAATAGGCGATCATATGTTATTATTTTGTAAAGTTGGACATTTTTTTTTCATGTTTGACAAAGACGAGGAAATGTTACACCACATGTCTACAAAATGATCTAGTAAAATTATTGGATAGATTAACGGAAAAAAAAGTTTAATTCAAAATTGAGAATAATCTCATTTTAATAATTAAAATTTAATTTAGTTAGTATTATTGTTTTTGTAATAATAAAGGAGCCCTATTATTTAATATAATTGGTGAATCAAGTGTTTGGGGTGTTTATAATTTTATAACTAAAGCAAAGAGCTGTCGTTTTGTGCACCTCCATGGCCTTTTGTTGCTATCTTATCGTAATAGTAGAGACCCTTTCCAAGCTCATTCTCAGCAGTTACGCAATCTTTGTCATCCCCATTCAACAAGTTTTTGAACTTTTCTGCATCAGAAACCACACAACACTTTACAAATGAAAAAAATAATCACCGCAACAAATAGCTTTAGAGGTGTCCATGGTGTAAGTACGGAGAATTTGAAGAGGATGTGTAGACACAGATGTCATCCATCTATTTCTTTCCCTATATGGGTTATAAATCAAAGCTACCTTTACATCTATTAAAATTATAAATAATCGATAAGTGTTGGGTGCAGTGATAAGTCGTATTACGTTGTCAAGAAAAAAATCTGAGTTTGAATTTTGAACCTCTCCAATTTTGGTACTTATATATTATTTGATCCACTTTGATCTTTGAACTTGACAATTAGATCTATTTTGATCCCTGAACTTAAGTTCTGTCAAGATTAATGATGTGACGAACGATATAAGAACAAGACTTGATCGGACAAATTGAAAATTGATTGATATATCGATTTACTCGAGAACTTCTTGAATTTGATAAAATTCGAAAATCTAAATAAAGTTTGATAGTTGAATAGTTTGAATTGGTTTAATAAATATTTTTTTAGATTTTTATGAATTTTTAATTAATTATTTAATTATTATTGATCCAACGATCGATTTGATTGAACTAGAAACAGGTGGTCGGACTTGTTCACCACATGTGATGATGTGGTATAATCTTAGATTGTCACATCACCAAATCTTTATAATTTTCAAGTTCAGAGATCAAAATGGACCTAATTATCAAGTTGAAGTACTAAAACGAAAAAAATATATATATAAATACTAAAGTGAACTTAGTTACTAATAAGTTCAAAACTCGAAAATTATATTGTCCCTCGGTAAAATTTAAAGATTTTTTAATAGTTTAATCTATACATTTTCTATATGATTATCAATTTAAAAAATTCATAAATAAATTATTAATTTAATTGGATAATAATATAGAAATTTATTTATTTTAGCAAAAATAACAGTATGGAAGGAAAAACAAGGAGAAACTAAAAAGTGAATAAAAAAATGCAAAAACGGAGGAGAAGAGGGAAAACCGCGTGTGCACGTGCAAGTTTAGAACTGGCATTTGACTTTACAGCTTTAAAACTGCCCCCTCACCCTGTTTCTGTTTTTCATTTGATGTCCACAATATCATTCAATATTTATTTAAATCAACATGGCTATCTGCTTTGTCTTTCTACATCGGGTGGAATTGGGTAATGGTTAGGATTTATCGACTCTAAATTTGATTTAATTTTGGTTTTAATTTTTCTAAAAGAGTCGGATTATATTTTGTTCTATTTATTTTAAAAAATGAGTAAATTGTCTTTTTATTTATACAGTTAAAAGTCGTTCCTAATACTTCGGTATGAAGTATATGTGACATGTCACATGTAACTGTCTAGATATTTCATCAATTATGTCAATTTTTAATAGTATAAATGGGTGAATTTTTTAACAACAAAAAAATTAAATTGCTCTTTGATCTGATTTATAGGAATTAATTTACTTATTTTTCAGTAAAAAAAAATACAATCTAATTTTTAATATATAATTGATTAACGTGGACTCTTTTAGACCCTATCATATTATTTCTTTTCTGTTTAAAATAATAGTTTTATTGATTATGTAAGAGTTACAATAATAGATAAGAAACCATAAAGGTCAAGTACCGAGGGGAAGTCTGTAGCAATGCATGTGACAGGAAATGGTAAAAGTGCTGGAGAGGACCTGTATTAAGAGTTAAATTACATTTTATCTTTTTTACTTGAAAAATGAAAAACAAGTCAATGTATGTTAGATCAAAGAGGAAAATGATTCTTTTAGAAGAAAATTTCATTGATTTGTAATGTTAAATACTGATGTGGCCGATGAAATAATCAAACAATTACGTGTATCTCATGTTGACGTACAATGATCAGTTTTTAACAGCAAAAATGGGTTACATTTTAAAAAGAAGAACAAGTTTGCTCTTTGATCTAACGCACATGGTCCATTTTGCTTTATTTTTAGTAGATGGGGTAAAATGCAATCCGATTCCTAATGCAGGAACCTTCATGTTAAATTTATCAATGTTAACAATTGAACCGAAAATTTAAAATCTAAAAATAAAGAAACTGAATTCTTAAAAATAAAATTAAAAAAAAAAAAAAGATTAAATTTCAAATTCATAAAAAGAAGAATGACTTGGAGCATATCTTAACCTATATAAAACAAAAGGAAAACAATATATTATGTAAACTTAAAAATGCATTGGGTAAACTCAGACGTTAAGTTTCGAAATTCGAGCATGATTCATTTTAAATTGACATACTTTTCGCCCCAATTTATTTTTTAAACTAAACATTTTTATTCAAATTCTCTCAAATAATGAATTAATTTTCAAACTTCGACAAGTAATTAGACCTTTGGGAGGTATTTCTGAAGCTAAACTATATGAAATGAAATATGAAAGAACCATGGGTCCTATTTCATCTCAAACTAGGCAAAATTACTAGCTTTATTTTAATAATGAAAAGGTTAGGGGTCGTCTAAAGATTAAACATGAGAGGAGTATCAACTAAAAATTTAAACAAATCCTTCACTATTCCACCTGTCATTCATTTCACAACAAAACTATCTACGTCTAAGTAAACAAGGATTTGAGTGGTTAAAAATGAATTGGATAAACTCAGACGTTAAGTTTCGAAATTCGAACACGATTCATTTTAAATTGACATACTTTTTGCACGGAGTTTTGAATTCCCGTGTTTATTCAAGGTTGATTTGAATTCCCATCCTCTAAGGGAGTTTTGTCCGATATCATTATGACAAAACGTTGTAATAAATACATAATCTAACCCCCTCCCTCTAAAATGGCATAATAATGGAGGATACCATCAAAGAAACTCAACAACACAGTGAACCCACCTACCTACCTAAAAATTGTGGATGGTTCTCAAATCCGTGGCTCAATGGCCAGGTGGACCGGTGCTCTATGCATTCTTAATTGGTTTAAAATCTCAACAACAATATAATATTGTAGCCTTTAACCAATGAAATCAATTATGAGGAAGTTTATGCATATGAACACGGTAGTTGCATGCACATCCGAAGGCATTCCCATTGGGAAAAAAAATCTTAGTGATGTATGCAAAGAAGATTGGGGGTTTGACATTGGGATTTTACACAGCTACAGAAGATCTAAAAGGAGAGATGTGATTCCATAACAGAAGGAAAAAGATATGAAAAACTCTGTTGGCACAAATTTAAGTACATACATTTATATATAAATGGGGGAAAATTTAGCATAGATTTGTTTTTGTTTTTAGACAAATTTGAAGATGTTTAGTTAAGATGTCAATATTAGATTTGTTTTGGGTATTTAATGATGTAAGATCGGTTTAAAAGATATGTGTATATATTTTTGGTCAGACATGATCCCCTCTGAACTTCCATCGATCCTCTCAAATCTACTGTTTTGCTCCTTCTGTTCCTCCAATATCTCCTTAAAAAAGGCTAAAATTCAGCCTCGTGCTTCTTCACTTTTCATGTTTTTTTTTTTTTGGTGAATCTTCACTTTTCATGTTTTAAGCTCCTTTTACCCCACCCTTGGAAGTAAAAAAAAAATTATATACCCGCACGATTTAATATCTAATTATAAGTTGTAATAAATGTTTACCTCATTCTTTAAAGTAAAAGAATTAATCTTCGTTTATTTTAAATCAATCATTGCGATTGATAATAAATATCTTAATTTCAACAAAAAAAAAATTTAATATTTAAAATATAAAAAATAAATATTCAACTGTAAATCGAACCCCAAATCTTGAGTTCGATACCTAAACAATCTTTTCCCGTCCCTTATTAAGAAATAAAACAAATATCCATCCAATGGGCAAGGAAAAAGAAGAGAGAGAAAGGAGATAAAGGGAAGCATCGTGTGATGCTTCGAGTGATGCTTGGCCTTTTTTTTTTCTTTTTTCTTTGGTATCAACTAGTGAAGCATTGACAAAATGAACAGTTGCTAGACAGAATGAATTCCAAATTATTTATTCTATTTGTATCCTTGGAGTACAAAAATAATAATAAAGTGAAAAAGGAAAAATAATATATAATTAACTCCATTGAACAGTTGTATGCATTAGCTTCCTATTTAAGTAGAGCTTCTTATGGTTTGATGAGAATCATAAGATACATGCCAGCACTTGCTTCTCCTACCTGTCTATTCTTCCCACGTTTCTTTTACTTCCATTTCTGCTAATTATCATTCATCATCTTCTTCATCAATCCTAAACCATAAATATATATATATATATATATCTGCATTCATCATCTTCTTCCTTCAATCCAAGATATACATATAGCTTCAGTGTATATATAGTTTTTGAGTAAGAGAATGTTGGTGTTGTGGATTGGAGCTTTGGTTCTTATTGTATACATTACGCATTGGGTTTATTACTGGAGGAATCCCAGATGTAATGGCAAACTCCCACCAGGTTCTATGGGTTTCCCACTTCTTGGGGAGACTCTTCAGTTCTTCAGTCCCAATACTACTAATGATATTCCTCCCTTTGTTATAGAGAGAATGAAAAGGTCAATTTGCATTTTCCTCAATGATAATCTTCTTTTTTTTTTGTTTTTTGTTCCATTACATAACATGTTGGTTACTGCTTGGTTGCAGGTATGGGCCGGTATTCAAAACGAGCATAGTGGGGCGACCGGTGATCGTTTCGGCCGACCCAGATCTCAATCACTTTGTGTTTCTACAAGAAGGGCACTTGTTCCAGAGTTGGTATCCAGATACGTTCACCGAGATCTTTGGACGCCAAAATGTGGGTTCTTTACATGGCTTTATGTACAAGTACCTAAAGAATATGGTGCTTAATCTATTTGGTCCTGAAAGCCTTAAAAATATGCTGCCTGAAGTTGAGAGAACAGCTTGTAGAAGGTTACAACGATGGTCAAACGAAGAAACAGTTGAATTAAAAGAAGCAACTGCTAGTGTAATTACATATATACACCGTCCCCCCACAATCATGTTTTTAAGTTTCAGAATGTAGTCTAATGATGATATACCTCGTGTCTTTATTTGCAGATGATATTTGATCTGACAGCCAAAAAGCTGATAAGTTATGACCAAGACAATGCCACCCAGAATCTGAGGGAGAATTTTGTTGCTTTCATACAAGGATTAATCTCCTTTCCCCTGGGTATTCCTGGAACAGCATATCACAAATGTTTACAGGTAGTTAACCTGGTCATTCCAGTTCATAATAACAAGGTTAAAAAAAATCCAATCTTTTTTGTATTGGTTCTTGAATTTTTTACCTTTTCAGGGAAGGAAAAATGCAATGAAAATGCTAAAGAACCTTCTAAATGAAAGACGGGCGATACCAGGGAAGAGCCGAAATGACTTTTTTGATTTTGTCCTTGAAGAACTTCAGAAAGAGGGAACAATTCTAACAGAGGCTATTGCTCTGGATTTGATGTTCGTTCTACTATTTGCTAGCTTTGAAACAACTTCCCTCGCTCTAACTTTAGCAATTAAATTCCTTTCTGACGACCCTTCAGTGCTGAAAAAACTAAGGGTATGTGAAATTATTCCTGAATCTGCAAAATCTGAACCCTTTTCTAAACAAACATGAACTTAAGTATTTCCACTTTATAGGAAGAGCATGAGGCAATTCTACGAAACAGGGAAGACACGGACTCTGGACTTACATGGAAGGAATATAAATCTATGACATACACATTCCAGGTGAGAAATTTGTGATTTAAACTTATAAGGACATAATATCAGTTGTGTAAGGTCGTTTGTTTCCATACTGACAAGTGCCACTTACAGTTCATCAATGAAACAGTTAGACTAGCAAATATAGTGCCGGGAATCTTCAGGAAAGCACTAAGAGAAATCCAATTCAAAGGTATTATGCATCAAAAATATTTTGAGACCCACTTTCTGATTGTTATATTAAAAAAAAACTTTATCCGCAATAAATATGAAAGCTAACACACATCAAATTTGATGATAATGCAGGATATACCATTCCAGCTGGTTGGGCAGTAATGGTGTGTCCGCCAGCTGTGCACTTGAATCCAGCAAAATACCAAGATCCCTTGACCTTTAATCCATCAAGATGGGAGGTTGGTTAATTTAAAATTCCATCAATTTTTACCTGCAAGATTGCTGCTAAGTCAAAATCACATAAAATGATTCTTATACTTCTTTAACTGCAGGGAGTGAAAATAAATGGAGCCACAAAGAGTTTCATGGCATTCGGTGGTGGCCTGAGATTTTGCGTCGGAACAGACTTCACTAAAGTGCAAATGGCTGTGTTTCTCCATTGTTTGGTTACTAAGTACAGGTAAGAACAAATTACAAGAAGTTCTATATCTGTCCAACACACTCTGTGTGAGTTAGAGCAAAAGACAAAAAAATTCATTTAAATCTTTGAATCTTTCAGGTGGGAACCAATCAAAGGCGGAAATGTATTCCGATCTCCAGGTTTACAGTTTCCGGATGGCTTTCACATACGGCTCATGGAGAAAACTAGAATGGAGTAACTTTTACAGAAACAACAAACAATGTCAAACCAAGTCAGGCTATATGGATAAGAAGCAAAACACAAAAATGTTCCAACTTTGCATCTTACCAATCAGCGTTGCTACTATTCTTTTTTTTTCTTGGACTGCAGAAGAGGATAACAGCTTGTTAGTAAATCTTCATATTGTAGAAAAATTTAGAAAATAGAGAATCTATTCTGTCACTGCTCCAACCAAGATTAAATCATAGTTTCACCAATGGTCGTATATAAATTTTGTAATCTCATCATATACTTGAGAAAAGAAAAGAAATATGATATAACGGGTCATATTTTTCACAGCTTTTCCTGTTTTTTTCTTTCTGAATATTAGGCTTTATTCTTAGAATTTTACATATTCATTTTCTCAGAGGAAAGAGGAAAAATGAACTTCTTAGCAATGCAACTTCAGCTGTGAGTAATCTAACAGTTCAATCAGAAGTCAAATTTCTTCCATTCCAGGTGGACTTACTGTATGATTCTACAACTTTTGACACATCTACCTTTTGAACGACAAGCAGACAATAATAAGAAAAACCAGCGTGCCCTTTCTGAATGGTTGTGCCTGTACTCATGGTGAAGATGCTTCTTTTATATCAACAATAACGTCTGTGGTGCTCGGATTTCGTATGGTTTCTGGCATGAATGTGAGACTACCAATACCAATATTCTGACTAGCCATGTATACTGAATCTCTGCATCAAACCCAAACTTGTCCTCATAAGAAAGAAGGTATTATCTATTCAAACATAGCCCAAAAGAAACCAAATGGCACTATCAAACTCATCAAGATGCTGTTTATGACAACTGAAGTAAACAAAAACCCCAGTATTCCCTTCTGGAAAACAAATGGCAACAGGTGTATCATTAACACAAC
This sequence comes from Kokia cookei, assembly GCA_039519145.1. Taxonomy (NCBI): domain Eukaryota; kingdom Viridiplantae; phylum Streptophyta; class Magnoliopsida; order Malvales; family Malvaceae; genus Kokia; species Kokia cookei. The sequence continues at coordinate 35,976,310 of CM076900.1, read as the reverse complement.
ATCGTTGCAAGTATTTCCAAATAAACAGAACTAACAAAAACATGAAATGCAATTGTCAAAATAACAGGCAGGTTTCTCCGACATTCTCACAGCAGTAATCTAAAATGAATTCGCAGTTTACAAGATTTAATAATCAATAATCATACACATCAATAGCAATTTGTTACAATACTTCTAAAGCTACTGCAATAAGACTTCATATAAGTAATCCAACAAAGTTCAGTAATAGCAAAATAAAGTTTTCCAGATATAATTTAAAAGATGGAGTTGAAGCTTCTTTGCCTTGATCATAAAGACATAAAACTGAAGTTCACTAAAAGAATAATTCAACACGGCAGAAATCTAGCAACAGAAAATTCAAATAAATATAAAATCCTATTCAAATAGAAAATGACTTCAACAAGTTGTGTGATAATTTGAATACAAACTGAGCGTTCTCCATGCCTCATTCTGCAGTTTACAAAACAGATGCTAGAAAACAATCAGCAACTTCATTTATTATGTCCATAAATAGATTAACAAACCCTAACACCATTTAAAATTTAAATTGGAAATAGTTTTACTAGCCTCTCTCGTATCTTTACCCAAAAAAAAAAACAGGCCCAGCATCTGGCTAGCATTTGCGTGTCTTAACGTAGAATTCTTGAGGTTTAAAACAAACATCATGGAAAAAAATCGTAGGAAAAAAATAAACGGAGATTCTTTCTCAACGATCTCCGCCCCCAATTTTGTTTTGTTTTAAATTTTGATTTGCCTCCAAATTTCAAAAATTAAAAATGCGCAAAACTGTTTCATCCTTTTCTCAATTAAAGAACATATGGCATACATGTCAAATCCATACAGCTGGTAGGAAACATACTTAATTTACTGTTAATCATCGCCGGAATCCGTAACGTCTGCAACTCGTCCGTCGAATCCCTCTCCGCCTCCACTAATTCCGTCATCAACAACGCCGTCTCGCGCCACTTTAAAAATAGAATTAAACGTCAACTTTTCGAGCTTTGTTGAGAGGATATATCAACTGAAGCGAAAACCCCTTTAGCTGAGAAATGGTTTGCCGATAATCACAATCTCTTCAAGCTGTTTTTTTTTTTTGCTACCGTTGAAGAATGTGGATATGGAAGGATTTTATAAAGCATTTTCTAACTGTCACTTACCGACTTTGTGATGCCTTGAAACGACACCGCGCAACTTTAGGCAGAAATTTAATTTAGCTTAACTCTTAAACCCACTAAAATAAAGTAAAAACAAACTCAAAGAAGTAGTAATGAAAGAATAGAAAAAATCACAAAAAAAAAAAACAATTTAATATTCTCAAATATATTAAATAACTCTAAATGAAACAGTGGTGCAGCTAATGGGGGCTGACAAAAGTCTCTAAATGTAACATTCCATTATTCGATCAGATTGTCAGATTTGAATAATAAAATGTCACATTTATTATCGAGGCAACATTCATCAAATTTTTGTACTTAAATTTAAATCATACAATTATAAATGCACATACAATCTGACTTCATTTAATTGAACATACAAGGGTCTAAGTGTGAAGTTCGAACATGAAATAGGACTGAATTGTAAAATTTCAAACTTAAGGATCTAATACCGATACTTGACCATATAAATAGTTTTTAAAACAAATAGAATGCCAAAACCGTATCGATACTTATATAGGTATCGATCCCTACCATAAAAGTATCGGTATTTGTTACTTTGATATCGACACTTAGTTCCAAAATTTTAAAAAAATTTCAAAAAAATTTCAAATTGATCCTTAATCATGCTCGAATCTATTAAATTATGTTTGTATGCTCGATTTAGACTGTGCTTTACTAACAACGAAGGAAAAAACAAAAACAAAAAAAAATTAGTTACATGACAAAAAAAATTTTGGGGAGAAAAGTCAAAAGAAAAAAAATAAGTTTTTATTTTAAATTTTTTAGATAATGACATTAACATGACATTATTTATGTCACATGTCATAATCTTATTTCGTCACCTATGATGAACTTAACGACGCTAGACTCGATACCAATTTAGTTAACGGAAAAAAGTTCGGGTACAAATCTGGGACCAAAATAAAAATCATGAGTACCAATATGAGAGAAGTAGACAAATTTGGATAATAATTTTATATTTAACCCTAAACTTTTTTTACCATAACTTTAAATTTTTTTAGGATTTAAATAATATAATTTTTTTTGTTATAACATTATAAAATACACAAATTGTTTTTATAATAGAATTTTTTTAGACTTATAATATAAGAATTTTTTACCATTATCTTCCCAAACACTAATACATGTTAATGTTTATAACATAATTTTTATAATTTGTATAATTTTTTTTAAAATTGAACTCGAGTGTAATTACCTGCATAATTACTCTGATCCTTACCCTCTTCCTAAGAATTGAAAAATATAATTAGAGTACTTCAATTACATACAATTCACTGGAACCCATCAATTAAAATGATTACCTAAACATGCATCCTCCATAAAAAAGGTATTACTACTTATTATTTTCCCTATTATTTCATTGAAAAATTCCCTCATAATAATTTTTTTTCAAATGGATTATTAACAAGGCCCCAAGTCTTGGTTAGAAGAAAGTTGAGCAGGTAAAATTGACATCTTTTGATATTTTTTATGTTTAATTTATTGTCCATAATTATTTCTCTTAAATATGTCGTTTTTAAAATATCTAACTTATATATTTTTTTAAATTACTTTTAGGTAATTAATATTTGAATAGTTTAATCATGTGATTTTTTTTTTTTTTTTAATATTTGAAGAGGTGATAAGTTGAATCATGTGTGTTGACCTGATAGTGATGATGTTCATTATCCCAAATGTGATTTGGATTCGAGTGACGCTAATCGTATTGCTATTAGTATTTTGTCTTCCTCTTATAATCCACTTAAAAAAAAATGAAATCATGTGGTGTTGGGACAAAATACAAATGAGATAAACTTGCAGCCATTCAAATTTACAATTTATTACAACTCTAAATGATTCAAAAATTTTAAATGAAGGAAATCAAATGTCTGGATATTGTGCATCGAGTCAGCCACACATTCGTTAGCCTTTAGAGATATTTAAACTTATGGTCAATGTCTTTCTACACGTTGATAATAATTCATATCGGTTTTCAGTTTTATTTTATGATTTTTGCACATTATTTTGTAAGGTTTTAAAGTTTTTTCAAATTATTTTTTCAAGTAAATAAAAATAATCAATAAATTTTATTTAGAAAATTTTAAGTTTGGTGTCAAAATTTAAATATTAAATTTAAGTTATAAAATTTGTTTAAAATATTTTTAGACGAAATATAATTAAACTATTTGATAAATATAGTTTTATAAAATTTTTACATTAAGTGATAATTGTCAACTTATCATTTTTCACTCTTTTTCATTAAAAAAAAGTATACTTTTTTATTATAGATTAACAAATATATTTACAAAATTTGTTGAGGCAAGTTTTTGAATTTATTGTTTGTGTCAATGAAAGTGGTCATTTTGCTTATTATTGTGTTGAACACATGATTTTTATTATTTGTTGATATGTTTGATTAAGAGATTTTGATTATTTAATTGCATCTTTTTTAGGATTTTGTGCAATTAATCTCTTATTTATTATTGGAGAAGATATTGAATTAAGTAATGTTATTTTTTTAGGATTTTTATGTGATCCGCTTACCTTATATATTGATATAGGCAATCCAAGAAAATATGAGCTGACTTATGATTTTTGTATGCTTATTTTATAAGATTTGGGTAGTTCAAGATGGATTAAATGTTACTTCATTAAGATGATTCGTGTTCTAAATATGGAAAACTTGTTCAACTTTGATACATTTTTATTGTTGAGGCAAGTTTTTTTAAGTGGTTGTCGAAGTGTCAATGGAAGTGACTACTTCGGCTAACACTTTGACCAAAAACATAACTCGTCTTATATGGAGTTAGAAATCTTTTTAACCAAATCAATTGGACAATGACTTAAATGATTTTATGGACGTGTGTCAGCCCATCTTTGAATACCCATTTTAAGGAGCAACAAATCTCCAAAGATTCGGTTGGATCGAATTGAGTAATTGGATCACTTGGATTATGAATATTGATTCAGGATAGAATTGAAGATACACCAAAGAACAAATCTCCAACAATCCACTTTATATTGGTATTTATTAATATATTGTATCTTGTTATTTGTAAGCTATTGTTTAATAGATACTTCTATACAATGGCCAATTAATTTAATTATATTTTCAAACTTCAATTATTTGATTAAATAATAACTCGAAAAACATAAATTCATGCTCAGGTCATTTTTATACTTAGTGAGAAAACACATTCATTTTCAAATATGACTCATTTCTCTAACTTCATTATTTCCACCTATTTTTGTTCATTTGATTTTACATAAAATTCATTTCTGATTTGAACAAGCTAATGGAGGAATCAATTGGACATATATAATTAGAGCTCAAATGATTTATAATTAAGTTTCAATTCTTTGCCTATTAATTATAAACTCATTTAGTCATGAAGTAATTCCACTATAGTATCGTAATTGAGCTCTTCCTAATTACATACCATTACAAAAGCTACTCATTCAATGCTTGTCCAATGACCTTTTCATAAGTGTGTTACCCTCATAGGATATCATTAATCTTTTTGTGATAAATTCGTTATCACAATATGATACTGTTTTATCCCATTGTAACTATTATGTTTTCCTTTATGAAAAGTCAATTACTATCAAAGAGTAATTAAGTCATTTACGACAAAGGCAAACGACCCATGACTAGAGCTGATCGTGGGTTTGGTCGGGTCGGGTTCAGGCCAAGCTTCAACAAATTTTTAGGCCCGAGCCTTACCCGGCCCGAAAAATGGGTTTAAAATTTTGTCCAAACCCGACCCGGATTATAGAAGTCAAGCTCGAGCCTGACCCATATTAATTTTTTTAGATTATTTTATTATATACAACAAATTGAAAAAATATATAATATATCAAATAAACTTAAAAACATTAAAACAAACATTAAAAATAGACAAATTTAAAATACATTAAAAATTCTTTATATTAAGATAGTTACAAATAAAGTAGTAAAAAATTAACAATAAAATAAAAGTTCTACAATATTCAAATAATGTTAAAAAAAACAGCGAAACAATAGTAAAAACGCATAAAAATAACATCAAAATAACCAAAATAACAATCAAAATATCAGCAAAAATTATAGTAAAATAACAGAAATAACAGTAAAAATAACAACAATAACGAAAATAAAAATAACAGCATCAAAACAGTAAAAAAAAGCACGAAAACAACAATATAATTTTTTATTAAAAATGGTTAATTTATTCGGGTCGGACCGAGCCCGAGACAAAAAAATCTTACTCGAGGCAAAATGGTTAATTTGTTTTTTATGTCAAATCATTGAGGATAGTATACAAGGATATTAATGTAATTTATAAATAATTTTATTAAATCAATTCGTTAAAAAAATACAAGTATACAAAATGAATATACTACACTTAGGACACTAGATCCAATAGTCTCTCACTTGCTCTAGTGAAGTGAATGAGTCATATTCCGCATTCTCATGCTCTCTAAATATTTCTCAAAACTCCTAACTATTAAAGTTTTGGTAAACAGATCTGTAAAATTGTCCTCTGATGTAACTACATCCATTATTCCGTCTGCTACTACCTTCATTATGATGTGATACTTTCTATCAATGTGCTTTGCCCTCTTGTGGTTTATGGTTTCTTTGGTGTTCGCTATTGTCGCACTGTTGTCACAACATAGTGTGATAGCTTTTTTTATACTCGAAACAACTTTAAGATACATAAAAAATTTCGAAGACATATTTCTTCTTTTATTGTCTCAGAAACGATCACATCTTTGGTCTCCATAATTGAATCGACAGTACAACTCTACTCAACACTTCTCCACACTATGAAACTGACGCCTAAGAAAATGACACAAGCTAATGTTAATTTCTTAGAATCTCAATACATTTGAAAGTCTTAATTGGTATAGCCGATAGAAGAAAAATTTCCTCCGCAATTCTCAAACATATTCACTTGTTTGTAAATACTCAATATATGCAAATGAATTAACGAGAATTTAATGTCCAAAAAAGATATTAATCATTAAAACTAAATCCCATAACTAATGTTAGTCAAGTAAGAGTTGAAGATTTCTTTTAGGGTGGATTGGATATTAAATTTTTAGATAAATTCGAGTATGTGGTGGAGTTGAGAGAAAAGATAAAAACCAAATTGGACATGAGGTGACTAAGCAACTACCTTTGACAAGGCTTCAAAACCACAATTCAAAGATCCTTTGCGGATACGCTTATGCAATTCTCTAATTATTTCCCCTGAAGAGCGTTTAAGTTTCCACGCATAATAATAGCATCGAAGTTTCAATTCTAAAACGGCTTACACTTATAAATTATATTTTAATGTAAATATTACTTTTTTTTTTATTTATCATAATATAGATCGGGTTTGTGATAGAATTAGGGAAAGAGGTATGAAAGTCGAGCTGAACATAGGGTGAGTGAATCTTCTACATTCACCTTGTGTAGTTCTGTCGTCAGCTTTAATTACTTTTGCGATTGTTTCACCCGTGACACACAATAAATTTCTCTCGTAAATAAAACATGACAAAATCGATAATCATATCCAAACAATTATCTTCAAATGATAAGATTGTGTACATAAAAAAAATTCGAAAATCATGGCTCAAACGTCATAGATATATATTGACTCAAGTCAATCCAAGAATATCCTTGTTTAATCCTTCTTCAATCATTTTCTGGTAGTGAGTAATTTAATAAAAGTGTTACTAAATATTAATAATAAAATCAAACCATTTTTATGATGAAAACAATACCTATTAGGAAATATTGAAGTTTTTTTTTATATAATGATTCTTTATAAGCCATTAGAGAGAAAATGACTTGTTAATACATTTATTTATTATGCTAAATCTTAATTTTAATTTATATAAATTATAATTAATTTAAAATATACTCAAGTAATTGATATATGCTAAATCTTAGTAAAATATACTTAATTTCATAGATGAATTACATGCACAAGCTCTCCCATTTAAGTAGAACTCATGGCTAATAAGAACCATAATATTCATGTCAATTGCCAGCACTTTCTTCTCTACGTTTCTTTACACGTACAACTCTTCCATTTCAGCTAATATCGTCATCTTCAACCATCATCATTTTCTTCATCTATCATAAACCATATACACACACACACAAGCATTCAGTCTTGCATATATATAGTTTTTGAGTAAAAGATATGTTGGCTTTGGTTTTCATTATATACATCACACATCGGGTTTACCACTGGAGGAATCCTAGATGTAATGACAAACTCCCACCAGGTTCTATGGGTTTCCCATTTCTTGGTGAGACTCTTCAGTTCTTCAAGTCCAATACTACTAATGATGTTACTCCCTTTGTTATAGAGAGAATGGAAAGGTCAATTCCATATCCATGGCTATTTCCTCACGGTAGTCTTCTTTTTTTCTCTATGCATTTCATAACATGTTGCAGGTATGGGCCGGTATTCAAGACGAGCATAGTTGGACAACTGGCAATCGTATCGGCCGACCCGGATCTCAATCACTTTGTGTTTCTTCAAGAGGGGCAACTGTTTCAGAGTGGGTATCCGGAAACGTTCACAGAGATCTTTGGACGTCAAAATTTATCTTCCTTGCATGGCCTCATGTACAAGTACTTAAAGAACATGGTGCTTAGTCTCTTTGGCCCTGAAAGCCTCAAAAAGATGCTCCCTGAAGTTGAGCGGACAGCTTGTAGAAGGTTACAGCAATGGTCAAACCAAGAAACAGTTGAATTAAAAGAAGCAACCGCTGCTGTACTTACACAAATACTCCCTCCCCCACATTTCTGGAGAAATCCCATTTTTTAAGTTTCAGAATACAGTGCAATGATACCTTGCGTCTTTATTTGCGGATGATATTTGATCTGACGGCCAAAAGCTGATAAGTTACGACGAAGAAAATGCCACCCAGAAACTGAGGGAGAACTGTCTTGCCTTTATAAAAGGATTAATCTCCTTTCCCATAAATATTCCTGGAGCAGCCTATCACAAATGTTTACAGGTAGTTAACGGGTTGAGTTTTTGGTCATTCTAGAGTGAATGTCTACAGGTAGCTAACCAATTATCTGTTGTCTATTGATTCTTGATTTGTTTTATATATTTTCAGGGGAGGAAAAATGCAATGAAAATGCTAAAGAACCTGCTAAACGAAAGGCGGGCTATGCCAAGGAAGAGCCCAAATGACTTTTTTGATTTTGTCCTTGAAGAACTTCAGAAAGAGGGGACAGTTCTAACAGAGAAAATCGCTCTGGACTTGATGTTCGTTCTTCTATTCGCCAGTTTTGAAACAACTTCTTTGGCTCTAACTTTCGCAGTAAAGTTCCTTTCTGACAACCCTTCAGTGCTAAAAGAACTAAGGGTATGTGAATTTATATTCTCGAATCTGCAAAATTCCAAATCTTTCTCCAAACAAACATGAACGTAAGTATTTCCTCCTTACAGGAAGAGCATGAGACAATTCTACGAAACAGGGAAAATACAGAGTCTGGACTTACATGGAAAGAATACAAATCAACGACATACACATTCCAGGTGAGAAAATTTGTGACCTAAGCTTACAAGAACATGGTATCAGTTGTGAAAGGTTGTTTGTTTCCATACTGACAACTGCAACTTTCAGTTCATCAATGAAACAGTTAGACTAGCGAATATAGCGGCGGTAATCTTCAGAAAAGCACTAAGAGAAATCCAATTTAAAGGTGGGCATGAAAATTGTTCCAAGACCCACTTTCCGATGGTTATATTAAAAGAAATATGGCCATGCAATTAATAAGAAAGCTAACACACCAAATTTTGTGATAATGTAGGATATACCATTCCAGCTGGTTGGGCAGTAATGGTGTGTCCCCCAGCTGTGCACCTGAATCCAACAAAATACAAAGTTCCCCTGACCTTTAATCCATCAAGATGGGAGGTTTGTCAGTACTCAATATTCCATCCGCGCGACTTTGCTTCTAAAACAATAATCACATAAAATTTTACTTTGAAACTCAAATCAATTCTTCTACTTGTATAACTGCAGGGCGTAGAAATAAATGGAGCCACAAAGAATTTCATGGCATTTGGTGGTGGCATGAGATTTTGCATCGGAGCAGACTTTAGTAAAGTGCAGATGGCTGTGTTTCTCCATTGCTTGGTTAGAAAGTACAAGTAAGACCAAATGGCAAGATGTTTTATGTTTTCCCAAGACACTCTGTGTGAGAGAGAAAGAGACAAAAAACTCATCAAAATCTTAAACCTTCTTTCAGGTGGGAAGCAGTCAAAGGTGGAAATATACTCGGAGCTCCAGGTTTACAGTTTCCAGATGGCTTTCACATGAGGCTCATAGAGGAAAACTAGAATGGATAAACTTTAATAGAAACAAGGCAGAATAATAACACAGAGCTGGGAACCAACCAAAGGTGGAAATATACCCCATAATAATGTTCACACTATAACGAGATCAGATACTACTTTATGATGTAAAAGCCGTAGTAGCAGAAGCACTAAACTTCTGAATGCAATAATAAGCAAATTCTTACCTTCTCCCTAACTTGTCCTCATAAGAAATAAACGGTAGGATTAATTTTTATATGTTATAAATAACAAAATTTAAAACATTAAAAATTTTAAAGATTTGAGTTTGAACATTCCAGCACAATCCATATTTTAAAAGGGTTTTTTTTTTTTTTTTTTAACCTCATTGTTTGAATCTAATATTTTTATTTAAACCTTTTCGAATTTCAGACAAACCTTCAAGCTTAAATGAATAACTGTATTCGGGAATAAGTCTAATTTACATGCAGATATCTAGTAATATGTTGTTTTTTATTCTCGAAACTTTTTAAAATTTATAAATAAAATTTGATTTGTATATAAAATCTTGTATTGAACTTTAATTATTTTCCCGATTATTTCACCTATCACACACCCTAAACTTCTCTTATATATATAACATGGCAACTCGATAATCATATCCGAAAAACTACTTTCAGAAGAAAAAATCCCGTAGTAAAAAATTTGGGAACCATGGTTCAACCCTTGGTGACTACCCTTGTGTAATCCTCCAATTATTTTGCTATAGAGGGCATTTACATCTCATTGGATAATAGTATTGAAGTTTCAACTTTCAATACTAAAATTACCAAAACAAGTAGAAAAGTTTTTAACTTATCTTTATTATTTAGAAATAAAAAATATCTACTTAAGTGTGCGTTGTCAAAGAATTAAGAAAATATAAACAGATACTATCGTACAATCACATCAGTATGTTTAAGAAAAAATGTATGGGATTCCTTAGTTTAACTTTTTGCTTTATTATTTGAAAATTTTAAGTAATAAATTTTGTGATAATTGTTCGTGGTAAAATTAACAAATGAATTAACAAGAATTCAATGTCAAAAAAAAATTAATCAATAAAATATAACTCAGGTTAATAAAAATTATTAAATATTTTAGAACATGTGAAGTAAGAGTTGTAGATTTTTTTTTAGGGAAGATTGTATATTAGAATATTAAATAAAATTGGGTTTCTACAAGAGGTATCGAGTTGGACTTAAAAGGTGAGAGAATTTTCCTCATTCATCCATATCAGTTTTGTAATCAATTCTAATTATTTTTTCAATTTTTTTTTTTTTTTTTTTTTTGTATATAAAGCTTGATAAATTCAATAATCATATCCAAGCAACTACCTTCAAAGGATAAGATCTCATAATAAATAAAAACTCGAGAACCATAATTCAACTGTTAGATACTGACCGAGCACAACCCATGAACCCTTAACGAAGATTTTTCCCTCACGTCAAGTGTAGGATGACACTATTGTTTCTTAGTTTAATTAAATTCCTACATACTTCTGAGATTAACCCAGAAGAATCAGTAAGGAACTAATTCAGAGGGTTTTACAAGTGACAAGCACAAGGCCACTGACGATACCACTACTATTGAAGATTTTTTTGGAACTTATAGCTTTGCTAACTCAGAACTTTAACAAAGCCTTTAACAAACAATCTAAGAGGCACAAAAAATTTGAAACTGTCAATAATGTTCTCAAAAGTAGAGCTAAATGAGTGATTATCAATGAAGAAACTACCGATTTCACTTATTTTCATATGTTTTTGATACTGAGGTTATTCTAGCAAATGCATACAGTCGAGTATATAATGGAAAATCTAGACACATTAAATAAAGTTATAGTTATGCCCAACAATTAATTTCTGATGGAGTGATCATTGTAATTATGTGAGATCAAGTGAAAACTTAACAGATTTTTTGACAAAAAAATTTGTTAGAACTGTAGTCAACAAAATCTCAAGGGAGATGGGACTCAAGCCCATTAATTAGAGTCACCCATGGTGAAAACTCAACTCAACACTTGGTATCACGTCAAGTCTTAAGTTTTAAAAGACAAAATACATCATCAATACGTGATTGCTAGCACTATACACAAATCCATTTTAAGACTAAAGTGCTAGATACTCGTAATTATAGAGGAAGGATGAGTAATGTACTCTTACAGTATTTCAATAATTATAAATGTGAACCCTATGTAATGGCCTGATGATCAAGATTGTTCAACATTCCAATTGTTTAATATTCTTATAAATAATTATAAATAAGAGTGAGATTTCATTTTGATGGTATACCAAACAATCCTCAAAAAGTTTTTTTTATTATTCCCCCATCTTTTACTATTTTTAGATTGTTTTATAAAGAATTATTACAAAAATTATTTACAAAAATTGATTTTCTTGTTATACTATGCTCAATACTTAGTGAACTATTTTCATCAAAATAAAACAGAAATAGTCACTTGTCTTCTTTGTATCTCAAGATTCATTTGCTTGAAACTCATTTGCAAATTAAGTATAGGTAAAAAACGAATAAAACGTTAAAGATAGTGACTTAATACACGCCTCGAAGCCTTATCCTATTGATTTTTTTTGTTCGAGCTATTATTCATTTTCCGTTCGTATGTTCGAGATTTTCCTCATCGAAATTTCACACTAACAGATGACCTTCAATCAATGGGGTTCGGATATGCTCATCCATATTCATGATGAGGGGATCCAATCCATTTATGGTCAATAGAGTGAAAAATCTATGATATTAGCTCAAGGCTAATTATTTACTCTATTTACATGCAAGAAAATGCATGATTCATTACTAAGTTCTTTTGCTGAAGCTAAAAATCGGCTTGCTCACTTAAAGAGTCTATATATTAGCTCCACAATTGTTTTGTGAATATAATTTAACCTCTTTTACTATTACTTGATGTTGATACTTTTATTATTTAATATTTACTTAATACTCACCCAATTGTTGTGTGAACAGTAAAATATAATCAATTTCATCGAAGAGTTGAGTGTATCGGCTTACCTATTTAAGGAGAACTTCCCATGGCTGATAAGAATCATAATATGCATGCCAATTGCCATCACTTCCTTCTCCACGTTTCTTTTTTCCTAAAGCTCTTCCATTTTAGCTAACATCATCATCAACCATTGCAATTTTCTTCATCCATCATAAACCATTAATTAGATATATCAGCATTTCAGTAAGAGATGTTGGAGTTGTGGATTGGAGCTTTGGTTCTCGTTATATGCATCATATATTGGGTTTACCACTGGAAGAATCCTAGATGTAATAGCAAACTCCCACCAGGTTCTATGGGTTTCCCACTTCTTGGTGAGACTCTTCAGTTCTTCAGCCGCAACACTACTAATGATATTGCCCCCTTTCTCAAAGAGAGAATGAAAAGGTCAATCTCCATGGCCTTTTCCTCGTGATAATCGTCTTTTTTATTCCATTGAACATGTTCATTGCTACTTGGTTGCAGGTATGGGGCAGTATTCAAGACGAGCATAGTGGGACAACGGGTAATCGTATTGACCGACCCAGATCTCAATCACTTTGTGTTTCTTCAAGAAGGGCAACTGTTTCAGAGCTGGTATCCGGATACGTTCACAAAGATCTTAGGACGTCAAAATGTAGGGTCCTTGCATGGCTTCATGTTCAAGTACCTAAAGAATATGGTGCTTAGTCTCTTTGGCCCTGAAAATATCAAAAAGATGCTCCCTGAAGTTGAGCGAACAGCTTGTAGAAGGTTACAACGATGGTCAATCCAAGAAACAGTTGAATTAAAAGAAGCAACCGCTGCTGTACTTACACAAATACTCCCTCCCCCATATTTATGGAGATATCCCATTTTTTAAGTTTCCGAATACAGTGTAATATGATACCTTTGTCTTTTTATTGCAGATGATATTTGATCTGACAGCCAAAAAGCTGATAAGTTACGACCAAGACAATGCCCCCCAGAATCTGAGGGAGAACTTCGTTGCCTTCATACAAGGATTACTCTCCTTTCCCTTGGATATTCCTGGAACAGCATATCACAAATGTTTACAGGTAGTTAACCAGTTATTTTTTTGGTCATTCTAGAGCATAATAACAAATGTTTACATGTAGTTAACCATGTATATTAATTCTTGAAATTTTTATATTTTCAGGGAAGGAAAAATGCAATGAAAATGCTAAAGAACCTGCTAAACGAAAGGCGGGCAAAGCCAGGGAAGAGCCGAAGTGACTTTTTTGATTTTGTCCTTGAAGAACTTCGGAAAGAGGGAACATTTCTAACGGAGGAAATAGCTCTGGATTTGATGTTCCTTCTACTATTTGCCAGTTTTGAAACAACTTCCATGGCTCTAACTTTAGCAGTAAAATTCCTTTCTGATGACCCTTCAGTGCTGAAAAAAATAAGGGTATGTGAATTTATATTCCTGGATTTGCAAATCGGAATCTTTTTTTCGAACAAAAATGAACTTAGTATTTCCACCTTACAGGAAGAGCATGAGACAATTCTACGAAACAGGGAAAATGCAGACTCTGGCCTTACATGGAAAGAATATAAATCAATGATATACACATTCCAGGTGAGAAATTTGTGATCTAAGCTTATAAGGACATGGTATCTGTTGTGAAAGGTTGTTTGTTTCTATACTGACAAGTACAACTTACAGTTCATCAATGAAACAGTTAGACTAGCAAATATAGCGCCAGTACTCTTCAGAAAAGCACTAAGAGAAATCCAATTTAAAGGTGGGCATGAAAATTGTTCTAAGACCCACTTTCCAATTGTTATATTAAAAAAATTTGGCCATGCAATTAATAAGAAAGCTAACACACCAAATTTGGTGATAATGTAGGATATACCATTCCAGCTGGTTGGGCAATAATGGTCTGTCCCTCAGCTGTGCACTTGAATCCAGCAAAATATAAAGATCCCCTGACCTTTAATCCATCAAGATGGGAGGTTGGTCAATACTCAAAATTCCATCCGCTCGAAATTGCTTCTAAAACAATAATCACATAAAATTTTACTTTGAAACTCAAATCAATTCTTCTACTTGTATAACTGCAGGGCGTAGAAATAAATGGAGCCACAAAGAATTTCATGGCATTTGGTGGTGGCATGAGATTTTGCGTTGGAGCAGATTTCGCTAAAGTGCAGATGGTTGTGTTTCTCCATTGCCTGGTTACAAAGTACAGGTAAGAACAAATTACAAGATGTTTTATATATGCCCAGCACATTATGTGTGAAAGAGCAAGTGACAAAAACTCATCTAAATCTTGAACCTTGTTTCAGGTGGGAACCAATCAAAGGAGGAAATATACTCCGAACTCCAGGTTTACAGCTTCCAGATGGCTTTCACATACGGCTCATGGAGAAAGCTAGAATGAAGTAACTTGTTTGTGCGGAGTGATTGCTCGTGACTCAAAAGGCATGGAAAAAAAAAAAAACAAGTATACCACTCTGCACAACAAAAGGCAAAAGGTATATCATTAACACAATATCATCATAAGTAATTAAGGTTCAATTCAAATAAATGGAACTAAACATGAAATGTTATTGTCACAATAGCCTATATGTTTCTCTGATAATGAAGTGCACCAAAAATTTTGGCAGGTATTACCAAATAATTTTTAGAGGCTCAAAGAATTTATAATGAAATCATAAAGGGGTAATCTGAAATAAATTCATAGTTTACAAGATTTACTAATCAATAATCATACAGATCAATCACAATTTGTTATCCTACTTCTAAAGCTACTGCAATAAGATTCCATATTCCACGGTAGACAGCACAAAGTTGACACTTACAAGTAATCCAACAAAGAAAGTGGACTACCTCAAGCCAGATCCATTTGTTGGCATAGACTTCTACCTCAAGGCAGTAAAAACATCGAAGCATATTATAAACTTTAATTGTCCTACCTGGATCCATTGTCAAGAAGTGTAACCGAGTACTAAATTGGTACTCTTCTCCCTCAACTTCACTCAATTCAGAGTCCTTCAATATAGCTGCATCGAAATTCAAGCAAATGCATGTTCAGCATTCTGTATCTATGCCAGTATCTTAAATTTTGGGAAGGTTAAAAGCTAAAAGACAAAAGCAACATGCTCTGAAAGCCACTTGTTTCTTACCAGATGCCGCCTGATAAGTTTTTGTATTGAATTTAAAAGATGGAGCTGAAACTTCTTTTGACTTAATTGTTTCCGCAGCAATTTCAATATCAATGACGTTATTTCTCAACATGGTGTTCATTTCATCAATTTGTCAACTATCCTTAGACATAAAGTTGAAACTAATCAGATTCTACAATACGTTCATACCATATAAAATTTTTGCAGTGCTGATAAAACTGAGTGAGTTAACAAATATTTCCACAAGGTGAAGGTACATGCCTTTGCAAAGGACAACAAATAAGCTAAACAGGAGAACAGAAAATTAAAAAAAGACAGGACTGAAGTTCATTGAAAGAATAATTCAAAGCATAACATAAATTTCCTATTCAAATGGAAAATGAACTCAAAAAGTTGTGATATTTGAATACAACTCAATGACTTGCATTTGCGTGCCTTTGAAATAATTTTGAAAATAAAAACGGAGATTCTTTCTCATTTCTCAACGATCTCCAAAAATTCTTCGTTCTTTTTCTCTTTTTTCTTTATTTCGATTTCCCTCCAAATTTCAAAAAAATTAAAACGTGCAAAATTATTTCATTCTTTTCTCTGTAAAGAGCTTACCGAATATATGTCAATTTACAGAGCAGATAATCATCAGACTTATTGACAGTTATCATTCCCGGAACCCGCAATGACTGCATCTCGTTCGTCGAATTTCACTCCACCTCTACTCTTTCCGCCACCAACGATGCCTCGCGCCACTTTAAAATAGATCTAAACGTTAAAGTTGGAAAAGAAAAAGGAAAGAAAATTAATACAAACATAATCACAATAAAAAGAGAGTTTACTTACTGAACCACTGGGAACCGCCATTTCAGTGATTATCTTGGTGGTGCAATTTAGTTAGTCGTTGGATTCAGTACCCTTTTTGCACTCTTTCAAGCTTTGTTGAGAGGATTTGAACTGAATTAACCTCTTTAGCTGAGAAATCGAGCCAATAATCACATTATCTTAAAATTGATTCTTTTTTTTTCTTTGCTATTGTTGGATCGCTGTAGCCTACGATCCAAATATGGAGGGATTTTTGGAACGAGTTTTAAAACTCACTGACCAACTCAGTATTGCGTCCAAAACGGCGCCGAAATAGGTCATGTTAGGCGGCCCACATCTATCCCATTCTTTATTTTAGTGGGCCTGAATTACCGTTAACTTTTTCACCCAAAACGTGGGTCGTAAATAATTTTGAAGCCTTATTCACTTATTTCAATTAATTCAACTCCAGATTTTTTTTTTTGAAACCAGGTTACTCACCATTAATAGCATCCTTATGACAAATGTTAATAAAAACTATTTATTTAAAAAAAAAATTATTTTTTAAAACATTTGCTAAAATGGCAAAATATTACATGTCATTATTCAATTGGTCTATTAATCACATCAATAAAACTTAATAGTCGAACTTGGTTAACGATGAAAGAATTCAGTTGATTACTTTTTCATCTTTAAGGCCTCAATTGGATGCAAAATTTTCATGAGGGCTTAATTGATTTTTTTTGTTGAGGGTTATATTTTTTTTTACTATTAAGCCTTCCTATATCCACAACTTCTTTTAAAACACTCTCACTAACTTCAACATTCTTAAGGAATCTAGCATTATTAGTTTTTACAATTCTCGAATCATGCTTTGGTGTGTAAAACCTATATGTTTTAGATTTAATTGGATAACCAATAAAGTATTCACTTAACGAACGAGAATTTAATTTTTTTTCATGTGGATTATATATTTTTGCTTCCACTTGGCAACCCCAAATGATGCGAGTATTGATGTCCAATTTCAGACAAATGGACGTGATGGGTTTAGCTTTACTCAAGGTCCAATTACTCTTTATTTCCAAATAAATTAGAGCTCAATTGAATGTATTGGTCTAAGACTTTGTGACAAAAGGCATTCAATAAGTGATTTTGACGGCTTGAACATTCAAGACTGCATTGTGAGGCAGACTTAATCCATGGATACAAGCTGAAAAGGTGAAACTGATTGTAAGATTTTTTTAAGCTTGGAATTGAAGTAACTAGTCCAAAATGCACACTCACTTGAAGATTAGTCCATTTGGATCACTTAAGATTTAGTTGTGGGCACTAATAAATAAAATGCAAGAAAATAGTACAAGAAGAAGTGGGCACTTTTGATCAAACTACGATAACCACAATGAAAACAGGGGACAACAAAATTGTCCCTTACATCTATAGAGCGTAGCTTAATAAGATGATTTCACTGTATCTGAACTTAATATTACTAGTGATACTAGTTCTAATACATATTAGAGAAAAATTCTCACTTCTGTACTTCAAAGACTAAACCAATCACCGCTAGATTCTCCCGTGGGAACTTAGCTTGTAAAACCAATCACAAAAAAAGTTTTACCGTCAAAATGCACTGTTACAAATAACTTTTCTTACTGAACGAATAAGTGCTCTCAAAATTAGTACAACAACCTATACAAGTCTCTCAAAATATATAAGGATTTTCAAGACTTGCTACATACTAAAAGATCAATCATAATCCCTTCTAAACAACAATTAAAATAGCTTAATACAATATAAGATTAATGACCAAAGTAAAAGAAGATTACTAACTTAAGTCTTCAAGTTTTGGTTTGATCCATCTTCTTTGATCCAAGGGATATGATATAATCGACTCAATCTTCAATATGTGTCTCCAAATGAATTGATATTCATTGACAGGATTGAATCATTTTAAAATATCAATATAATCCAATAAATTTTTTCAATAAATTGTTGCATTATCATAATGGTGATCAAAATGCGTACTACCCATTGACACATTACAACAACTTTAAAATATGTCAACATAATTAATACGACTCTCCATCCACGTAGGATGAACCAACCTTAGTTTCTTCCATATCATCCTCCATATCATATTTCGGTAACAACAATTATATAATAAAACAATCAAATATTAGAATTAAAAAAAAAAAACCAGAGAACTTTTTACTAAAAATTTAACTTTGTTTGAGATTTTCATGATCTATCAAAGTATACCAATTCTAGCAAAAAAAAGTCCTTTTTTGTTTTGTTGACCAAAAAATAAGTCCTCTCTTTTGAAATCCAAATATATCAAAATGACTTACACTTATATATAAATTATATTTAATATAAATATTACTTTTTTATTTATCAAAATATAAATATTACTTTTAGGAGTAAGTTTAATAAAAATCTTTTAAAAATCTGTGGTGCAAACGAATTTCATTAATTATTCAATTATTATAATATAGGGCTTCTTGTTAGCCAAACCTGGACCACCCCTACCCCCCGAACCCGTGAAATCTTATGTCATAGAAAATAAGTAGCACTAAATATTTTAATATGGTGTCACAGTGAATTTCCCAAAAGTTGAAAAATATTAAGGTAAATTCTTAAAATAGTCATTTTTATGTGTTTTGAATTATATTTTATTTATTTGTATTTGAAATGTTACGTTTTAGTCATTTATGTTATCGTTTTGTTACGTAATAGTCACTCTGCCATTAAGATATGTTATCTCCCAAACGATAGTCTGACGTGTCTGTTAAAATGAGTTTAAAATGACAATGTGAATGTCCAACTGGGATGAAAAAAGTTAAACTTTTATATAAAAATAGAAAATAAAATTTGTCCTAAAACCGAAATCATTCACGATAGGCATCCCAAAATTTTGTATTTTACTTTTATAAAAAAAAATTAACGTTTCTCATCCCAACTAGATATTCACGTTAACATTTAAAATTCATTTTCAATGTCACGTCGAATACCATTTAAGAGGTCATAGATCTTAACAATAAAGTGATCATTTCGTAACAAAACGATAACGTAAGTGACTAAAACATAATATTTCAAACATTAATAATTAAAATATAACTTGAAATAAACAAAAAAAAATAACTATTTTAATAGTTTACCAAAAATATTATATATTTCAAAGTATTTAATTTTAAACCACAAAAAGATAGTGCAAGTACAGTTGGCACAATTATGAAACCTTTATAAAATGGAAACATCAAATGCTTTCACACATGTAGATTTCAACTCCGTCGTCCCCATGTTCAACCAATGTCATCATGTAACTCTGACCATTGGATTTCTCTTCAATTTGTCAACCCAGTTAACGATGAATGGCTCACAACTCATCTCATCAGGGATTGGTGTAGTCAAATTTTACTTTTGGTCCCTCTATTATGTTCACATTTGTAATTTAATCATTTTTATTTTAATTTGACATTTTATTTTTATAATATTTTTAGATGGTCCAAATAATTAACGCTACTAATTATTTTGATTAAAATATTAATATGAATTATTTCTTTGGAGAAAAAAAAAAAGCAGTATTCATTAAAGAAAGAAACCTTGGTGGACTAAAAGGAGGGAACAAGGAGAGTATCTAAAACCTGAGCCAATAAGCTCACCCAATACACCATAACCTAGCTCCCCTCATACTCACCCAAATTAGCCAACCTATTAGCAGTAATAAAGTCCACCATAGAAGAGGCACAAATAGCATAATCGAAGAAGTTCACTTGAGATAAAACCATTCGTGCCAAAACATGAGCTGCTTTATAGGGGCAAATTTATTTAAATCGATTAAATGGGTTGAGCAGGGCGATTTTCAATTAAAATTTGTGAGTTTTGGTCAAGGTCGGATTTTGATCAAACCTCCATTGCTTTGCCTAAAAAATTACCAAAATACTCCTATGTTAATTTTATAACAAATTATTTTATTTAATTAAAATTTTTGAACTTTTATACGATTTTAACTATTTTTAATACATATTAGTTAAATATATAATATTTTATAAATGTATTTTATTTAAATTTGTAAAAGTTAGTATGACCTAAAAAAAATTATTTAATATTTCAAGATCGGTCAAGTAAAGGCCAAATTTTTTTTTTTTTTGTGTGTGTTGGGATTGGATATTGAAATTTTAAATTAAATCGAGTTTATGACGAAGTTGAAGTTGGAAGTATAAAAATTGGGTTGGACTTGAGGTGAGCAAAAATTCACTCCATCCTGTTGTCATCCCTAGCCAATATTGTTAATTATTTAGACTAACTAATGTCATTTACAAAAATATAGGAACTAAATTATGTTAAATTAAAGCATATTGACTAAATCTCAAATTTAAGAATAGTAGAGGGACCAAAACTAGAATTTGACCCCTTGAAATTGGTTTGGCTTTAAAGAAGAACAGGAATCTAATTTAATGCCACCGTAATGATTTTTTTCTCTGTGATTAGACTAATTCCACGTCAGCAAATTATAAAAAATAAATGGAAAATGGTTTTGAGTACAAGCAACCTAACCCAACCCCAACCATACGCCCCCACTTGCTTCATTTCAAACATATGGCGGCAGGGGTAAGAGAAGTAATTTTCCCGTCAAATCCAAGGCTATTTTCGTCATAAAAATCACTGTATTTGCTGCCCGCTTCCTTAACCAATGGCAAACTCGCTTTCTAAAAATACCAAATTCCCTTCGTCATTCGCCTTTTGTGTTTCCCAACGTTCACCTGTCCGCACCTGATGGCTTCACCTAGCCGGCTAAGACACGTGGCGTCCAGCCTTTGACCCCACGATTCACAAAATAAATAAATAAATATTTAATTACTGAAAAACAAATACGATAAAACGACCACTTCGATATTAAACTATATTATAATATTTATTATTATTATTATCAAAAGCTAATATACAAACTGGCCATCAGCATTTTTTTTTAACTTGTTGCTTCCATCTCCGAGGAGTCACCACCGGTGAAGTGATTTTCAATGGCAGGGGACAACTCAGTAGCGAGTCTCCATCGAGTTTTAGTGGATCGGTGTTTGAGTTTGGAAGCGAGTCATGTTAAGTTAAGAGAAGAGTTTGATGAGATTGTGCAGCTAGATAAAAGAAGTGATGAAGAAGAAGTTATGGTAGCGTCAGATTCAGGCGATTCCACGTCATATCCCGTCTTCGTAACTTTTCCCGGTTACTTCTCGACGGGAACACCTTTTAAGAACGTGTTGGATTCCGTTGGACATGCTATCCATGTCTCCTCGACTGCTTCGGGAAGGATTACATTTTGGTACCTCTTTTTTTTCGCCTTTAATTTCTTAAAAAGAATTTTGAAGTTCTTTATTGATCCTTTGTGTAGTTACTATGTTGGTTCTTTTGAAATGATTGATTCTCGTTTCTGGGTGTTTTGTTGTTTTCATGATGAAACATTTGTTTATATGATAATTGTTATAGATTTTAAAAACTATTTTTTGTTGTATTTTTTGGTTTTAAAGTGATAAACATTAGTACTGTTAATTAAAAATTGGAAGTTGGGTAAGGTAGGAAGTCTAGATCATGTTTAAAATGGATTCATTCTCTTAGGATAAGCAATAATGTTGACTTTTAATGAAATTTATAGCATATAAGAATGTTAATGTAAAGAATAAGGAAGCATTAGATAGGGTTTCTTTTATATTCCTTTTGCTGTATTCTTCTTGTAGTGTATAGTTCTGAAATATAGTTAAGATGTTCGATAAAAGTTCGCATCCAATTCGAAACCCTCTTTTTTGTTTTCTTGTAACCTTTTAGAGTTGGTCAGCCTTCAATACGGATGGCTCTGCTTTATTTTCACATGGCAGGAAATTTTTAGGCATCAGTTACTTTCAAGATTAAATTTCTACAACTGCTGGTCAAAAGATACCCAAACCACGTAAATATCTAGTTTGCATTCAAGTTGTCTAAGAATTTCTATAATTAGTAATCCAAGGAGTACTAGAGTAATAAGGTCACTTTTTAACAAGAAACATGATAGTCTACATGTCCTTTCCTCTTTTAGCCCAGTTTCCTTTTAAGTGGTTGGTTGGCTAAATATGTATCATTCATATGAGTTATGGTGTCAAAGGCATCAACCTTTATCTAGTAAAGTTGAAATTAGCTAATAATGGTAATGGAGAAAGGGGATTTCTATGTTTATGAGATCGAGTATGGAATTTTGTTTACTCGTTTTAAATTGAGTATCTGTTTCACTCTCTTTCATGCTAGGATTGGATATCCTGTATTTTACTTATTCATATGATTGAGTCCTTGAATTTTCGAAGTAGTATAAAAAGAAGTTCTTCAAATCATTGCTATTTGACCCGGACCTCTTCTAAAAGAGTCGAGGCATTTTGACTTGTTGACATGGACAAAATCAGGCAAATTGATATTATAATTTTTTTTTTTTTTTTTTTTTTTTTATAAGATGTGTTTTGATGCAATTCATTTGTATTCTTCTGTTCTTGATTGATATGTATATTCAACTAAAAATTCGTTTGGTAGTTTTGATTACTAAGGAATGTCGAGAAGTGTCTTCAATTTTATATTAGATGTAATGAGGACCATGGTAAAATATTTCACCTTGGACTATGGTAACTTGTCACTTATATTCATTGCTTGTCTCTCAAGCTATATCATACAGAAACTATAGGATAAAAAATCAAGGGCCAGCTCTTCAACTGATTTTAGATTATTTATGCGTGCTTTCTCTCAGAGAAAATGCATCTTCGAGCTTGCTGTTAATATTGTTATCTTTTAGGCATTACTGAAATGTTCTGCCATTAAAGTTGAAGAAAGTTTTTTTTTTTTTCCCTTTTTATTGAATCCTTTTGTCACATGTTCATTAAATCATGCATCACTTTCAAGTTGTGCAGCTGATAAAGAAAAGGGTTCTCTTACCACAGGAATCGCTCAGCCGAAAATCTTTTTGGATGGAAGTCCAATGAAGTCTTGGGACAAAGAGAGAGAGCACTTCTAATAGCTGAAGAATACCATGCTCCCCTTAAGAAAATTATGGAGAAGTTGATCTCTGGGCAATCATGGTCAGGTCAGTTCCCTTTCAAGAGGAGGTCAGGTGAAATATTTATGGCCTTGGTGAGTAAAAGTCCATTGTATGAAGATGGTCAGCTTACTGGTGTGGTAACAGTTTCAAGTGATGCGGCCATTTTTAATGGTTCAAATTCAGAGAATACGGGACCATATCAGGATCATAGTAGACCAAGGAGGTCAAAGATGAAAGGCATGCAGTGGCATCCACCACGGCCACAGATTGCATCATCTGTTTCTAATCTGGTGCTTATGTATAGCATTACTAACGTTTTTGCCCCATTTTTCTTTATTTATTTTCCATTTCTTGTTCTAATTTCATGCACTGTCAAAACACCCAGGCTTCAAAATTTCTACTCAAGAAACAAGATGGTGTAAGCAACTCATGTAATAAGTCAATGGAAGAACAGGATGCTGCAACAAGTACAGTAGACAAGTTAGAGACTCCTAATATAGCAGTAAGGCTTTGTTCTGAGATTGCCTTTCAGCTGGTTCTATATATCTCTAAATCAGATACCTAACTTGTTCTTTTTGCCTTTCTCTTTTGTATTATTCAAGGAAGGTGAACTTAACTCAAATTTCCTTGAATGGGGGAACGCAGCTGTAGGAATTAGCCCTCAAAAGGATGAAAATGCATTCGATCTTGCTCAACCTAAGAAAATTGTATTGACATTCTTTCAGCTTAGTTTGTTATAAGCTTATCTCAACTAAGTGATGAGAAGTTCAGAACTCAGAATTCTTTAGGGAATTTAAATTGTCTCCAATTGCGTATGCTTGTTCATATATTACTTCGATTTCTTTCTGAAATCATTAAAACCTGCAGAGTAGACATTATCATGTTATCACCCTACTGAAGATTGCATTCAATGAAGAAATTCTACCTCTCCGTCATATATTTTTCATATTGTTGAACACTTTTTGCTAAATATTTGATGGAATGACTGCAGGCTGCAAAAGTCTTGGCAAAACTGCACATCAGGGGACCTAGCAATCACAGCAACGAAGATGATGAATGTCCTCAGAGAAAGGATGTGACTAGTAGATCGGCAACTAATGATGTGAAAAATGAACATAATGTTTCTAGGGGTTTAAAGGCATCAATTCGGAACCACTTCAATTCTTCCTCTATGGCTGAAAATGCAACTTTAAGCGTAGAAAAGCGCACAAGTCCAACACTTGTTGAAGAGAGATCTGTTGTAGACTCTTCGAGAGAGTACAATGGAAAATTTTCAGTAACCCGAATAACAGAATCCACCGCAGGATTAGCGTGCCAAGTAAATGAAAATGAATTGGACCTAGAGTTTGTAAATATGGATGCACCAGAGATGGAAGATGAATTACAAAAGCAAACAGATGGTAAAGGCTTCTCAAGCTTAGCGAACAGCACAGGCAGCCAAGAAAGTCAATCAAGCAAAGGGGACAACAATGAGTCAAACTCTATGGTTGACTGTGAGATTCGCTGGGAAGACCTACATTTAGGGGAGGAGGTTGGACAAGGTAAACTTCTTTTTTTTGAGTTTTGACATGCTTATATATGACTGCATGCTGGTGCACCTGATTAAAATAGAAAAAGAAAAAAAAATAGAGTCTGATCGGTAAGAAGTGGATTCTGGCACTATTTAAGAGACTTACTCTTGCTCATGTTTCAATGTCTGGGTAACTGTTAACTGAAATTAAACCATTTTAAAGGTTGTTGATATTACTTTTGTTAGACCTTCATTTTAAAGTGATTTTTCCAAGAAGTACGTTGGTCATTACATATGTCTCCATTGTTGTTTATTGGTTGCACTCTATTATTTCCTTCAATGATAGTTCTATACTTTACATAATATCCAATCAATTTGTTTGCTTCTCCCCTCAGGCTCTTATGCAGTTGTTTATCGTGGGATTTGGAATGGAACAGTAAGTTCTTTAATGCATTTGTTTTAATTTCTTGTGCCAAATATTAATGTAAAAACATTTACTAACCTGGACAAAAACCGTTTGCTGCATGAAGGATGTTGCGGTTAAGGTCTATTTTGCTGGTGAATATAAAGAATCAACATTACTAGATTACAAAAAAGAGGTACCCTGAACTCTTCGTTTTTGATGAGGCAATATCATGTGGGAAATGATCTGATACATAAGAGTTCTGTTTCTTACTCTTCAGATAGATATAATGAGAAAACTGAGACATCCAAATGTACTGCTGTTCATGGGAGCGGTGTACTCACAAGAACGACTTGCAATTGTCACTGAGTTCTTGCCTAGGTAATGAAGTTGCTATTTTGTCCAAGGGGTACTCTATCAATGACCCTCTGTTGATAATTCAATCTACAGAGGGTGTTTCAGCGTCCTACTTTATTCTTTTCCACCATTGCTTGTGCTAGGAATGATGTAAAACACTCTTTCCCATTTTGTGATAGTACCTGTTTACATCTAGAAGATCAACTCAAAAAAGTTATATGTATACTGCTCCTTTATTGGTGGTATGTAGCACTTATTTATTGTTGATTAATAACCAGGGGAAGCCTATTCAAAGCACTTCACAAGAATAATCAAGCATTGGACGTTAAAAGGCGCATGAGGATGGCCCTTGATCTTGTGAGTTTTCCATCCCTTTTCCTTCATCCCAAGTTCCCAGCTGGTTAGCTTTCAAAAAAAAAAACTCACACTACAGTTTTCTCTGCAGGCTCGAGGCATGAATTATTTGCATCATAGGAACCCACCAATAGTCCATAGAGACCTAAAGTCTTCTAATCTCCTTGTTGATAGGAATTGGAATGTCAAGGTAACATATGTCGGTTGATATCTTCAAATAGTTCGAGCTGGTTTAATCATTTTCAGATTTCTTATGGTTCAATTAATGTCTTAGGTTGGAGACTTTGGCCTCTCTAGGTGGAAAAATGGAACTTTCTTAACCACAAAGTCTGGAAGAGGAACGGTAATTACCCCTTCGTATTCTTTTCTGTTTCTTCTTTAATAGATCGTGTAGCGGAAATTGTGCGAAGAAGAACCAATACGTTTTTTCGTACTTGTTGCATCAATCTTGTACATAAAAATCACTTATACAACAAGTTTCTGAACTTCATTCGATGTTTTTCTAATTGCAGCCCCAATGGATGGCCCCGGAAGTCCTCAGGAACGAGCCTTCAAATGAAAAGTAATCTTTAGTTTTCAAGTTTTTCCAGTGAAGACATTAAGAATCAAGTTGATCTTTCTTTAACCTTCCCTGGTTCCTGACATCGATCCTAAACAGGTCTGATGTATTCAGTTTTGGAGTTATCTTGTGGGAATTAATGACCGTCTCCATTCCATGGAACAACCTCAACTCTTTACAGGTCTTCCTCTTTAACACACCTCAAAACTTTATTTGTTTTCTTACAAAACTAACATAAATCTTTAATCTTAATCGCTATATTGAAACCACAATGCAGGTAGTTGGCGTTGTAGGCTTCATGGATAGACGACTGGAGCTACCAGAAGGCCTTGATCCTCAGATAGAATCTATCATCCGTGACTGTTGGCAAAGGTATATGTTAATCTTGCTCTATTTCCTATCTTTACTTATTCAAATGGAAGCAAATGGACAAAAGCTAACCATTTCTTTGTGTTCCAAACAAGCAGTAATCCAGAAGATCGACCATCGTTTGAAGACATTATCAATAGAATGACAGGCATTGTCCAAAAACCTGCCATTGGATTAGGTCGAAGACACTCGGAGCCTTGAAGTTGCAATGGGGCATTAGAAACAATGTCACTTTTTTCATTCATTGGGTTGGCTATATTTTAGAGAGCTTAGGCTAACAGAAGAAAAACATCAAACAAATGCATTGTACAAATACCTTAGTTTGTAGCTTACCCTTTAGTTACCATGCCTCCCATTTTGGAAAAGACGAAATAAGAAGAGCGGAGGCCAAGAGTGTTGCATTGTAAGATTTAGGGGTTTTTTTTATAGGAGGAGGAAAGCAAACCTACAACAATTAATTTAATTATTATTTGGGTTTAATGTATCTTTTTAATGGACTGAAATGATGTTATTCCAATGTAGTTTCTTTTCAGTAGATAGTATAGATTTATATAGATATTAGTTTTTAAAATAATGTTTATTGTATTATGTTAATATTTAAATTTGTTTATGCAAGGGGAAGTAGTGGTGGTTTATCCGAATATTCATTTACCTCTTTATCATTTTCAAAGTGTCGTATTGGTGTATTAGTTTTAGAGTTTGTGAGATTTAGTTAATTTATTGATAAGTTCGAGATAACAAATATATGTGATGATATATGTGATACCTAAGTTAAGAGTGTGATTTCAATGATATTGAATGACGAGGTTTTGGATTCGTTCGTGTCTTTAACTTGATAGGTGATTATTTTTAGTCAATAATGATGATCCATGATATTAAAAAGACATGAGACGAGCTTATAAGGTATAAATATGACAATTCCAAAGTTATAAAGTAATATCACTCGAGACATTTCAGTTGGTAAAGATAACTTTGACTATTTCGAAGTGACTTGTACTATTGTTACTGTGATAATATTACCAACATAGGTCACAATAATATCTTTCTATTATCAGCAAATAAATACACTATTCAACATGTAGAACCAAAGTTGACACCCTGTCCAGATAATTTCATATACCCAAGTATAAAAAAATCAAAATTTCTTTTATATACATATATGCATACACACATCAAAATATAAATTTATATATTTGATTTGTTGGTATCGTAAACAGTATAGAACAAGTCCAATATGTCGACGCATGTTGTCTTCTTGTATCCAAAACACCACCCAACCCAACCCCGCCTGTGTTTCCAATCATGTCTTCCTTTCATCTATATTCTTCTTCTACTAACTTCCTTTCTCTCCAATTCCAAACCCTAAAAGCTCACAGTTTTGACCCCCCAACCATCACGTCAGATACCAATACAAACCCTATATTCCCATCAATATTTATATAACAAAAAATTATGTTAATATCAATTAAATTTTAATTTTATTAGTATTGATATTATTATGGATATAAAAAAGTGTCATCATGAATGTATCCGTGATTAAAAAAATAAAATTGAATAATTATTTTATTAAGAAAACAATGACTGGAATTGTGAGAGCCTGTATGGCTATGAACGTACATATATAGAGACTACAGTAGTAGGAAAGTAGGCAATGGCATTAAGCATGAAGTAGTAGGGTGGGGTAGGCGTAGGCTATTCCATAATCTCTTCAGTGTTGGGTTTCAGTATGAAGAAATGACAGTCACTGCCAATGCCAACAGACTTATTTTAGCCCGTGAACCCTTTCTCTCTCACTGCCAATACCAACAGACTTATCACAGATTATATTTCCAAGGAAAATATTTTAGCCCGTCTCTCTCACACCCTCAACAACGTCCATTCCCTTAATCATTGTAATTCCTTTGGACTTGATTCCCTTCAACTTTTTTAATTAATGGAACGTCTAAAACTTTTGGCTAAATATGTTTTATTTTAAGATTTAAAAAAATAAATTAATTTTCGAGAGTGTATGAAAATATATTTAATTGAGCGAATTTTTATTAAGATGTAAAAAAATAAATTAATTTTCGAGAGTGTATGAAAATATATTTAATTGAGCGAATTTTTATTAAGATGTAAAAAAAGAACATTCAACAAAAAGTGTTTTTTGAAAATCTAAAAATACCATATTTTCTTTAACATGTCAGCAGTAAGTTCATAAAGCTGAAAAAATTTTCTTATTAGAAAAATATATAAAAAAATTCACTTTAAATAAAAAAAAAGGAGATTTGAGTCAAAATTTTAGTAGTATTTTGCTGACAGTTAACTGTATTTTTTTTTCCATTGATAAGACGAGACAACGTGAATCAGAAAAGCGAGACAAAGGAAATGAGAATAACAAAAATAGATATTGCCTTAACTTTTAAAACCAAGCAATTCTGTTTCTAGTCATTTCTTGAGCACATTGGCTTTGAACTTGAGGACAATTTCCCTACTTTATACTCCCAATATATATATATATATATATATATATAAATATTCTTTTGGTACCATGTTTTAATTGAATTTTAATAGCCACTGGTTTAATAATAAATTTATTGATATGAGATTTAAAATTCTATTTTTGTGTTTGTAAACGCTGTGATTGTTTGAACATGACCAACAAATAATCAAATTGCCCATGTGCTAGCGAGGAATTCTATCTATTATGACGTTGATAGATGTCGGTTGAGTTTTAATTTGATTAATAATATATATGGATATTGGTAAGTTCGAGTGCGTCAAAGAGCATTATCTTCTTATTTATATATTGGGAGGGACTATGGATAATTTTAGGTATTGTATTCAAAAAAAAAAAAAAATCAGAACCTATAATAATATTATTAAAAAAAAGAGAGATTCATTTTATTTCAGGTGGCATTTATTTAAAGATCTATTATAATAAAATTCTTTTAAATACACGAGTTTATTCTAACCAATTCAAACTGTTTTACGAATAATTGATTTCCAGATAAAAATAATGAATTCGGTGATCAATTTAATAGATTTCAACTCACTAGTATATTTTTATAGTTTCCAACTTAGATTGATTAAACAATTACAGTCACCTTATTTCTATATTTTAACTATAATCGTTAATTTAATAAAGGATCTCATGAGATCCCACTATGATAATATTTCACCTTAAACGTTACCCTATTTTAAGCATTAAACGTCAATTTAAATTTATTACGAGATATATTTAAAACAAACACATTAAATTGTAAACATATTTATATTTAAATTGATACTTTCAAGATTTAATTAAAATATTTAAAAATATGAGGATCAAATTATAAAAATTAAAACATATGTTGAAGGAGCCAGATACAATTAACCCTTATTACTTTTTATCACAATTTGAAGAGTTTTCCTGCTCTGCTCTGCTCTGATTTGAGAACTCACCCGAAGAAGGCGAAGCCCCCATATGGGTGTGCAAAATCTAATCCTATTAAACACCGTCGGGTGGGATCACGAGCCGTCTTAATTTACCAACACTCTCATCCACCATTGGATTTGAATCAAACAGATGTGGTGACCCACTTCATTTAAAAAAAAAAAGTAACTTTCAAATTATATAATATTCTAAAATTAATTTTTATATAAATTTTAATTTGTCCAGATTTTAGGGGTATATATTTTTATTGTAGAACAGAGGGAGGGGTGGGAGTGTCGTAGACCGAGTCATCGCACGCTATTTCAACGCCGTGGGACACGAGTGTTCATACTATCGAAAAGTATGAAAGTACAAATCTTTGGTCAACAAATGACAATTAAGTCCAAAATTGTGTAATGGAGGTCCCTTCTATTTTGTGTTCATTTATTTAAAAAAATAAATACATTATTCATTTTTATGTTAAATTTACTATTGATCGGATTATTTAAACAGTCTGAAAAAAAAGAATTTAAGTAAAAATAAAGAGAATTTAAGTAAAAATATAATTTCGAAAAATAATTTAGATAAAAAATAAGATCTGTTTAGAAAATGGGTCGAATCCCTTGTAAGGCTCTCTATTTTTCGGCTCGAATTTGTAATAAAAATTGTTGTTTTCTTGCTAATTTTCATTATTTTATTATCATTATTTAGATATTGTATAACTTTTATTTTATTATTAATTTTAAAATTAATTCTAAATTTGTGTAATGGAGGTCTTTTTTTTATATTTTAACTAAATTAATCCTTGTACATTAGATTAACGAATAAATTAATATTTTTTGTTAAAAATTGATAAAAAAATTTCTCTGATTTCTCTTAATTTTAACAATGAGTAAATCAATCCTTCTTAAAAAATTTAAAACAACTTAATGATTATCAATTATGAAAATCAACTACTAAAAATAATTAATGGTTGTAATGTTTTTTTGTTATTTTACATTAGATTGTGATGTTCGATTTTGGAGCCATGGAAGAAGCCACTCAGACTGTTTTGTCACTTTTCGATAATTTTAGTGATTATTTTCTCACGTTTTCAAAGTTACATGACTATTGTGTTAAATGTAACCGATCAGCTGGACATTTTCCACACTCCTCCGACACCGTCAACTATCATATCACTATTTTGTGACATCTGTGACGAATAACGTGAAAAAAAAACTGTTTTATCTCATTTTCAAAATTAAAGGATTGAAATGTAAATTCGACGACTGTTTGTTTTTCAATATCAAAATTAAGTGATTATTAGTATAATTTATTTTCCAATATCAAAATTATGTGATTATTGATACAATTTACCCTAAAAGTAATTATGACGGAGAGGGATCATTCTTCACTTCAATTCTCTTCAACATCAACTAAAGGATCTTCTTCAGAGGTATCGAACTCTTCTTCATTCGCAGATACATTTTCAGTAGCATTATTTCCAATAGAATGGGTAGGATCGTTGTTACCTTTTTGAACAACATTACTGGAATCCTCATGCTCATCAATTTCACGACCATCAGCGACTATTACCATCAAAACCAACCTTACCAACTCTAAAATGAAAGCTTCCTCTAGAATGTAGATAAGAAGAACTAGTAGGCATCGAAATAAAGAGGACCAGTTCTACAACTACTAGTTCCTCTAGCTCTTATGGCTCGTATAGTTCACGTCAAATTCTATTTCAAAACCCAATCTTTGTCTTATCTCCTCCATTTTCTCATTAATCAAAAAAGAACCTCTCATGTGAATGCTCATTCAACTATACCAATAAGAGACATAGGAAAACGAAAGTATATTTCGAATAGCTTATAATTGAACCTTAATCAAATATGGTCGAACAGCATGCATTGATTATGTATCATCTGAGAGCAGTTGTTTATGTTTGCAACTACATCCAAACACGACATCAAATATGGAGCATCATTGGCCTCTCGAAATGATTGGTCAGAGGATACATTCATAACCAACTTAGTTTTGGGGCTTGAAATTTGCAGACCTCCAGCCACCATAACCCCAAGCAAAAAATCATATATGGAAGCAATACGATTTTCCAGTAATAAGGACAATACCATTCAACAAAGAACAAAGAACAAAGAACTGTGTATTGCAAATGAGAGAAAACCAGCATTTTGAATAGATGATAGTCACTGCAATACTTCTAAAAATCGTTGTTCACACACTCCTACTTATTGCCAAGAGAGCCTTATATCAGTGACATTCAGAACATCTACCTTTCTCGTTGATGACTGATACAAAAAGTGTCCACTAGTAACAGCAATGATCAAAATCTAAAAGAAAGTGCAATAAAGGGCATTTCATTCAAGCTTCACCTCTCTCTTTGGGGGATCCACCTGCAAATAGGTGTATGGCTCTGTTGGTTCCTCCCTGCACAGTACCAAGCATGGTTATACAGGGTCAAATAAAAGAGCTTGCAAGGTGTAACTGAATAGGACCCAGTTTTCAACATCCTGAGAGTAGAAGACTCGGTAAAACATAACAGCAGACTTAAAGAACTTTCATTGAATCAGTTGCCTCATCTACAACCGCATTACTCAGCTCAAAATTATGCTCTCATACCCACATCTGAATATGCGAGACTATTATTTTAGGCAAAACAAAGAGTAAGAGTAACATATATCTAGGAAAATAAAAACTAAACTAAGACTTTAATCATCAATCAAACATCTTTGTGAAACTCATTAGTCTAGTTCTACTGCCGATCCCCGTAATAATATTAAGTTTGAAATTTAGTCTTCATACTAGTGTCAATCCGAAACATGTGTCACTGCAAATGCCACATTGGCACTTTTTAACAGCATTTACTAACATTATCATTGATTCGAGGGAAATTTTTAAATCAAATAAGAGGACTAAATTGACAACAATTTAAGTAGTGAGACTAAATTTCAACCTTGATACGAGTACAAAGACGACAGCAAAACTAGACCAAATTCATACTATTGTAAACATTTAATCAAACCTACCCAGGTTTAGAACGCATGCAATGCCAGAAAAGCTTAAAAGGTCCTGGAACGGTCTTAAACGGATTCCCCTCAAAACAAGCCTGCACCAAACAAGCAAATTTAAACAAGAACGTTGATCCACAAAGCTGACAAGTAAGTGCTCAAAACATGAACATCAGAAGGAGACAGTTGTTTAGACAAGGATCATGGCAAGGTCCTTCTACTTCTTTCTCACTCCGCCAAATCTTGTGTCAATAGTTTAACAAAAAGGATCTGAGCATACAAACCGTGCTCAAAGACCCAAAAACAGCTTCAGCTAGCACCTTTCCAAAGAACATCTCAATGTACATCAAAATTAATCTGTTCGTTTCGTGGAATTTTTGCAGGAGTTGAACCAATATAATTATATAATATCATTGATACATAGGGGAGTAAATCATATCAAAATTAATGACAATTATCAAATTTCTCCGCTCTAAACTTTCTCTTCAAAATTGAGAATTTGGGAAAACCACAATTTCATAGAGAAATAAATAAGTGGGTAAATATCTCAGGTCCCCCACCCCAACTTAAGTTAGATCAGAGTTTAGCTTCAGAAATCAAAGCTTACTGGTTCCTCTCAATGCCCCAAAAAAATATACATATGAAATACGAATTTTTTTTCCCATTTTCCATTTTTTTGGAAAAAGAAGAAAAGGAAAAAGAAATACTTGGATAACATCTTCAGCTCGATCGTTGCAACGATGAGCCTTAGGCTGTCGATGCTCCCCTTCTGGCATTCCCCATGGGCTCTCTCTCCTTGGCACTGGCCTTGTCTCTCCGACCATTCCACTGTACAAAAACTAGGGTCGAATCCAATGAAAATTTTTCAAATTAATCGAGTTAAACTAGGGGTCAACGGGTCGGGCTTGGGTTTTTATTATAAAAGGGTTTGGGTTTTTATTTTAAAATGGTTTGGGTTTTTATTTAAAGGGATTTGGGTTTAAAATAATATATTTGGGTTTTGATTAAATTGGGTTTAGAGTTATTGGGTTGGCGGTTTGGGTTTAAAAAGGTTAATGGGTTGGCAAGGGTTTTGGGTTTTTGGATTAAAGAATTGGGTTTTCATTTAAATTGGGTTAATGGGTAAAGGGTTTGGGTTTAGTTTTAAAATGGTTTTGGGTTTTATTTTTTTATTCAAGAGCTTGGGTTAGTGTTAAATAAAAAATTGGGCTTAGAAAAAGAATTAGCCCACAACACATAACACCCAAAATGACAGATGTGGGTTTTCAACTCTCCACCAAAACGGCACCGTCACTCCGACCACCACCCACGGTGTCCGACCGGAGAACCAACAAGCAAACGCAAGCACAAAAAAAATACTACTCGATTACCTTGACAACTCACCTCACCAAAGTGACGAAAGGACGACGGAACAACACCAACAGAGCAAAAAGAATTCGATTCCTACACCGATCTCACAAACGGCGACTACAATGTGGGGTGGCCGGAGGATGATCGGAAAAGAGGAAAAATAAAAGGGAGAAAAAGAGAGGATTTTGAATGAGAAAGGAAAAAAGGAGAAAGGAAAAAATAATTGGAGAGAAGGAGTAAGAGTGATTAAAATATCAAAAAAATTGGTTATTTACACAGAGGTCCTCAAGGTACACTAGAGTTTATAAAAGGGCCAAAATTTACATTAACCCTAATACAAATAGGGTAAAAACTCATATTCAGTTCTGATATCGAGTAGATTAATCCCTTTAAAAAAATTGGAGTAATTTAATTTTTGTTAATTTTAAAAGTAAGCAACTATAATTAATCATAACATTAACGTTTTTCGTCAATTATACATAAATTTGATTGGTATAATAATAAATTTAACCCTTGATATTTATATATTCTATATAAATATTGCGTGTTAAATTTTTTAAATCATGATCAAATTGATAGAATATTTAAATATTGCAAGCTAAATTTGTAAAATAGCAACCAATTTGACAATGTATAATGCTACAAACTAATTATCTTTAATTTTTCACTTTTAAAATTGATAGAGATTTAATTATTCTGATTTTTTAAAGAGACTAATTTGTTCAATATTAAAATTGAAAGGGATGATAGAGGTGGTTTTACCTAAAAATGAAAATGTAATCATCTCAAGTTTCTCACTCATGTAAGCCACACTACCTTGGAAATACAAAAGCAACAAGTAAAATCAATTGTCTACATCGTGTAATAAATTATTGTTTGTATATACCAAAATAAACTAAAATAATGGCAGTAAGTGATGTCATTATTTAAATATAAAAATTAACAATAAAATCACAATCATAGTTATAAACAATTACATCAAATTAGAATTTCCGTATTACGTTGCTTTCATAAATTCATATTTGTAAAATAACAAAAAAACATTACAACCATTAATTATTTTTAGTAGTTGATTTTCATAATTGATAATGATTAAGTTGTTTTAAATTTTTTAAGAAGGATTGATTTACTCATTGTTAAAATTAAGAGAAATCAGAGAAATTTTTTTATCAATTTTTAACAAAAAATATTAATTTATTCGTTAATCTAATGTACAAGGATTAATTTAGTTAAAATATAAAAAAAAAAGACCTCCATTACACAAATTTAGAATTAATTTTAAAATTAATAATAAAATAAAAGTTATACAATATCTAAATAATGATAATAAAATAATGAAAATTAGCAAGAAAACAACAATTTTTATTACAAATTCGACCCGAAAAATAGAGAGCCTTATAAGAGATTCGACCCATTTTTTAAACAGATCTTATTTTTTATCTAAATTATTTTTCGAAATTATATTTTTACTTAAATTCTCTATAATTTTACTTAAATTCTTTTTTTTCAGACTGTTTAAATAATCCGATCAATAATAAATCTAACATAAAAATGAATAATGTATTTATTTTTTTAAATAAATGAACACAAAATAGAAGGGACCTCCATTACACAATTTTGGACTTAATTGTCATTTGTTGACCAAAGATTTGTACTTTCATACTTTTCGATAGTATGAACACTCATGTCCCACGGCGTTGAAATAGCGTGCGATGACTCGGTCTACGACACTCCCACCCATCCCTCTGTTCTACAATAAAAATATATACCCCTAAAATCTGGACAAATTAAAATTTATATAAAAATTAATTTTAGAATATTATATAATTTGAAAGTTACTTTTTTTTTTTAAATGAAGTGGGTCACCACATCTGTTTGATTCAAATCCAATGGTGGATGAGAGTGTTGGTAAATTAAGACGGCTCGTGATCCCACCCGACGGTGTTTAATAGGATTAGATTTTGCACACCCATATGGGGGCTTCGCCTTCTTCGGGTGAGTTCTCAAATCAGAGCAGAGCAGAGCAGGAAAACTCTTCAAATTGTGATAAAAAGTAATAAGGGTTAATTGTATCTGGCTCCTTCAACATATGTTTTAATTTTTATAATTTGATCCTCATATTTTTAAATATTTTAATTAAATCTTGAAAGTATCAATTTAAATATAAATATGTTTACAATTTAATGTGTTTGTTTTAAATATATCTCGTAATAAATTTAAATTGACATTTAATGCTTAAAATAGGGTAACGTTTAAGGTGAAATATTATTATAGTGGGATCTCATGAGATCCTTTATTAAATTAACGATTATAGTTAAAATATAGAAATAAGGTGACTGTAATTGTTTAATCAATCTAAGTTGGAAACTATAAAATTATACTAGTGAGTTGAAATCTATTAAATTGATCACCGAATTCATTATTTTTATCTGGAAATCAATTCTTCGTAAAACAGTTTGAATTGATTAGAATAAACTCGTGTATTTAAAAGAATTTTATTATAATAGATATTTAAATAAATGCCACCTGAAATAAAATGAATCTCTCTTTTTTTTAATAATCTTCTTATAGGTTCTGATTTTTTTTTTTTTTAGAATACAATACCTAAAATTATCCATAGTCCCTCCCAATATATAAATAAGAGGATAATGCTCTTTTACGCACTCGAACTTACCAATATCCATATATATTATTAATCAAATTAAAACTCAACCGACATCTATCAACGTCATAATAGATAGAATTCCTCGCTAGCACATGGGCAATTTGATTATTTGTTGGTCATGTCCAAACAATCACAGCGTTTACAAACACAAAAATAGAATTTTAAATCTCATATCAATAAATTTATTATTAAACCAGTGGCTATTAAAATTCAATTAAAACATGGTACCAAAAGAATATTTATATATATATATATATTGGGAGTATAAAGTAGGGAAATTGTCCTCAAGTTCAAAGCCAATGTGCTCAAGAAATGACTAGAAACAGAATTGCTTGGTTTTAAAAGTTAAGGCAATATCTATTTTTGTTATTCTCATTCCTTTGTCTCGCTTTTCTGATTCACGTTGTCTCGTCTTATCAATGGAAAAAAAAATACAGTTAACTGTCAGCAAAATACTACTAAAATTTTGACTCAAATCTCCTTTTTTTTTATTTAAAGTGAATTTTTTTATATATTTTTCTAATAAGAAAATTTTTTCAGCTTTATGAGCTTGCAGCTGACATGTTAGAGAAAGTATGTCCAAAAAAATTGGTTATTTACACAAAGGTCCTCAAGGTACACTAGAGTTTACAAAATGGGCTAAAACTTTTACATGCACTCACGATCAAGTCTTTAAGTTCTAAAATTAACCACACAACTATAATTAAAGTTTAATTTAATCTTCAATTCTACAAAATTTCACATTAAGCCCTCAAGTTTTCAAAATTTAATAATTTAATCCCTAAATTAAATTAGGATGTTACAATTTGTCTCTCTGACCATTCCACTGTATACAAACTACACCCAAAGAAAAGGATCCCTTTTCGATTGTAGGCTACATTGCAGTCCACTTCGCACTTGGTTTGCCCATTTATAAATACCATTTATTTTTTATAAACTATAAAAATAGTCACTTTTGTTTGTCACGAATTATATTTTAATCACTTTTATTTGAAATGTTACGTTTTAATCACTTACTATTGAAGTGTTTTTTTTTTAAAGAATCCCAATTCTTATTTTAAAATTGAAAACAGGAGTCACCACCAATTTTTTACTTGGTGTGATTAGATCACTATAAAACTTTTTAAGTTCGTTTTGACAAATATTTTGGTCTTCGAAATCCAAAAAATAAGTTCGAGAATCGGTTACGTGTGGGTTTGATAGTGTTATAGATTGTAATTCAATACTTTATTGGGGTCACATATGTCATGTTTGAGAGGGAGCATTTGGGCTTTAGTCGATAGGGGCTTTTTGTTAAATTATCGAATAATATTACACTTTGAGCAAGACTCTGTAAATTAATGATCGTTGTGTTCGAACTGAGTTAACAAAGCTTGGTTTTGCATTCTTTATTTCACTGCTTATTGTTGTTGTTCACATCTTCATTTTACAATTGCAACATCTTTTAAAATGGTCTATTGTTCCATCACTGCTTACTAATTCTTTTCCATTTTACAGTTTTCAAGATCAAAATCAAAATAGATTTAGTTTACAAGTTCAGAGTCCATAATTTGCATTAATCTTTTCTTTAACATAATCTCTATTTATACTAATTTAAAATTTTCAATTACTAAAAAATATTTTTAAAACAAAAAAAAAATTATTACAAAAATATTTATATATTTTCAATCAATTTATAATTTTATTTTAAATTAAACTATTTAAACTGCAAATTTAAAATGAGTTTTAAAATGTCAATATTTTTAAATCAGACTGGTGGACAAACTGATCGAGTTACCGATTCGTCGATTCAACATGTTCCACCAGTTCGATACAAAATAAAATAAAAATCTAATTCAACTACTCAAGTCAATAAATTCAAAGATTCTCTTCGGAATGATACACCGATCGATTCTCGATATAACCAGTCCGACTAATCAGGCCAAACAACATCGATGAGTAGTGAAATTAAGATTTTAAAAAATATTTTAAATGTGAGGTTGTTGTTAATTTTATATAAATCATGTATAATTTATTATCCTCAGAACCTTTAAAACTATGAAGAGAGTAGGTGATAGCCAAATACGTTTACAAGTCTCGAAAAAGTAGTCGTATACGATACAGACTTGTTTTTTTACAAAAGTTCATTTCTCCTTTCTCAATTATTTTTTACAAAAGTTGATATAATTACTTTTATTATAAGAAAAACTTGTATACTTTTTTTAAAGGAAAAAAAATATTCAGGACCTCTTTATATTATAAAAATAGTTTTTTTAAATCAACGGAATAATTTAATTAATATATCCAAATAAAACCCTCACATATTTTTGTAACCTAACTTTTTAGCTATTAATTAATATCCAAATAAATCTTTTAACATTTACTTTATATTTAAATAAACCCTTAACAGAACCCAACGAGTGGTTCCAATGGAAAAGAGGATGTTCATCTTAAGAGATTCGAGTTCGAGCACCTGTGTGTGCAAAGTGTGTGTGTGTGTTCTTAAAGACTTAAGAAAGTATGAACAAATATTACATTGTTATTAATGGGAGCCAAGAGTAATGGATTATTTTTAAAGATGTATAAGCATTCTTTAATTTTCAAAAAAAATAGTGATAACCATTTTATAGAAGAGAAATTATATAGGCAATCATTTAATTATAATTTTTTATTTTAAGCATTCAAAATAAAAAAAAATTATAATTTAAGCACTTACGTTACATAATTTGTTTATTTTGATCAAACACGTTAAAATCTCTAACGAAAATTTGACATGAGATTTTTTGACATATGGACCAATCTTGGATGCTACATGGCACAATTTGCATGTCATAAGTGTTGCATATCACTTTAAAAGACTAAAATATAATTTGCCCAATATTACTTATTAACCAAAACAAAACATTTTTATTATTTTCTAGGTTTGGGTTTCAACTTATCCCGACCATTCGATGGTAAATTGTGCCATGTGACATTTAATGATTGGTCCACATGTCAAAATAAATATCATGTTAGATTTCTGTTAGAGCATGTTAGATTTCTGATAGAGCTTTTAACAGAAGTAATCAAACTGAATTAACTATATAATGTAAGTGCCTAAATTATAAATATTTAATTTTTAATACCTAAAATGATTTTTATTTTATAATTGGGTGTCTATCTATCTTATCTTTTATTGAATAACCTATAAGTTTTTTACCAAATAAAAAAAAAAATTTCATGCATCACATGTATACATTTTACATTTTTAGTAATGCTAATAAAATAACTAATAATTATTTAACATAGACTATCAATGAGTCAAAGTAGTTAGATGTATTTTAAAGAAGGATTCAAATTTGAGTATGGTAGAACTTCATGTAATGATCTGATAGTTAAGGGTGTTCGACGTATCAAGTGTGGTTTGGATTTGAGTCGCGTTAGTCACGTTTGTTATTCGGACTTTATCCTATTATTGTAATTCACCAACAAAAATAAAAATAACATTAAGAGAATTTTATTTTTTTTAAGAATAATAATTCCACTTAACTTCTAATTTAGTTGAAATCACTTTGAATATAAAAGAAGACTAATAATAATAATAAGGGTAACCCTTAAAATAGGGGTTTCGGTTGCTGACATATGAGTTAAACTATTTAAATTGGTCATATAAGGATCAAACTTTTACGAAGATTTTGAGACATTTCATATCGGCTTATAATAAGAATTAAGTGAATGTTGACGTGTTTAGAATCAAACACATAAGAATTGAGCCACAATTTACTTGAAAAGAAAATAAAAAACAAAATTTAAAACTTGATATACAACTTTTGAAAAAAAAAATCATTATTTGAGCACATTCGAAAAATGTTTGACCATTATTTGAATATTTTCAAAGGTTTAACCTTCATTTGAGCTCTCTCGAAAAGGTTTAGCCCTTATTTGACAATGTTAAAAGGATTGATCCTTAAATAAATAAGCCATAGAAGGTAATACTTAATAATAATAACTACACTCAAAGTCATTAAACTATTAATAAGTTTATGTTTTTCATTCAACTTCAAAAAGTTACAAAATGATCACTGAAATATTTGAATATTTTCATTCAAATAAAAAAAACTATTAGAAAGTTTTTATTCAAGTCACCAGACTATTTTTTTTTTTGTTAAATTCAACTATTGAGCTCCAAGAGATGATTCAACAATCGGTATGGTGGATTAGTATCCATCGACGAGTAAAAGAACATAACTTAGCTCCAATGGCATATCTAAGGGAGGTTGACAGGGTCCCTGACCCTCTTAAAATGGAAAATTTTTAATTTGGACCCTTTAAAAATTTTAAAAATTTAAATTAGAAAGGTAAAATTGTACTTTACCCCTTAAAATAATAAAATTTTTGATTTAATCCTTTAAAATTAAAATTTAATTTTGGCCCCCTCTAACAAAATTTTTTGACTTCGCCCCTGCTTAGCTCCAAACTAATTGGTGCAAGTGGTACGAACGGAGAAAGCCATACAACAACAATTTTAATAACCTAATGATTTAAATAATTTTTTTGAATAGTTTAATGATTATTTTGTAACTTTTTGAAATTGAGTGATCAAAATGTAAACTTACCAATAATTTAATGACTTAGGTGAAATTTACCCTAATAAAAATAAGTAAACAAAATACACCTTACTGTATAATTTCCGCATTTCATAATATATAAAAACCAATTTCCCTCTTTCTCTCTCCCTCCCTTTCTCAGTAAGCTTACGAAACTTCTTCTTCGCTTCTTCTCTGCAAATGAATCCCGAAAATCCCAAACCCTCATCTTTTTACCCCTTTTCACCTTCTTTTCCATCACCAAACTAACGTTTTTGTACACAACGAGGAAAATCAAAGCAATGGGTAAAGCTTCCAAGTGGTTCCGC
Organism: Kokia cookei; assembly: GCA_039519145.1. Lineage (NCBI taxonomy): Eukaryota > Viridiplantae > Streptophyta > Magnoliopsida > Malvales > Malvaceae > Kokia > Kokia cookei. Next base: position 35,934,005 of record CM076900.1, on the reverse strand, counting down.
AGCATCCTCGGCTTCAAAAAACCCGACCCCCATAACCAACCTTCTCCTTCTTTGAAACCAACTTCCCATAAAGACAAACGGCGTTGGAGTTTCGTCAAATCGTACCGTGAAAAAGACTCCTCCATGAACGGTAGTAATGCGAAGTTGCAGTCTTCTTCGCAGCAACAGAAAGACTCTGTTTCCTTCGTTGAAAGGAAAGGTGACAGTGAAGTAACGGATCCTAGCAAGCACGCCATCGCTGTTGCTGCCGCTACTGCCGCCGTTGCCGAAGCAGCCGTCGCGGCTGCTCAAGCTGCCGCTGCTGTGGTTAGGCTCACTAGTAACAGTGGTAGGTGCGCGCGTGAACCGGCAGCGGTTCACGTTTGCAACAACAATAGCTATATAGCACACGAAGAGTTATCCGCCATTAAGATACAATCTGCATTTCGTGGATACCTGGTTAGTTTTTTTTTTTAATGAAAATTTTCCGGGATTAACAAATGATAACGTGTTAATTGCTTGACACGTGTCCTTATTTCTCATCTTAATCACCCCCACTTCCTGTTCCAAGGCGTTGAATTCGTTGAACATTGCTGTGATTTGCAAAAACCCAAAATTATTTTTCCCTGTTTTCATTTTATTTTATTCAAATGGCCATAAAGAAAAAGAACAAAGCACGAAAACGTGTATTGTTCCCATTACTTAATTTAGGTATCTGCAAGATTCACGTTTTTACACAAATCGTGTCGTTTTCAAGTTCATCTTCCTTTCCCATCAAGTAGATAGCAAAAGAAACTACTCACCAAGCTTCCATTTTCATACATCTGAGTTGTTTCTCTTTATATGTATATGTATTACCATGTTTTATGCTGCACAATGCGCACCCTTCTCCATAAAGAAAACTACCCTGTTTGATCTCTGTCAATATCTGCAAGCTTTTACCTTACTATTTCATAGTCATGGCGTTTTCAAGCATTTAATTGTTTTTTTTTTTTTTGGGGGGGGGGAGGGGGAGAACATAGTTTTTGAGGTTTGGTGATTTGAGTAATTTGATACTATTTCTGGGGTTTGTTTAGGTAGTCTTTCATTTTATAGTACTACTGTAAGTATAGCAAGTTTAATAGAATTATTTGATATTGGGTGGTAAATAAAGTGGATTAGTTAGTTTTTTGGTGTCAAATTATTGAAAAGCTTTGAAGGGGGTACTCGCCCCCAACTACTCTTTTGCCAGGGTCAATAATTATGCAATAATTTATTATCTTACTGAATAAAGGATCAACCCAATTGTCAGCATTTTCTGATCACAAGACTTTGAATGCAATCGAACTTTTTTTTTTTTAAATTTGGATGACTTGGTTCTTTGTCTATCCTTTTTTTGAGGGTGGTTTTTTGCATATCTTGGGTTGAACTTTTCTGGGTAATGGCAAATTTTGATTTCTGAAAGGGGTGGGTCCAAAACCAGAGAAAAGTTTTTTTGTGGGTAATACTGAAGATATATTTGGCAGAGCTTTTAACATAGATAAAAGTTGTGTTTTTATGTTTAGGGTAATGATTTGGTATAGTTTTTCAACCTTGTGGGTTAAAAACCTCTATTATCATTGTATACAATATATATTTGTTTGAAATCATTTGTTATCTAGTAGTCACATGGGGTTTCGATCGAATCTGAAAATAAGTCGAATTTTTTACCATTTGATCCAATAAATGTTTATTTTATCTAAAGTAACCCTAATGATTTAGTATGACTTTTGCTAAAGTAACCAAAATGACTTTGTATGACTTTTTAGGAGATGATATAGAAAGCTTGGTGGTATTAGTTGGGGTACCAGAAGTGGAATACAGAACCCTTTAGCCATGGTCAGAGCATTATTGGGAAGGCTTGTACTAGGGGTCTGGGGTGGTAGGGCGGCTAGTGTGAAGTCCTTTTCCCATTTCATATTACATCAGAATTTTGAATATTTTGGGAATATTTAGTACAACTTGTATACTACTACGACTTACCTATTATCTTCATGGCGCCTGTGACCATTTAAAATTTTCATGTTGCTAGTACTTGGTTTCTACATTTACCATGGCGCCAGGTTTTTAAAATTTCGTGTTGATTAATTAGTTTAATAAATGATTCATTGTGGTCCTTCTACCTTGTTTTTTGAACCTTGGATTGCTACTTACTAGGCCTTTGTGAATGCCCTTTATTCATGGGCATCTGGTTCCTTCCCTTTTCGGGTGCTTTTATTTGTTTCTGTTGCTGGCATCCATAGTCATTAGCATAATTACATAAAGCTCTTTGCTTGATAGAAAAATGGAAGATTTTGCTTGAGTGATGCCCTTTATTTGTTTCTGTTGTTTGCCTGATTATACATTTTCTCATTGATGTAACCTTTGAAGGCAAGAAGGGCATTGCGAGCACTAAAAGGATTAGTGAGACTCCAAGCATTGGTTAGAGGTCATATAGAAAGGAAGAGAACTGCAGAATGGTTAAGAAGGATGCAAGCATTATTGAGAGCACAAGCACGTGCTCGTGCTGGCCGGGCCCAAATTTCCGAGTCTTCACAATCAAGCTGCAAATCGTCTCACTTCCATCATCCGGTAAAAGCCAGAATCTGTTCTTCCTTCCTTCCTGTGTTTTTCCTTGAAATTTCTCATGGGGTATTCTTTTTGCCAAAGTACACCTGCTTCATGTACTGTGGGTTCCTTCACTTTATACCTGTAGACAACTTTCAAAGCTCAAGAAAGAATTTAAGGCTTTTAATGAAGTTGGTTGATGATGAATAAAAGTCAACTTTGTAGGAATTATGACAAGATGTTGTGATGCAGTAATATATCAATAAATATATGCTTAAATTTAATTTCTTTGAAGAAAACATGGTCATGGTGGACATTAAAACGACTGGTAGCTACGTTATTGCGAAAATTATGGACCAATTGAGTTATTTTGACGAAATGACACTTCCTGCACTAAAATCTATTAACATAGAAACCTGTCATTTTCTTTGATGTATATATTGCTTGCCACTAATCGTAAGCTGCCATTTTTTATGTTTATCTTTTGAGTGGTATGATCTTGAAACTTATTGCTGAAAGGAAATTTAGCGAGTATAATTATCAGCCATTGCTGTCACTTCTATGTTGATTGACATGGTAGGTTGGATTTATTACGTGGACATACTTTTCTTTGTATATTAAATTGATGTAAACTTGTCTATTTTGCAATTGTCGGTGACTATGAAATCTCTTTCTTTTTGTATAGGATCCGGCAACCCCTGAAAAATTTGAACATGTTATTCGATCCAAGGGTACAAAATATGAACAATCATCAATGTTGAAGGTATGTTCTTCACATCTGTTTGATCTTTACGTGTATCGTTTGTCATTGTGTATTTGTGTTTAATTTACTTGATTCAACAATATCAGAGAAATGGATCAAAGTCAAGTGGAAGGACTGTTGATAATCAGGAGAAATTACACTCAGGTTGGTATCACCGTGTTGATGAACAAACATGGGTGCATTCAACAAGAATTGGTCCTAATGATGATGAAAAGAATGACAAAATCCTTGAAGTTGACACTGGGAAACCAAATTTCATATCTAAACGGAGAAACCTCTTTCATTCAACACATCTTGCTCTGAATTCTGATTTATATAGCTGTAGTTTCACTAATTCGAGAGACTCACACCAAACAGCTCCTAGTCCTTCATCTGGCGAAGTTCAGTCTTTAACTCCATTGATGCTGTCTCACTCTGAAGCAGTACAGGAAAGCCCTTTCTGCAATGCTGTTGATGATAATAGTCCACAATTCTATTCTGCATCATCAAAAGGAGCTAGTTCCAAGAGAAGCCCTTTCACTCCTGCTAAGAGTGATGGCACAAGAAGCTACCTAAGTGGTTACTCAGACCATCCAAATTACATGTCTTACACTGAATCTTCAAAAGCTAAGGTAAGGTCTTTCAGTGCTCCAAAACAAAGGCCTCATTACGAAAGATCCAGTTCAACAAAGAGGTACTCCATTCATGGTTTTGGTGAACTGAAATCAAATACACAAAGGTCTGCAATGCATGCAAACTTTGCCAGCAAAGCTTACCCCGGTTCGGGTCGGTTGGACAGGCTAGGAATGCCCCTTGGGTATAGATACTAAATAATGGTTTTAGCATTTGGCCAAGGAATGTTATTTAGTTTATGTTTAGATGTTAACAATGAAGACTCTCACCTACCTAATGTATCCATCCTTTAATGTTTTAGTGCATGTGAGTTCCCAAGTTGAAAAGAATAGTAGCTGCTTTACTAGAAGTTAAATTCTGAAAAATATGGTATGGGGTTTAATCATAATTTTGTCAATTCATCTTATATTCCTTTTAATTAAAGGGTGATTAAACAAACGCAAAGCTCAAAAGGGTGGCTATGAACTCTAGTTGTGAGAAACCTTTTTGGTGAGTTAATCATTGTCCTTTTCAAATAGCAAAAGTCATATTATGGCTATAGGAGTTATGATGATGAAGCAAGAGGGGGTGGTGAAGGTGTGCCCCCACTTGGATTATGTGGGGTAAGGAGGTATATGTACGTGAAGATATTGGGGGGTAGGGATGTCGGCAGTGGGTGGAATGGATGTGCTAAGCTGACCTAGAACATTGAAGATCCCAGTCAGGTTACGGTAATACGGTCAATATGAAGAAGTCAAAGATAAACAGTACATACTGTCTAGCAATGTCTCTATTGGGCTGCCATGTAGTATAGATGTTGATCTTCTCTTTCATCTCGATCGTGTTTTTTTCTATTAAAATTATGAAACAATATATTTTTTGGCGTACTTATAAATTTGGGCTCTAAATGTTTTATTTTTTTATTAATTTAGTTTTTTATTATTATTTAATTAATGTGAAGTTTGAATTCGATTTTTAAAATTTAATTGGGTGGAAAATCTGGTTTGCCAATCCCTTTTATCATACATCTCTTTGTTGTATATCTATCTTTTCTTATATTTTCATCTCTATGCAATCTAGCAAATGTCAATTAAACTTATTTAAAAGTTGAATTATTTGTTCAAATCTGAATATTGATTCAAAATTAAGAAGGATTTAAAATCAAGAATGGCAATGAGACGAGGCAGATTTTTGCCTACCTTGACCTTGACCCAAAGCTTGACTTGGAATTTCTAGTGGAGGAGGCCTAATGTGCCATATATACATCTCTTTCTCTAAGAAACCAGTATCATTTTCGATTCTCAAGGTCTCATACTGGACGATGTGCCTAGTATTTCCCACTGGTTTAACAATAATTCAGCAAACCAAGCTTGGTGATAACCATCTCCATCAATCTTGGCCACCTCGACACGTGCTCTCTCACTAAACTCTTCTTTTTCTTTTGTTTTCTAAACGAACTCCTTCAGTATGTTTCTAGTCCTTGCTGTGCTTGTTCCTGCATTGCCACGGTTAGTCTACACGTGAAGAAATGGTATATAAAACTTCACACTTTTTGGTACCTAAACTTGACACTTGGTACCAAATATTATATTTAAAACAAGTGTCAAGTTTAGGTACCGAATATTATATTCAGCATTTTCAAAACAATATCTTTTTAGAATAAGGTAAAAAATTATAGAACTGGTATAAATCAGATTCAAAAATCATTAAAATAAGATTGTATAATTTTTACTGTAGTTTTTAAAATTTTATAATTTTTTAATAATTAATTTGATTTGAATTAGACAAACTAATTAAACCGAAAACCAATGATCTAATTAGTTGGACTACTATCCGATTTCAAAAACATTGGATTACCTTTATGGAATAATTTCTAAAACATACGGAGAAAGCATACATGTATATGCTAGTGGAGACGGGACAAGAGAGCATTTGTGTGTATTTACACTTGATTCTAAAGCCGTTGCTTGAGCCTTGATGGATTGCTTGACAACTATCCCACCATTTATTGAGAAAGCATACATGAATATGCAATTTTTTTTTTTTTTTTTTGGTGAATTGCAATAAAAGAGCAAAGTTCGAATAATAAATAAGATTAATGTTATTCGAACTCAGGTCACGCATAGAATAGTAAACATTTTTGAAATTTTAAATTTAAAGCTTAGATTTATTCATTTAGATATATTAGTTTAAATTTTAAGAGTTTAAATTAAATTATAATTTTATCATTTGAATTGTTTATATTTTTAAAAAATTAAATTAAATTTTATTATTATTTTAAGCATTTATGTTATTATTATTATTTACAATATTAAAGAAAACATGAATATACAATGTTTAACTGCAAATAAAATAATAAAATAATTTCAAAAATAATATATTTTTTATTGATTAAATGAAATAGTTTAAATTATAATAAAATGAAATTAAATATAGACTTCAACACCTATTATGAGATTTAATAAAGGTAAAAGAACATTTAAACTTGTTGCAATGTATCAAGGAGAGGTGTTTAAATTTTGGTTAAAATCGAATTAATCGATCGAATTGTTTTAATTCGATTAATCGGTCGGTTCATCGATTTGGTTTGGTTGGAGGTCGGTTAAAGGTTTTTTTGGAGTTTTGGTTAACGGTTAATTCGATTCGAAATCGAGTAATTAATCGAACTTATAAATAATATTATATATTATACGTATTAAGCTATTACTAATTCGGTTAAATGAACATTATCAAATTTTTTTGATATGTTTTATACTTGTTTTTACAAAAAAAAAAAAAAAAAAAAACATATAAATTTCGGTTCGATTAACGATTATAAGATTAAAAAATTTATTAATACTAGTTCGGTTTGATTAACCGATCGATTAACCATTTCTTTCACCATCATGACCAAATAACAACTTGTCATATTTGGAAGATCGACAATATATCGAGTGCTGATATCATGAAATGCTTCAAGGTTTCAAAATTTTTGATGTCGAAATTCGTATCATATTAGTGATCGGGAAAATAAAATTTCTGAGTACAAATATCGGTTAATGTGGCCATTGATAATTCTTTGGGCAATAGATGTGTTTTTGAATAGCTGTAACATGAAAGGGGGTTTGTTTATGAGATTACCATTTTCATTTTTTCAATTGTTTTTCCATGTCATATGATTTTTTTTTTTATAATTTAATTCGTCGTATGTATTATTACTACTTAGGAATAAAAAAATAAATCGAATGCTTCAACCTTTTATTGACCAAAACAAAAAAACGTAATATGGATTGAATTTTTGCACAGTTAAAAGCAGAAAAAGAAACCCTCAAGGTTGACTACTTGTATGAACCAGACATCAGTTACATGCACATCACTCAAGAACACGTAGGTCTAGATCATTCTCCATCAATCCTTGGCGTGGCCTCAAATCAGAGTGTTTAAATTCCACTTTCTCATAGTTAGCCAAAAAGACCAGATATTTAGAATCATCAGAAAGAACCTCTGCAATCACGCCCTTCCACCACCCACCTTTGTACAAAGCTTCAACGTGATCAAACATTCTAAACTGGACAGGCACCGGAATATCTGCTGGAGGTGACCTAATGTGCGAGCTGTCCATCTCTTTCTCTAAGAAACCAGTATCATCTTCGGTTTTCAAGGTCTCATACCGAATGAGATACCTATTATTCTCCACTGGTTTAACAATAGTTGCAGCAAACCAAGCTTGGTTAGAACCATCTCTATCAATATTGGTCACCTCAACACGTGCTCCCTCACTAAACTCTTCTTCTTCTTTTTCTTTTCTTTTCTGTTCAGACGACTCCAACATGTTATTAGTCCCTGCTTTGCTTGCTTCTGCATTGTCAGTCTCTGTTGAATCTTTTTCCTATTCCAAGAACCAAGCATATTTAGTGAAGGAGAAAGAAACCCCAAAGAAACAAGAAAGAATTGCAAGATACTCAAGATTCAAGATGAAAAGAAAAATCTAAATAGAGTTTATACCTCCACGGCTAGCTCAGATTCATCCAACGGTGGTACCCAATTCCCATTCAACCAGGTTCTATGAAGCCTCAATTGATTCACTCCAAACAGTAAGAACATTGATGACATCCGAAAAATATACTTGTCATCGTTCAACACTTGATCAATCTTGCCTTCGTACCAGCCGTCGTCGAGATAAGCCTCCACTATGTCACCCACCTTGAACTTTCTTGGTAGCTGTGGAGGGGGCACAGGGCGTATATCGACGCTGTTGTACTCCTTGGAGAGTTTTGTTCCGCTATTTTTCTCTTGGTAAAGATCGGTGAATTGGACCACGTACCTCTTGTCGTTTGTTGAAGTAGCGCACTCCATGATTATAGCGGTGTACCACGCACGCGGGTAAACATCGTCTTCGTGGCTGACCTCAACTTTGAAACCTGTTGGCAGGTCCATCGGATCTTCGGTGGCAGGGGCGTCGATGACCTTGCCTTTTTGTGACATATTCTTTTTTTGAGGAATGAAACAGAAAAACAAAGAATGAAATGAAACTGCAGAAATGTGATTTTGATCAGGCTGAGTTGTTGAGAAGATGTAAATTAGAATATTTAAAGATTGAGTCAACAATTCAAAGATAAAATTTATTCGAAATTTGAAAGAATTTAAATTAAATTACTATACTTGAAAATTAAGTTTAAAAAAAATAAAGTTATTTAAAATATGTATTAATTTCGGACTTAAAAGCCCAACCCAGATCTACCAAATTTAGGATGGAATTAAAAATTAAGAAAAAAATTAACAAATATTGGCTCGATTGCTTCAACGTGAATAGAAGAAGGGTTGCTCTTTTAAGCAGGCAACAATACAGATTATATCAACAAAAAGGAAAAGAAAAGATGTCTTATTGAGTAGCTATGATCATGCATATGCTTCATATCACCGCAGAAAAAAATGATGAACCAGAAATCAGTTAAAAACCTTATACATGAACTTCATATCAGCTCTTTTGTGATGCACACCTGGGGAAGGTTCAGTCCATTTTCCACGAATCCAGTATAGATGTAGCCTTAACTCAGAGTGTTCATATTTTCATTTCTTCATGTGTAGCCAAATAGACCTGATATTCAGAATCATCAGAAAAGACCTTGATAATCACACTGTCAACGAGCACGGTACCTTTTATTCCCCACTGGTTTAACGATAATTGCAGCAAACCAAGCACGGTTAGAACCATCTTCATCATTGGCCACCTCAACAAGTGCTCCCTCATTATACTCTTCCATCTCCATCGTTTTCTTTGTTGGTTTTGTTTCCCTTTGAACTTCCTATATTCCAAGAACCAAACATACATTAGAGGGAACACCCCCCCGCCCCCAAAAAGAAACAAGAACCGCATATGCTCAAGATCCTAGAAAGCTCAAACACGAAATAAGCAAATAGAGTTTATATACCTCCACAGCTAGCTCAGACGCCTCCAATGGCGATATCCAATACCCATTAAACCAGGTTCTATGCAGCCTTAATTGATTCACTCCAAACTCTACGTACTTTGGCCACTGTTTATCACTGTCAAACCTAAAAACATAGTTGCCATTCTTCAACTCTTGAAGAATCACCCCTGTGCCTCATTAATGCATATATCCAGCATACCACTCATACTAATTTATTATAAATTGTTTAGAATAATTATTTGATATATTATCTATGGAGTTTTTTAAACTTCACAAATAAATTGAGGGCGAATGGAATAATTTTCCAACTCTATATACTAATTTTAATTAAATTATATAATATTTATTACTAATTACTTATATTTAACCGAAGATCAACCAATGATAATGATAGGTACATATTTAATATTAAAAAGAGAATAATCTTATAAATATAAATTACTAGACTAATTATGTAAGGAAATTTGTTTGGTACACAATTAGTGGAATTTTTAAACTCCACAAACAGGTTCAAGCGGTTGACAAATTTTTTATAAGGGTATAATAAATATTTAAAAAAAGAGATACGTGTCAATTTTTCAAGCTTGTTTGTGAAATAAAAAAAGTAAATTACGTGTACTAAATACTAACCCATTATATAAATTTATATAAGATGATTATTTTTCTCTTAAGGACCTCGTTTCTACTCACAAGCCTAATGTCTTATTTTTTTGTCTAAGTCCTTTGTTTCATCACCTTGGCTGAATTGGTGGACTTGCTCTCCTATGGAATAAAGAGATTAATATAACATTCCTAACACCTCTTGAGATGGGAATAGTGTTATTTCGAGATTGCACGTGTTAGGATTTTCAAAAGAATTAAAATAAAAATTATTAGTGTTAGTTGATAAAGTAGTTGGATACCGAAAAGAATTAAAAGGACTTTATGTTGAGAGAAATTAATTTGGGGTATAAATTAAATCGTAAGAATATGAAATGTGTATAGAAAGAAGCATGAAAATCAAAAGTATAAATAATTAAATTGGATTGGAGGGAAAAAAAAGAAAGACTAGAAGTGGAATTTTACCAAAGGTATATAGTAACTCAAGGTCAGAATTGTAGATATTTTTAAGGGGTAAAATGGTTTTTTCTTAATTAGATAATTATGGGAAAATTTTATGTATGTAGACAAAATCTCCACCCTTGGATTAAATTGGAAATTGAGGATGAATCTCCACCATTAGATTAAAATGACGATAAATAGATTTTGATATAATATTTTAATGGTTTACTTATTAAATTAATAAAATATGAACCCAACAAGTAGCTTCAGTGGAAAAGAAGATGTTATTGATTCTAAGAGTTCAGGGTTAGAGCGTTTATGTGTGCAAGGTGAGTGTGTCTTGTCAAAGAGTTAATAAAATATTTTGATGGTTGTAAGTGCCTCAAAAGTTTTACCTTACCTAATAAAACTTGAGCGAAAATTTTGTTAAATTTGTCATGTAAATATTTATGAAATTAAGAATATGTTAATAATTGTTATGAAATTTATCTAAAAATAGAGTTGATGTAAGTTTAATTTAAAAAACAAAGTGAACAGATTATGTGTAGTGAAATTGATGTAAGGACCAATTACAATGCGCATAAAAATTAAAAAAGTGAAATAAAATATTATAATAGAAATCTTATATGAACTGTTTAATGATAGTAAATTATATGCCAAGTGATATTTTGATGATTATTGAATTTCATGAGATTAAGAATTAAATTGTAAAAAATATAAAATCGACATTATTATCAATTATTCAGTGAAAATGATGATTTTAACATAGAAAAAATTTGAATTGATATAATAAAGATGACATGTCATTGAAAATCTTAAGTGGCACTACCACATTGAACTTCTTGAAGTTCAAGTTTTTTTTTTAAATATTTTAATATGATTATATAATAATATTTATTCATATTTTCTTAATTTTTTAAAAACATATACACACTTTACACACACAAATGTTCGAACTCAAATTTTTTAAAATGACCATTATCCTCTTTTCTACTTAAGTTACTCGTTGGATTCATGATATTCACTCATTGCTCGGGTTAGCTCAAGTAAAGAGTGTTACAAGTAATATCTCAATAATCGGTTATAGATATTTCTTTACAAGAAATTCATGTATTTTCTTCAAGTAAAATCGCTTATAATATATATTTAGACCAAGCTGTGTATAAAATGTCAAATCATATAACAACAGTGAATAAAATAACTCAAGAGTCTAAAATCTAAGCATGTACGTATGCATATATGTATATATATACACATAGGCACGTAACCACACAAAGAAATTAACAAATATGTAAAAAATGTAAACGAAACCAGAAAAGAATCAGTCAACGATATGTAATAAAGGTCTGATTAGTTTCCACAGTGCCATTTTGATGTAGGAACACAGCTTAGGTAATGGCACCAGCTGCAATGGTCATGTCCATTCTCTCCTCTAAACAGCATTACCAACCCCACTGTGAAACTGTCATCATTCGAAAATCGAAAACAGAGGAGAGGTTAAACAAATGGGACCGGAATTATAAACACGAGCTGCTAAACTAGTAATGTAGGGTTGAGAGAACTTACCCAACGATGAGTAAAACCATAGCGATCACCAAGAATAGGTATTGGTATACCTTATGCTTAGATGTTACAGGAGCACCGGCAGGAAGATGTTTACGTCCCACCCACCCGAATTGGGGACGAAGCAGCAAAACGAATCCGAGGAGAAAACCAGTTAAGAAACCTCCAATATGCGCAAAGTTGTCGACATGAGGAAGAATCCCCACTGCTAAGTTAATGACAATGATGACTACGAGTGTGATCAGAGCTGCAGCCTACAAATTAAGGTAAAAAATCGATATCCTCGATTACTTTTCAAGCCACATGAAAAAAGCAATCACCTATAACCCCGATTTCCCTTCATCACATTTCTAAGTAGATAGGAACCCAAGGCAACTAACATTACCTTATTTGTATAGATAGTCCAATTACTCAGCAGCTCCGACAACATTGCTCCAAGAAGGCCAAATAAAGCACCAGAGGCACCGACAGAAATGCTAAGTTGAATGAAAAGAGATGATAGTATGCTACCCCCAAAACCGGACAATAGATAGATAAGCCCAACACGTACTGCCAGGAGAAAGGAACATATGTCAATTAAAAAACCGATCAAAGACTGACAGAACGCTTATAAATGTTACATATTCTAGAAATATTATACAATTGCAAAAGGGAACAGATAACGTACTGAATCCAAATTGTTGTTCAAGGCGTATTCCAATGAAGATCAAGCTCAACATGTTAGCAAGCAGATGAATAACACCAGCATGCAGCCAGATGCAAGTGATAAGCCTCCATGCTTGATTGCCATGCACTACCTTCTCCCACCCTAACGCTCCCATTTTTTCCAATCTGAAGAATAACAAGGAGAAAGAACAACATAAAATTACACGGCTCGCGATTATCAAAGATGACATGGCATAATAAAAGAAAGGGTTGCTAAGCAAGCCATAAGGATATAACATGTTCGACAAAATTACACGGCTCGCGATTATCAAAGACGACATGGCATAATAAAAGAAAGGGTTGCTAAGCCATAAGGATATAACATGTTCGACTTTATGTACATACTGAATGACGATAGCCAAAACCGAACTTCCACCAAGTTACTATAGAAACATTAGGATTTGCATTAGACCATACAAAAACAAAAATAAAGCTACAAATCAACTAACTTCATTACCCAGTCTATGATTTCCAGACATGCCATTATTTAACAAAGCTCGAATTTGACTCAACTAATAGCTCGAGCTTGGCTCAATAATTACCGAGTTCGAGTCTTTTGTTTCAAGTAGCTTGCAAGCACCTTTACACCCCTACTATAGACAAAGCAAACCATGACATTTCATATTGAGAATTCCAATTGCTGCTAAATGAAAAAGGAAGAACAAATCTAATAATAGCCTTAAACAGTACCAATCAAATCAGACACAAATTTCCAATAGAATCAAAATAAATCACAGATTGATATATCCTTTAGCATGATCAAAGGATAATCCTATAGAAGATCAATTGGGGACTGCAGTTGAATCATCAAATAATAACTTCCTACATAAACAACTTCTAAAAGATCCCAACAGTCCATATTTAAAACTTCCAATTCCAACCCAATTTCCCATCACACATAAAAAAAAAACAAAAACTAAGCAAAATCTCAGAAAACCAGAGAGCAAAAAGAAGTGAAATTTCATACGTATTAGAAGAAGGACCAAAGAGAGGATTTTCTTTCAAAGGTTGAAAAGAAAGCCTGCCAAGGAACCTAGCCACACAACCACCTTCAAATCCCTGATTGTTCTTAGGACAGTTATTAACATACATCACCACAACAAAAACAGCAACATTAGCCACTACAAACATCGGAACAAGCCATGAAGTCCATTGTTTTTCATTGTCTTCCACAAAGTATGAAGAAGATGATGATTGGTTATAGCTATTCCCCCTGTTCTTCACATTACTTCCTCCTCTTTCAAGATCCCCACTTGCCATTTCTCCTTCAAAAACCACAAAAGTCCCTTCCTTTTTGACTCTTTAATGAACAAAGTTGTGATCTTTTTTTTCTGGGTTTTCTTGGGGGGTTGAGTTGAAGTTTATATGAACTCAAAAGAAGAGTGGCTTAATTCACCAAAAAAAAAAAAAAGAAGAGTGGCTTAAAAGAAAATTTGATGACTAGAAAATGGAAATGGGAAAAGAAATTGGGTTTTGCTTTGTTTATGTAATTGGTGTTGTTAAAGCGTTGAAGTTAGATCATGGGAGTGGTTTTCTTTCTAAATTTTCGCTTTGGTTTTTAGGATTTGGAACAGTCTCTCTTTCTATTGTTGGGGGATGCTGCTTCGCGGTGGTTTTGTCAGTAAAGCGGTGGGGTTTGATAGAGTAACCTAACCCCCTCTAATTTTAATGCAATAAATAATATATGGAAGTACTCTATATAAAATTACTAGTATACCCCTATCTCCAACAAAATTTAGATCTATTTTTGACGGATAAATTTAACCATTAATATTTGTATTTTTTGTCAATTTAATCTTTTTTTTTTTTTTGTTAAATTTAGTCCACGCTAACTACAACATTATTCTTTTAACAATGTTGGTATGTCAATTCGTGTGGTAGGTATATTTCATATTGACATGATATTAGTTGTTTTATATATCATGTTGAATTTAAGAATTATAAAAATATTCGAAAATAAAAAAATAAAGATTTAAAAAATTATAAAAAGTTAAAAAAATAGCATGAAGTACATATAAGTTGCTATTCGGGCTATCATGTTTAAAAAATTAATATTTTAGTTAATATTTTCATTAAAAATACAACAATTTAATTCTTTTTAAAAGATTGATGATCAAATTCTACTCCAAACTTAGTTTAAAAAAATAAAGTCCAATTTGATAAAATGTATAAATATTAAAAAATATTATATCATTAAAAAATATTTGTAAAAAGTAAAATTAATTTTTTCAAAAAAAAATTAAATTTATTAATTATTGTTTTTAGTTTGTTTGTTTGTTTGAAAATTTTTAATCTTAGATTAGGCTAGAAACTAATCTAAAATAAAATATGAAAAATGCATTTGTGTATGGATTGAATTAGATTGTAGTTTGAATTATTATTTTTCACTTAAATTTGATTTAAATTGGTATGATTATCCAAATAATTATTTGATTTTTAAATAAAGATAAATAAAAATATTAAATTATACTTAAATTGAATTTAATTTTTTAATGAAAGGAAAATTATATAATAAATGATGGAGAGATTATTACTTTGGGAAAAGAGGGATTAGGAGACAAAATGATGGTTTTAAAAGCAATAAAAAAGGTTTTAATCTTTTTTTAGCTCTTCTTTTAATCATTTTAATATGTTAGAAAGGGCAAAAAGGAAAAGTCTAATCATGTTTTTTTTTTATTACTATTGTAATATATTAATATATTTTTTAGTATTTTAATATATTCCAAATCTAATAAATATATTAAATATAATTTTTAATTAATTTGAATTCAATCCATAAACATTTTAATCATATTTAAGTCTATCTTTATTTTTTTTCTTTTATTTCAGTCTTTATTTTTATATATACAATATTTAGAATTACTCATAATTCCTCCTTAACCTTTAAATAAAAGGATAACACGTTTCAATGTACTCGAACTTACATCTTCCTATACTGACAACAATATCAATATCAATCGAACTAAAACTCAACCAACATTATTTCATTCATTTTCAAGTTAGTTTGTTTTGTATTAGGTTTAGTTGTTTTATTATTTTAACATCTCTTTCATTTTTTTTTCTTTGACCAATTTAAATTAAATTTTAAGTTTAGTTTAACCATTTTCCTAATTGCAACCCATTAAAGTTTGTAGGGTTAAAATATAATTTTATCGTTTGTTATTTTATAATTAAAAAATAATAAATTTATATAATCAATTGAATCTTAATTTGATTGACAAAAATATTGTTACTAATGCAAGAGAACGAAAGTTCGAGTGCGCTAAAACGTATTATCTTCTTATTTATGAATTGAAAAGAGTTATGAATAATTTTAAACATTATAAAAAAAAAAACATATATGATCTGAATCTAATGAGAGTATTAAATTTTTTTATATATTATTAAACAAGCTTAAGTCAATATTGATTCCAACTGCAAGTAGAAAAGTAAATTATTTAGTAAATTATTAATAGTTTTTTTATTTATACTTACACTTAAATACTTCACTTATTGAGTTAGATTTTTTTTCCAAGTTGGAATTATAATGATTTTGAATGCATTTTTCAAATAGGATGAGATCACATATTTGGTGGCATTGTGTCACCTTATAACAATTAAATTTCAAAACACAATTCTTTTTTCTATGGGGAAAGACATTTTTTTTTTCTTTTAAATTTCTTTCATTAATTTCCAAAAATTTCAAATTAATTGAGTAAGAGTATCGTACAGATTTTTTGTATTACGAGTCAATTTACATTTTGTTTTTTTTTTATTGAAAAAGGGGAAATTTGTCATTTCTGTAAAAAAATTCATCCCTTTATATTGTTAAAAATTTGCATGATTGAAAAAATATTAGACAATGACGCTTGACGTGCCAAATGTACCTCGTGTTGATATATAAAGACCAATTTTTAACAATAAAAATGGATGAAATTTTTTATTAGAATGACTAATTTGATCTTTAACCTAATATATATGGATTAATTTAACCCTTTTTTTTTAATATAAATACCAAAATATAATCTAACTCCTAATACAGAAACCTACATAACATTTTTATCATCAAATTCAACTTTGATTTTCTTAATTCACTTTTGAAATTACAAAAATCTGTCATTATCACACATTTTTATTTGTTTATTGTATTTAATATAATTTTAAAAATTGTACAAAATATTTTCATATATTTGAAATTCGTAACCGATCCTTGTAATAAAATTGGAAAAGAAAAATCAAATTTCAAACATATTGTGAAATAATAATGATTATATATAAGTCCAAAGTTAAGACTCTACAATGGAAAATATTTAATTAGATGATAAATGTTTGGCATCTAACTAGAGCTTGAGTCATTTGTAAGGATGTAAACGTACGGCCCTCCGTCCACCCATTGTCTACTTCTTAGATTGCCCCTTTTTCTATGCTTACACACTTTAAAACAATTAAGCAAGCCGGCTTACATATTTCAAGGTTTTAAATTTTTTAAATATATATATATAATGTAATTAAATTATTAATAAATTTATATTTTAATCACTCAGTTTTAAAAAGTTACAAAATGGTCATTGTTTTATTCAAAAGTTTTCATTTAAGTCACAAAACTATTCGAAAGTTTTTTTAAGTTCAGCTTGCGAGCTCTAAGCTACAATTTGATGATTGGTACGGTGGATCAGTATTCATTGACGAGTAGAAGAGCATGCCTTAAATCCAAATTGATTTGACAATTCGTGTTGGAGAATGGAGAAAAAAAATGTTTAGATTTTGATTCGCTAATTTATGATGTTCAAAATTATTTTATGGGGAAAAAATAGAACTGCAGAAACGAAGGGGAAAGATAGCTTTCGATTGCTGTAAACAATGCAAACAGAGAAAGCCATACAATAATAATTTTAACATTCTAATAATTTAAATGAAAACATTTAAACAGTTCAGTAACTATTTTGTAACTTTTTAAAATTGAGCGACCACAATGTAAACTTACTAATAACTTAGTGACCTTAAGTGTAGTTCAATAACCACTAATCCACTCCTCTAACTAATCTAGATAGTTCAATTAAATAAATAACTAAAAGATTAATAAAAATTAAAATTAAAATTAAAATTAAAAATCGATTCATCCTGTTTTTTAGCTCGATAGAACTGAGATCCAAAGCCTTTCTCTAGGCCAATTCTCGATCTGGTCCGGTTTTGATAATATTCAAAATTGGTGTGAAAAAAAACCCCAAACCCCACATGAAATCATTAAACGCGTTTAGAGGACTTAATTTGAATAGAGTGAAAAGGCGGAGGCAAAATGGAAAAAGTAAGGGTGACGCAAGCGGAGATTAGGCGGAGACGGAGGGAATAGATGATGAATTTGGTTGGAAGAAGCGTGTGCGTGTGCGTGTGCGTGTGCGTGTGCGTGTGTGTATCAATATGTATGAGCAGGAGAACATGCAGAAATTGTGTTGGTGAAATGGGTATGGTTGGCTGCCTTGCTTGCTTCCAAGCTACTCTCTCATCTACATCACTTTGCCATTTGTCTCTTTTCTGCCCCCTTTTCTTTCCCTTCTGTCCCTCTCATCCACCAAAACCACTTTTCATGTGTTATGTGGGAACTTTCCTTCCCCATTTTTCATCTATGCTTTGTACCCACTTTAAAATTTAGTATTTCTATGTTTCTTTATAGGAATAAAGTATCTTTAACCCCTAATTTGATAATTTTTTTTTAATTTGGTCCTTAAAATTTTCCCCTCAATAGCCTTAAACTTAACAACTTTTTTCAATTTTATTTCCTGTGATAACGTAACATTTTAAAATTGGACAAAAAAAAAAACTAAAGACTAAGTGTAGGTTTAAATGGACGGTGCAATGCGTTTAGTTTACTTTTTGTCTCACGCTATAGTATCATTACAATAACTAATCTCATCGCCATCGTTGCTTTTATACTAATCGTAAATAAACGCACTGTCCATCCAAATCCACACTAAAGGTCCTTTTGGATGGACAATGTGTTTACCTAATGTTAGTGTAAAAACAACAATAAGATTAAATACTGCAGCGTGGAACAAAAAGAAATTTAAACGTACCACACTAGAGATATCCATCTAAAAGAGCCCTAAGTTGGAGAAAATTCTCAAGTTTGATATATAAAGTTGGTATTGTTTAAATATGTAACCCAAGTTTGGTAACGATTGAAAATTTGAATACAAATCTTTCATCACTCCACAGATTATTTAGTATTTTGGATTAAATTTAAAATAAAAAGAAATAATAATGTTGAAAACTATTGCCCATCTCAGCTTTTATGGTTGAAGCAAGACAAGGAAATAATAATTCCATTTGAACTTTGATTAGTTATGCGTGTCGTTAATCAACAGGTCCACGTCAATAAAATAAATGCATTAGGGATGCTTTTGTATTTCTTAATAAAACTGAGATGGATTGATAACAAGTGGCATTCATTTCTACCCTTAAATCTCATAATTAAACACTAAGTATTCCTTTAGCAGGCAATACAATAATATTTTAGAAGCATATTGACAAAAATTGGCCCCTACCCCTTACTATTATAGTATTTTTCAATTATTTTTATATTAAAAATACTTTCAGAAATTATTAAATTAAATAATTAATATGTTTGTTCTTGATTCTCAATGCATTAAATAAATTTATAAAAGCTTATTAATGTTTCCATTGTAAAGATTAGATTTAATAAAAGTTACATCCAAGATGAACATTATAAATGCGAATTGCTTTTCACTTAAATATGTTAGACGTCCAATGATGCAAATCTTTATCAATTCATAATTTATCTTGAAAAATCATAAAAACGATAGACCTATTCAGCAGAGTTGAGCAATTTAGATCAACCCGAGATGAATTTAAATAAGGAAATTTAGACTTCAAACCAGCCTGACCCAAATTATTATTTAAATGTAATAATAAAAACATTTTATTTTTAATAAATAATAAATTAGAGTCATAAAAAAAAATCAAGCCTGGGCAACCCAAGTGAGGTCTAAAAGACTAAAGTTAGCGTAGAAGTGGAACAATCATGCGGCAAAGCCATTGGATCCACTTTCCTATGTCTCAAGTCTCAACCCAGCAGGTTTTAGGTAGCTGAGTTACCCACTCCATGGTCTGTAATCACTTAAAGCCTAAAAGCCTTACACCTAGGCCTAATTCACAAACCATTATCACAACCCACTTCTCTAGATCCACTCATGGGCTTAGGCCGTAGCCATAACCACCTTGCTTCTGTTTCTTGGTTTGCCTAAGTTTCACAATATGAATAAATTATGAACGACAACAATCAGGTTTTGATTCACTCGTTATGGTATTCATGAGGAAAATGGCATCTAAACCGAAAACGATCAAAAGATTCGCCATTGCCATTCACTACCATGACACAGGAGGCCATGAAGGAGAAACCAAATTAAAAGGCAATAAGCTCAGGAATGGGTAGCAACCAGCAAGTACCCATATAAAAGCAACTTCAGCAATCAAATGAACAAAAAAGGTTTCTATGCATGTAACCTAATACATCTAGTGCTAAAAGCTGCTTATCATTGCAAAAAAAATGGGTTCTCGTAAGAAGACACCAGCAGGCTCTAATTTTACTAACCATCTTAAGCTATGTTGCTTTAGCAGTTTCACAAACTTGAGAAAACTTTGCCAGAAGACCACACAACTGAAGATATGAACCAACTCCGTCACAGATCCTCATATGACCAAACCCAGTTTCCTGCAACTCATAAGAAATAATAAATATTATGGCAAAAGACTAGATTTTGTACTTAAATGTAAATTAAATACCAGCCTAGCAAGATAGGTGTACCTTCATGAATTCCAGTTTCAAGTACTCGGCCATATCATAATTTTTTATTATTCTGAAAAGGGTAGTGATTATATCAGTAGGAGAATAGCCCAAATCGTAGAGTTGCTTTAGAGCGAAACAAGCATCATCAAATTTCCCTTCAAGTACATTGCGGACCATATTTTTCACATGCAATGGATGAGGCTGGTCGCAAACCTGAAAAGAAACAAACATATTATAGCATTCCCAAAGAAATATAACATACCAATTTGTTAGAAGTACTTTTTGAGATATAACCTTGAAAACATTTTCTTGATTGACAAAACGGAATCCACTGTATGTAGCCTGCAAGTTGTTCAACGCCTGTCTCATATCACCATCAGCTGTGAAAATGATGGCTTCAAGACCTTCCGGAACATACGGTACCTGCATTGATTGCAAAATGAGGTCAACCATACATTTGCATCAACGGAAATCATCAGTGATTGTGCTGAACAATAAATCCTTGAGCCACTTAACAGTAAACACTTATCTCAAAGTAACTAAAATTCAGCCTCTTTAGTATTTTTTGGCTAACATATGGAAGTGTGGAATCATCATTGCAACTTATAGGCTTCGCTTGATAGAGTGAAAAGAAAATAGGAAGGATAGAAAATTGGAAGAGTAGATCAATAGAAAGATGGAAAATATAATTTTTCTTTCCATTGGTGTGCTTGGTAGGAAAGATGGAAAAATCAAAAGAAAAAGTAATTTCTTTCTAGTCATTGCTAGGTAGAGTTGAAAAATAAGAGGAAAGAAAACGAAACATTTGAAAAATGCATAATTTTGAACTAAAATACATCCACCTCTCATTTGGAATGATTTGTTTTTTTATGCATTAAGATAGAAATTCATCATCTCTCTTGTTTTCTTTCATCTCGATTTTCTTTCCTACCAAGCACACCCAAAATATTTTCTTACAACTTTTCCACTCCCTCCTTCCATCCTTCCACTTTTTCACTCAACCAAACACACCCTTAGTGTTTAAAAGCAAATAGACGAAGGCAAAAGTGATGAAATTGGCAAAAAGTATGTGTTAGCATTCATAGAGACTCATCCTTAATGATAACAAGAATGAGAAAAGTAGGGGGGGCAAAGGTACCCTACAGACATCCAGTAACATGCAGGAATAAAACTTATTTCAAAAAAACTAGTATACCTGCTCTGCATCTACTACCACCATGAGACGGCCAAGAATCTCCTGATCAGATAACCTTGAAAATCGGACAAGGGCACATCTACTCTGAATAGGTTCAATGATTTTTGATGATGTATTGCAAGCAAGAGCAAAACGAGTAGAGTTTGAGTATATTTCCATCGTCCTCCTCAAGGCTTGTTGTGCACCAGATGTCATGCTAACAGTAAAAAAAATATAAGCATATCAAATATTTAATCGAAAGAAAAGAAGAAACACAGTGCAACTGTAAGTTATAACATTATAAACTCAGAATCAAAAGAAGCTCCCGGCACAAATTAACAAAACATAAATACACAAGGTAGTTTGATTATTCAAATTCTAGCATAAACAAGTAAATTATCAAAAGAAATAGGCAGCATGATCAACATCGAGATTCATGTTATACAACCACTAGATTTTACCTGTCAGCTTCATCCAAAATAATTATCTTGTGCCGTCCAGGAGGTAAAGTTACTTTCTTTTGAGCAAACATCTTAATCTTGTTCCGAACAACATCTACACCCCTATACGATAAAAAGAAAAATAACAATGGAATTAACCAACTTGAAATTCAAAAGTTAAAGGAACTAAAATGCCACAAACACCAAAAGTTTACCTGTCATCTGATGCATTAAGCTCCAAAACAGCTTCCTTATAGACTGGCCCCAAAAGCTCATGTGCAAGAGCCAAAATACTAGTTGTTTTACCAGTTCCAGGAGGACCCTAAAAAATATAATGCAGAAAATTCATGAAACTAAGAATTCTTGCTCATTTCTTGGGATATTTAAAAAATTTTGCTGTCATTCATTAATTCCCAAAGACATTAATCCTTAAAATTATGTTTTAGCTATACAAGATCTCACTATACTACGTTCAAAACAAGTCATCAGCCTACTTTAAGGTCCTTCAAGCAACTTTACCCCTTCTTTTCCCTAAAATTTTAACTTAATAATGGAACCTTACCACATTTCCATCGCTTAATGAAAATCCACCGGTTATTATTCTTCAACAAAAACTGAAGATCCCACCAGTTATTTTAGTAGAGTCATTGCCACTATGAGTTAGGGTTTTAACTAAACTAATCGAATCGGCCAATTCCATTAATGACAAAGCATTTCAGAAACCCAATAAGCAATTGAATCGTAATCAGAGGTCTGAACTTAAACAGTTACGAATAACTTACGGATAAGATGAGATTGGGCATGTTGCCATCGCGAGCAATGACTTGGAGTCGAGACACAGCATCTTCGTTGCCGACGATGTCAGAGACTTTGCTCGGCCGGTACTTTTCTACCCAAGGCACGTCGTAACCGCCGGCGGTGGAGGATGAAGAGGACGCCATTGTTATTTTTGAGTCAGTGAAAGACTTTGCAAATGCAAAGCGATGGTATTTCACTGTTTGGAGGGAAACAGAACGAAACCTACAACATTTCCCCGCTATTATTTATTTTGTAGGGTCTATAAATTTGAAAATTGCAATATTGTCCCTTTACTTTTATTATTATTGTAAACGCCCTGCAAATGGAGAAGGATTTTTGTGATATGAGTAGGTGGGCATAATTTGATTTTTACTGAATTAATCAAAGGTGAAAAATATCTGGATCCAAATCTTTATTCTCTCTTTTACTCTTTTGAATATTTGTTGTTAATATTTGAAATTAAATTAGAGATGTTTATATTTAGATCAATGTGTAACTAACATCCTAAGGAGATTAACGAGTGGATGTTAATTGATTAACGTTTTAAGGTTTGTTCTAGAATTAATTAGATTAGGTTGAGTGATATTAAACTCTAGGCTTGATGATTTTAGGAAGCTATTTGGGTAGATGAGGTCGAATGAATAGTCTACCTAACATCACATCCCTTGACTTGTCTTAGTTTAAACTTTGAGCTCGAGAGATAAATAATTCTTACTGACTAGTTAATTTAATTAGAGACCAAAAGGTAATACCTAGGTTAATTACTAGCTAATTAAGTGAAACCTTGAATCATCATTTAATTATGAACACTAAAACGAGTTGATCTTCTATTTGTTTAATTGAGTGATTTTCGATTGTGTTTATTTTATTTTCTTAATTTGCATGTTCTCGTTTAGCATCTATTTATTTTTTATTTATCGTAATATGATTTTAAGTAAGTATTATTTAGACTTGTTAGTGTATACGTTAATTGTTATTTAATTCAGTCTCTCTTGTGTATGGCCCTCAGAATATTTTCGTGTTTCGTTGTACAAACTATATTACGATGTCTCGTATACTTGCGGACACCGCCTAATTCTTATATTCAGTTGTTGTATTTTCCAACTTGACATTCGAAACGTCGAGTGGCAGTCAAAAATATGATGTTGGTCACGTTGTGTAGTATATGTACTGCCCCCAACCATGCGACAAAAACGTGCTTACTTGGGAGGATGATTGTCCAAAACAATTTAGCACTGTTGGAAGTTTTCATGGACCATCTCAATGAAGATACAACTCATTCTCTAGTACAAGGGTTGAAGCATGCTCAAGCTCATTTGATAGAAGTGTCGTGTAAACTTTGAATTTGTGATTGTCATTTCCATTGTTGAAGTCACAAACGATGACGAAGGAACGTTTCCATGACTAAATTCCTTACTAATACGGTACAAAGGCCCATGAGAATAGTACGTCGAAAAACAAAAGGGGCGAATTGTTGCACTAGATTCAACTAAAGAGGTTGTGATGCTTAGGAACTACCTTACTAATGTGCTCGTCAACAACTTGAGGTATGTGTCATTCCCGCATTACTAGACACACTTGGTTGAACCATTGCATATATACCCTAAAGGCTCGGAAATTATTGTCTCAGATAATTCCCCTATATGTGCTTTACTCATCTTGTTGGTTCCAAAGCTCAACGCATGGTGTACGCTCTGTTGACTAATGCTTCTCTACCTCATCAGATCTATCCTATGAAGTTGCTTAATACTTTAGGACTCTATTAGAATTTATTGGACGAACCCAAGCTAGTGTTTCAATCGATCAAGGTGTTGCCACTCCATGAAGTGGAAACAGAAGATGTGCACTCGCACCTTGAGTAACTCATACTGTTCGAAAGTCTCCAATATACTGACAAACACTCCGTTATTTAGGTATGACATCCATTAAAACGATAAAGATATGCAGATATATTTATATTCATTGGTAGGAGTACTAAATTTCATTAAACACAAATACAACATCAATATACCTCTTCATCAACTTGTCAATCAATGTCTCGCCACATTCATATTAAATCCCTCCTATAACACGTATGGTTCAAGTGGCCTCTAAATCTGTTCCAATATCAAATGCAGTATGAAATTTAAAGTATTGATCCCAAAACACATTGTAAAATAATATATAATACGATATTTTTACCTCTTAATCTCTTAATAAAAGGTAACTCTTACGATTGGAAAGGAATGAATGCTAATCACAACATTCGTATTCATACCCATGTTTGTAGGAGCAAGCGATAACTATTTATTTCACCAATCTATTCACAGGTTGCCTTGCAAAATGCCCTATACAAGTACATTAAAGTTGCAACAACCCAATCAAATCTACCTACTACTTTGAAGTCATTTAGTAGATGAAGATGCATGCAATAAACCTTGTTGCCAAACAATTATATTATTGTTAGACTTGCTTGGCAACGAAATTATCCAAACTTTGGTGTGTTAATCTATTTCCTTCACTATTGCATGTGGTAAAGGGGGCGAAGTGACAAGTATTCCAACCATGTGCACTTCACACAAAACCCGTCTAACTCATTATTGAGTTTATCCTTAGATGGAATAATATTTAACATTCGATGGCACTCGTATTCAACATCAACTTGAGAGTAAAATTGAATTTTTCTATCGTAGATGTTAGATATAAATTAATATTCTTCAAGCATTCTATAATACATTTATCTAGTTTCAAGAATTTTAAATCGTATCCGACACAAATAACTCAATCATC
The DNA here is from genome assembly GCA_039519145.1 of Kokia cookei. Lineage (NCBI taxonomy): Eukaryota > Viridiplantae > Streptophyta > Magnoliopsida > Malvales > Malvaceae > Kokia > Kokia cookei. The sequence continues at coordinate 35,908,423 of CM076900.1, read as the reverse complement.
CTGCTATTAAAAAATCACAAAATAATATTAAAATTCAAAAAAATCTTAAAAGCATTTCCAATAAAGTTACAAAAAAAATTGAATTAAATATTTTATCATATTCATAGTGTAGTTCGCAAATATACTCTTATGGTTGTCAACTTCCATTGTATTTTAGTAGGTTAGTTGAGCAAATAACCAAAAAAATTCTTAGGTCAAACAATTAAACTTTGAACTCGATTTCCATGAGCTTCAATGTATTATTAATTATGCTTTAGATTTAATTTTTTTAAACAATCTCAATGATAACATTTTTATTATTATCATACTTAGTACTATAATAACTCTTTCTTAATTTATAAAAAAAAAATATGTTTCAATATATTCAAACTCATATTCTACTGCATTGATACATTAGAATCGAGCAAATTTGATCTATATTTATTTTTTCCATGAATACAGGGTCTAAGAAAAATGGAAACATTCCAAAGAAACTGAGAAAAAAAATAGAAAGCCGTATTCCTTTGAGATCCAGTTATGTTTGTATTTTATTAATTATCCAAAACATTCTATGTGCCGAAAGTTAAATCAGAATTGTCCCAAAAAAAAAAAAGTTTAAAACTCAGAAAAATTCGAGGAAATTTTGTTCTAGAGTTCTCACCAAAATGACTTCGACGACTCCAACGAACAGATCCTCTACCGATGACATCACCAGCACCAGTCCCTTCCTCTCATCAACAACAACCACGGTGTCACGTTCCGACTCCGCCACGCGTCCATCAGTGCGTCGCCAGAGCCTTCGTGAAGCGGCTCGGTTCATGCGCCGAGCCACAAGCCGAAGAACGATGCGCGAGCCATCTATGCTTGTTCGAGAAACCGCCGCCGAGCAGCTGGAGGAACGCCAGAGCGATTGGGCTTATTCGAAACCGGTGGTGATTCTCGATGTCATCTGGAATTTCGCTTTCGTTGTGGTGGCAGTTGGGGTCTTGTTCTTGAGCCGTGATGAGAACTCCGAGATGCCGTTGAGGCTTTGGATAATTGGGTATGCTTTGCAGTGTTTGTTGCATATGATTTGTGTTTGTGTGGAGTACAAGAGGCGTAGGAGGCTGCAGAGCATGGAGTATAGTCCATTTAATGCAGGGGAGGATGGTGTTTTGAGCTCGGGATCGGGAGTTGAATCAGAGCAGTACGTAACGTTTGCCCAACTGGAAGAAGATAATGGAAGGTAGACATTTATATTGATCATAAGAGATATATTGGTCTTCGATGATTTAGAAGTTAATGATAGTTTTGGGTTACTTTTCAGATATTGCTTCTTATTGTGTAATTGTTAGGTTAAGATGGAAGATATTACTTATGCAGTGATAACTGAGATTATGTTTCATTAGTCATTTTGGGAATTTTATTTGTGCTTTGTGGAGTTGATTTGAACATTCAAATTCGATATTGAAGTTGTAGTGAGTTATGAGAATCTGCCCTATGTGGTTGGCATTAGTTGAATCAAGTGCTGGAAATTCTTAATATAATCCTTGGCATGTCCCATGTATGCATCTAACCTCACCCATTACAGTGGTAAAAGAATCATGGAGGCCCTCTTTGCTCCCTTTACTCAAAAATTGGGCAAATTAGTATTTGTACATTAGATTAATGAGCAAACTAGTCCTTTCTGTTAAAAATTTCATCTAGTTCTATTGTCAAAAACTGGTGTAGCTGCCAGAATAACGCGTATCTCATGATAATGTATAGGGACCAATTTTTAACCGTAGAAATAGATCAAATTTTTAACTGAAGGATCATTTTGCTCTTTGATCTAATCTATAGAGACTAATTTGCGCATTTTTTAGTAGAGGGGCAAAATGCAATCTGACTCCTATTAAAAGGGCCTCCATGGTACTTTTACCCCATTATAGCTTATGTTGTTTGTGATACTGGAAACCTGCGGTTAGTGGCTAATAATTTCAAATTGATATTTTCAGCAATGTTGCAAAGCATCTTGAATCTGCAAATACTATGTTTTCATTCGTCTGGTGGATCATTGGATTCTATTGGGTATCTTTAGGTGGCCAAGCATTGGCACGTGGCTCCCCCCAGCTTTATTGGTTAGTTCTTGTGTCATTTTTTTCCTGCTGCTTTTTTGGTGTTTAAAGGTTTACTTGGTAACTCGATCTTAACTCTTTTAATGCTATATTTTCTGCAGGCTTTGTATAATTTTTCTTGCTTTTGATGTGTTCTTTGTTGTTTTCTGCGTTGCTTTGGCATGCATCATTGGCATTGCTGTTTGCTGCTGTCTTCCATGTATTATTGCCATCCTATATGCTGTGGCAGATCAGGTAACTTTCACATCCTGTTTGCATGTAAGGTTTTCGTGATTTTTTATATGCCTTGTTAATTTGTTTGTGCATTAGATGCTTTAGCTTTGTGCTCAACTTTCAAATGGTATGGTTAGTGGAGGTACAAAGCTCGGTAAACTTTAAAGTTAACTTAGAATCATCAAGTTTGCATGGGGAATGCCTCTTCATTTTCTTGCATGAATCCAAATCGGTTGAGATAATTATCTTATCACACTGGATTAAAGGGAAGTTGATAGAGGTTTGTTTTTGGAAAGTTGATACAACAGAATGATGGCCTTTTGTGTGATACACATTTTGTCTGTTGAATTTTACTTGATGACCATGCTTCAAGTTCTTATATATTATACATGTGAAAAGATACTTAACTTTCCGCATTTGACTGGAAAGTTTAAACACTTTTAAGTTGAAAATTACAAAGACAATTAAGATGGTATTTGCTTAGATATTTTGTAGGACGTTATGTTCTCTGTGTTGGTCTACCTTTCTCTTTACTTACTTAATATGACTGTCGAATCAGGAAGGAGCTTCCAAGGAAGAAATTGATCAGTTATCAAAATTCAAGTTTCAAAAAATTGGTGATAATGAGAAACCTGCTGGTGATGTCCAAGGACCTGTTGGGGGAATAATGATTGAATGCGGTACTGATTCCCCCCTGGAACAAGTGCTTTCCCAGGATGATGCAGTGAGTTGATTTCACTCTCTCTCTCTTCCCTGCTTATTCATTTCTCCTTCCTCCTATGATTTGCCCGACTTGGTTATTCAAATACCCTACTTATATAAATTCTTGGTTTGATTTATAGGAATGTTGCATCTGCCTTTCTGCTTACGAGGACGGAGTTGAGCTAAGGGAACTTCCTTGTCGCCACCATTTCCACTGTGCCTGTGTAGATAAGTGGCTATACATTAATGCTACCTGCCCTCTCTGCAAGTACAACATTTTAAAGAGTAGTTCCCAAGAGGAAGTGTAGAAGAACCAAAAATAAAACAATCATTTACAGTCACGTCTAAGACCTTTGCATAGGGATTTTAGCTCGAGAGAATTATAATGCAGAATATTTCATATAGACCGATACAGGCTATTCTATTATTGTTGTTGTTGTGGTAGATATAGATGTTGTTGTAGTTTATCTTAGTGCCGGTGACAGTCAATGATACACTTGTTTTAGCTAGGTCCTTCATGGAGTTGTCGTGTATATCGATGTTTCCCGGGGCATCCAAGCACTAACCAAGTTGAGAATTTGTCACGGTTCCAGCTTTTCTTTCTGTTGTTTGTAGTTTTGTAAACTCTCTTTAGATGGAACTTTCTATTGTTACCAAATGTTTTAAGTATGATGCATAACACCCTTGCATGAGTATATTCAGCTTCTATGTTCTTATGTATTTAAAGATCTCCACAATCCATGAGATTTTTTATTCTTACTTTTTGTTTTCATACACGGAAAATTTTAGTAGATAAATTAGATTTCGGATACATATTTAGATAATATTTTCCAAAAAATTTCCTTTCCGTTTGATCTTTAGGTGGTGGAATTTTTATTTTGGTTTTAGCTCAATTGGCATAGGTATTATTGTCAATGTAAGATAACGTAGATTTGAGTATGTTGAAGCACAGTTTTCTTTTAAGGGTTATAGGTAATTTTAGATATTATGTTAAAAGGAATAAATATGATCAGAGTTTATAATAAAATTATTAAAAAAGATGTTCAGATTTTAAATTAATGTTTAAAACATTTTATTTTAATTAAAATTTTGAAGTATTGTGTTAATATTATTATTAGTTTAAATATTAAATATAAGCTAAAATGTAATGATGAAATAGCATTTAAAGCATGTAATGTAAATAGCACATGAACTATTTGAAAAAGACACAATTCTTTAAAATTTGATCTAGATGATTTCAAAATACTGTATGTCAGATTTAACATGATTTTAACACCTTAATTTATAAATGTTTTTGAAGTTTGAAAACAATTTAAAATTTAAAATTTAAATTATAGTTTGAGGTGTTCAAACACAGATAGCCATTTAAATAGAATAAGGGTAATTAGTCTTAAAGTTATTAAATTGTTAGTATATTTATGTTTCGGTTATTTAACTTAAAAAAGTTATAAAATGATCATTAAATTATTCAAAAGTTTTTTATTTTTCTTTTTTAAGTTCAATTAGCAAGCTCCAATCAACGAATTGACGATTGGTATAGTGGATCAGAAACCATCGAAAAGTAGAATAATATATTTTAAATTCAAGTTGATTTAATAGTCAATGTCGAAGATCATAAAATAAATTATTTTACTTTTGATTTGTAAATTTGTGATGTTCAAAATTATTTCATAAAAAAATTAAACCGTAAAAAACAAGCAAAAACATAACTTTAGATTGATGTAGACGAAACCATACAACAAAAAAAACCTTTGAATAAATAAAGAATTATTTTGTAATTTTTTAAAATTAAATAACCAAAATATAAATTTACTAATATTTTAACACAGCGGAGTGTAATTACCCATAAAATAAATACAACATCCGAAAATCTCCGGCGGATAATAAAAAATAAGTCGGGTTGAAAATATAAATAACGAGAACATAAAGGGTGAAAAATGCGAATAAGCAAAATACAGGGGACAAAAGGCTGGTAAAGAACCAATCTCCGCCATCAAAATTGTCCTTTTGGACTCGGCTTTTCGCGCTCCCCGATATAGACACTTTTTTCTCTTTTGTGTGTGTATTGTAATGAAATTATGAAATCCATTTTCTTCCCAATCAATACGGTAAAAGGAAAAGGATTTTTTTTTAAGCGTCTGAAAATTCAAAATTTTTGGGTCAATAAGCAATTAAACATGGACTTGTACTTGTAATTTGGCTTAATTTTTATGTGTATAACCGGACGACGGATAAAAATGGAGCAGGATTCTCTGCTACAACGTTACCGTCGTGATCGCCGGAAGCTCTTGGAGTTTTTGTTAACTTCCGGTTTGATAAAAGAAGTACGGACGCCGTCCGGCTCCACTCCTCTCTCCGACGCCGACTTCGACAAACTCAGTGCCGATTACATCCTCCACTGTATTAAATCTGGTATATGCTTCCTTTCCTTTTACTTTCATTCCCGAGAAATCGAGTAAGAAGGAAAAGAAAAAGAAGGAATTCAGCTGGAAATAGTAATTAGTAGTTTCTAGAATCATCCGTGTTTAGTTGTTTCTTTTAATGTACTTATTTTCAGGTGGAATCGTTGATGTTTCTGAAGCTTCTAAGAAGTACTATGCAGAATCTGCTCATCCAATAATGGTAATAAATCACCTTATCTCATTTTATTTGGAGTCCATGTTAAGTCTTTTACTGTTTGCTTTGCGTTCTAGTGAATTTGTAAATAGTACTTATTAATTTTTTTTCTCCTTTGTTATTGCAATACTTTCACGTGCTTGTGGAATAATTTGAGATTAGGTTTTCAACAATTAGAATTTAGAACTGTTATTAGGAATGAGTAGTTTTTAAGCTAAACTAGAAGTGTGCAACTTGTGCTATTAGAGTTTGGAGAATTAGTTCGGTCTTTAATGCTGGAATTACTTGCAGTGAACAAAAGATACACTATTGACTTGAAGTCTTAAACTATGTTTTTACTATTACTAATATATGTTTTTAATTATTTTGGTTCTTAAATTGCAGATTCATTCTAAATTAGGAGATTCGTATTTTCTTACTTCTGATCCAGATATAGCTGGATCTCCTCCTCGGCGGGTGCCTCCTTCAACTAGTGTTAGCATTAATAACCATGCTCCATCTTCATCCAGTAAGCTGGATTCTTTCGACATGAAGAGTGTTGAAACTCATGGGGATGACTATGGTTTGAAACAGAAAGCAGAAGCATCTGTAGCTAGGGCTTCTTTCAGGGATTCTGGAATACCTTCTCTTGGGTTACCTGCCCTCAAAACAGGTATTGGTTGGATAAACTTATATTAAAATTTAATTCAGAAGTTCATAAAAAATTTATGAAATGTTTGTCTAATTTTTATTTACTGCCATATATTTACTGGTACAAACAATGCCATAAGGATGCGAATATTTATATCTTGTCTTAGCATTTCTTGTTTGAATAAACTGATACATAGCTTCAGTGTTTTTGAAGGATTGTCTGATGATGACTTGCGGGAATCAGCCTACGAGTTATTGCTTGCATCTATTTTTTTTTCTGGGTACTCTCTCTCTTTCCCCACCTTTGTATATGAGTATCAGTGGGTTCTAGTGCATTTTATCTGATGTGATTTCAAGTAAATCCGATGATTGTGTCCTAATATCTTTGTCTCAACTTGATGTCTGGTTGTCATCTCTAGCTCATTTATTTTTGTTATCAGGGTCGAAAATTTTCCAGTTGAGGATAGAAAGAAAGAAAAGAATTCAAAATTTTTGTCTAGATTAAAGAGTAAAAGGGAAAAACCACATTCACGACCTCAGCTGTCAGAAAGACATTCAGAACTTCTTAATACTATTCGTGCACAAATGCAGGCAAGCTATAATTTTTCTCCTTTTCTGGTATAACTTCGATTGTATCTTGTAGATATAGGTATAGCTGTTTGAGAAAATACAATAATACTTTTTAAGTTATTGTTACTATCCATGTTACATGAAACCAGGTCTTGTAGAAACTTCTTGAATCCACGTATCAAGTGTATATTGTGTTTACTATGGGTGTGAAAAGACTTGATACTTGTCTTTTTTATATTCATGAGTTAATCATGCTACTAGTAGTTAGTGTTTTATGATGGTAAAATTATTTGAAATTTCTTAACTTTTAAAATTTAATTATCATCCATTTAACTAATTGTGATCCAATAAATAAAAATAGAAGTATCATAAAAATTGAAAAAGAAAACAAATCTGATGAAGATATTCAGATCAGTTATTCGACAATTTGTTAATCAACCATAGTATTCGTCTCAACTTGCAGTCAGTCAACCTCGTGTATACTATGTTTTCTATCATTTTATACTTTTTTTTTTGTATTGCTTGGTTAAATTTTAGTAGTAAATACTCCCCTTTACTAGATTTCAGAAGCAATGGATGCATGTATTCGGCGAAATATGGTGCAACTTACTGCAAGAAGAACATGTGGGCAAATTGATCTGCCTCAAATCTCATTAGAGCTCCTCATTGGCACTTTCAGATCTGATTTTCCTAATGAAAAATCTTATATACAATGGAAGAGTAGACAGGTATTATAAACTTTTTTGTATTGTTTTATTAGCCATATTTTTTTCTATAGTGAACTAAATATCTTTTAGTTGGAGTTGAGAACTTCAGTAAATGCAACTAATATAATGTATTTGTAAAGCTAAACTTATTAAGGCCACAGTAGCTGTGCTGGCATATAGAAATGTTTGTTTGGATCACTTCATCAAAATCATGGTTCCTCGACCAACTTTGATTATATCAAAATATATTTCTATAGACAGTGATTAAGCTTAAAGAACTTCCCTAGTGAAGCATTAGGTCTATTACAATATATTTTTGAATTATCTACCAGAACTTTGTTGTAAAATCTGCATTGGTATGCATGTGTTTGTTTCTAAATATTGGCTGGTTATTAAATTTACAAAAAAAAAAAAAGAACAGAAAGTAAAATGGTTAACTTTTCCAAGCATAGAACTCACTGTGCTGTTCTATTATTATTATTTCTGTAGGTGAATATTCTAGAAGAACTTCTATATTTCTCAGCTGAACTTTCAGAAACGGAACATGTAATCATTAAAACTTGTCTTGCAAAGATTAGAGATACAAAGGTATGCTCTGTGTGGATTTTTAATATTCATGAAGAATTACTTGTGGCACCGAAATGGCTTCAAATTCAATTGTAATTTTCACTTAATTATCATTATTTAAATAGACATTCTTGGTTCATTGGATGCTCTAGGAATGGGATGTTGCAATGTCTCCTGCTCAACGAGTTGAGATTATATCATCTATTAGACAGGTGGCATCAAAAGTGTTCTTCCAGCAGGGGAAGTTTGGTCTCCAAAATGAAACCTATTACTGGCAAGCTGCTTACCATTTGAACATTAGACTTTATGAGAAATTATTGAATGGTGTTTTTGACATTCTTGATGAAGGCCAACTCATAGAGGTGCCAATGCAGATCCTTAGTCATATTGTCGTTGGCTTGATTTTTTGTTTGCACAGTTTTTGTGATTACTTCTAGAATATTTGCCTTTTATGTTGATGAGTTTGTTATTTCAAAATTTTGCTAGGAAGCAGATGCAGTACTGTCACTTATAAAACTGACTTGGTCTACTTTAGGCATCACTGATAAATTGCATGATCCTCTGTATGGGTGGGTTCTTGTTCAACAGGTATGTCTTATGTTATTGTAATGTTTGTTGTTGCATAACTTTTTCCTTTAGCAATGATATATTATCTTTGATTTATGACTCATTTACGTGTTCAAGTCATTAACATTATTGTTTATTATGAGCTTTTTAACCATTTGTATTTTCTCTTATTGAAGTTTGTTGACACTGCTGAAGGCACTCTGTTGGAGCATGCTGTTCTTCAGTTGCAGAGAGTTGTATCTGCTAAAGAAGATGACTGTAATGAAGGGCAATATATGAATAGTATAACATGTTTAAAGGAAAGAAATGGCAGTAAAAGAAAGCTAAATCTGGTGCAGTCCATTTTCCTGTCCATAGGCACTTGGTGTGACAGTAAACTGCAGGACTATCATCTACATTTTAGTGAGGTTTGCTGCTAGTTTGGCTAAATTTTTTCTTGGTTCTATTTCCAAGCACACCCTTTTGTTCAATAATTTTATTTTAGTTTAGTTTTTGTTGTCTGATTATGGGTGAATATGGAACTCTAAACCTGTTAATTATGAACTTCTTTATTTCCACAGAAACCTGTTCACTTCAAAAAAGTGGTGGCTTTGGCTTCGACTATAGGAATGCTTTGTTCTGCTGATTGTGCTGATAAGGTAAGGTTGACCATGATGGTACTCAGTTACATACATGTTTGGTTGTTCAATGAAACATGTTATTTATATGACCTGATAAGTTTTTAAATCTGGAACTAGTAAAAAGATGAAGCTCGTATTGATGTAAATATTCAAAGATTGAGCTAATCTCAAGTTCAATTTAGCATGTTACTTTTGGCTTGAGCTTTGTCAGACAATATTATTGTGTTTGACTACAGCTTAACTTGGTTTATTATGCAATAAATTGAACATATACAAAGTTTTCTCTTATTACTTAGGTCATATTGGTTTTCAAGGTTTAATTGGTGTTGGTTTGACTTGTTTTCATCCCAGTTACATCCTGTTTTGTTGGATGGCTACCCAATTCTGTCGTGAGTAAGCAATTTGCTCATAGCATGAACCGGTGTTTTCCTTTTGGCTGAGTTCTTTTCAGTTGGACATAAAATAGCCCAGATCAAACACCAAATTGTCCTACTGAAAAGAGCTCAGCCATAAGAAAACACCAAAAAGTAAGATGTGGTTTAACAATTGCCTCTTTCTTACCATTTGAGGATGAAGCTGATATGGACGCTTTATTGCATTTAGAGTTTTAGATTTATTTAATTTCTTTATTATATCAGGTTTTATTAAGAGTTTTTGTTTTAGTTATTTTCCTTATTATATTAGGTTTTTATTTCCCTTATATACTCTAAGTTAGGAATTCTATTAGGACTTTTTTCTTTGTTATTAACAGCCTATAAAAAGGCTGCCATTATGAAATAAAGAGGCAAGCAATTATTCTATAAAAAAAGAAACGTTATTTTAAGAGGGGGTTCAGTCAAGGACGAATTTGCCTTTTGAGTAACTATAGGTCGAAGCAAGGCTTCTTCCTCGTCTAGACCTGTGACTAGATCCTATGCCAAGGCACATAACAGAAGCTTATGTATATCTAATGACAATTTTTCCTCCATGCAGTTAATTGTCAATGCTTCTCGTGAGAAAATTAAAAATTATGTAGAGAGGTCTGTTGAAGCTGCGATTGGGAAGGTGAGTCTTTTTATAACCATATAAATATATACATGTATAGATTTCTTCATAGATAGTCAATTAAAGCTGTTTATGTTTTTAGGTGGCAATTACTGTTCTTGAATCTAAAGAAAGGACACATCCGTTGGCTCTTCTTGCAAATCAACTAAGACTAATTGCTGACAGGGAGTTAAAAATATTTTTCCCAGTATTTCGTCAGTGGTCTCCTGAATCTATAATGATTTCAGTGCAGAAACTACACCAATTTTATGGGGAAAGACTGGTTTGTTCCTTTTAAATGAAACAGTCTCTTTTAGTTGAACTTACATTTGGTAGTATGCTGTATCTTTATTGGTAGACTATTCTTGTCAATGTGTAGATTCCATTCCTAAAGGGAGTCTCATCTTTATCTGAAGATGCTAGATCAGTGCTTCCTGCTGCCTATGCCCTGGACAACGAACTTGGCCAACTTTATACTTCTGCTTTTGAGGAACAGAAAGTGCAGCACTCTCCTAGACCATATTTGGACCATTATCAGGTTATTTGTTTGCATTTTATGATACTGTATTACTTATCAAAGTGTTTTGAATCATGTCTCTGCATTATCATTCTATCTTGAATCTGTTATTGTATTTCTCCTCGTCATTTGCTTCCTGCAATATGACCTTTTTTTATTTTTTTTCTGGTGTTATTCTTTGTTCATGATTCACATATTACTAGGTAGTGTTTTTCTTTTCAATGGAGAAGCAATTGTTTTTCTCCAAGGATTAAATACTTTCTGAACTCGTTAGTCTGATATTTGAACATTCTATCATTTTTTTAAAGCCCCCTGGATCTTAATTTAAATGTGACCGATATCATGTCATTCAATTCTTATTTGGTCCTTTTTTAAGCACAATATGTTAAGTGAAATACAGGGAGGCGCACTTTACAGACAACAGCTGGACATGATTTTGTTTATTGACTCACTTGCTGTTTTGTGGACTTCTGGTTATAAAAGAAAAACTTTGATATAGGATTAATGATGATCTTAAACATAATTTTCTTTGTGCATCTGATATTATGTTGATGCAAGTAGTGGAGTCGGTAATGGTATCATGCAGGTTGGAAAATGTTCCACATAGATATATTTAGGAGCTAAACATTTCCAAAAGAAAGTGCTTTTGATGTATGGGTTTAGATAATAACGTGATGACTAAGTGGAGTATTAATTTTGGTTTACTTGTGTGCAGATTGAAAAAGTCTCGGGGCCATTAATTATTGATTGGGTGATTGGTCAGCATACTCACATATTGGAATGGACCAGAAGAGCATTGGAACTTGAGGTTAGTTCTATAGTAGGATTATGTTAATTTATTCCTTTTCTGTATAGTAGGATGGTATCAATTCATACCAAGACTGTATATTTGTACCTGTACATGGTTATGAAGTTTCTGAGACAAAAGTGAGAAAATGAAACATTTGATAGACTCATATTGACAACTGAACTTGTTGACTTATTTTTTTCTGTCTCAAGCTCTTATTTGTTGTGTCTTTGATGTTGTTTAATTTTCCTCTTTTTTTGTCTTCATTGCACAGACTCACACATATTTTCTTTCTTCTGGCCTCTGCTATTTTCTTTCTCCCTCTAAAAGTATTTTTGTTGTTACAAATGCCTTTGGTTCTATTTTCTTGAGCCACTTTTGTCAATGAGTGACAGAAGATGATGATTTTGACCTACCTTTCGAGCCAAGGTAGGTTGTTTTTATCCTTAATTGGATTTGATGCTGATATATGATTAACATGTTTGAATGTAAGAAATATAAGTTTCCTGTGTTCATCTTATTAACAGAGTTATCATGAGTTGTTTCAAATTAAAATCGCTGGAACTCTGGAATAATGGTTAAACCACATCTTACTTTTTGTTTTGTGCAGGATTGGGAGCCGTTGTCATTTCATCAAAGGCAGGCAGCATCTATAGTTGAAGTTTTTAGGATATTGGAGGAGGTATGCCATCTCTGGATTTGAGGCCTGTAATTCTCTTATGTGTTTTTTATATGTGGGAATTTCCATCTCCACAGTTTGCTCTTTGATGCAATAGATATCCTTGCGTTAGGAATCTCACCCTTACTGAGTGCTAAATAAAAGCTGTAAATGCACCTTCAACCAGGAAAGATAGTAATAACTTTGTTTAATGTATTTGAATTCTATTATTTTATATTTAAATTGTAATACTTGAATCTTATTTGCTTAGTTGTATTTGTGGTTTATGGTTTCTTGTCTCTCTTAACTGTGTTAACTTGCAGACAGTGGATCAACTTTTTGGAATGAATCTCCCTCTGGACATTACTCATCTGCAAGCTCTTCTATCTATAGTTTTCCACAGTTTGGATGCGTATCTGCAGAGAGTTCTCAATCAGTTAGGTAGTACCTATGTTTTGCTTCCTATTGTTTAATTGTGCTTGGGAAAGTTAGGGCATTATCTTGTAATTATCTTCATGATGGTTATTACCTCATTGTTATTAGCTGAAAGCAACCTTTCTATGCCTACACCTTTTCTTTGAAATCCTTGGTACTGCTAGGGTGTAGCTAATTCTTTTGTTCTAGTTAAACATCTAGTGGTAGCTATGTGGCCAGGATCCAAATTCTCTTTGTTTATTTGCTTGTGTTTTTAATGTCATGGATCTTCTGTATGCCTTTCCAATTTTTTTTTTTGCAATTGATAGAGTCTTAGTGCTTTTCTTCATTATTGTTATTATTATTAGATTATGGAAGTTTCTCCTAGTCAATTGCTCATATTACCTAATATAATTTACAACGTGATGATGGTACATTAAATGTTGCAGTTGAGAAGAATCATCTCTACCCATCGGCCCCTCCTTTGACTCGTTACACTGAGACAACTATTCCACTAATTAAGAAGAGGTTGAATGAATACAAAGTCTTAGATGACATCGTGCTTGATAGATTGAATGAATTGACAATACCCAAACTCTGCATCCGGCTGAACACCCTTCAGGTAGTCTGATCATTTTTAAAAGTATTGATTACCTTGTAATGTATTTTGTTACAAACAAACAAATTTAGGGTATGTTCACTCTTGTTGCAAGAACTGTCCTTTGGGACTATGCAAATCAATTTTAAGCTTTTTAAGAACATATAAGATTTAACACAATTTTATCTTCAATCAAAAAACTATTTAGTCCAAGCTAAAACTGCGTTGAGTTTAGAACAGGAAAGTTTAATCTGAATGCAGCCTATGATCAGTCATTTCAACATTGCTCAAAATCTATTAAGACTTTTACGTAACATACCAAAGTTGCTTTCCTGTCTTTGAAGAATTCTATACTTGGTTTTGCTTTTGATTTGGTTGCATTCGTTCTTATACCTAGCACGTATTGATGTGGTCCTTTTTCAATTTTTTTTTTGATTATTTGATATTTCTACTTTATTTTCTTGTCAAAAACATTTTGAGTTGTTTGTAAATCTCCAAAAGTAAGCCAGTTGTTTTTTATCCGGATCTAGTACATGGTTTAATAAATGTGGTGTAGAATTGGTTCAAATTTGATCTATGCAAGATTTAAACGCTGGCTTAGAACTATATTGGCAGTTACGAGATTTCCAAAATGGCATTTTCACTGTGGTTTTACTTGAGATAATTATTTTTACTCTCTTGACTTTATATCTATTACTAGGTTTTTATTTGTGATAATAATTTCTAGTTATGGGTCATGTATCTATATCTGGGGAATTACAATGCAAAATTCTCAGCTTACTGTCAACTTATGCTTGTGGCATATTCTTGTTACTGTGCAGTATGTTCAGAAACAGGTTGGTGTACTTGAAGATGACATTCGAAACTCTTGGGCAGCTGTAAGGCCTTACCATAACCAAACACAGGGTAAGTTATATATGCATGTAACTAATAACAGGAATCATAGGCTGTGATGAAATGATGGCATGAATGTATGTATTTCTGGAAGTAAAAGCTAATTGTACAACTGGAAAAGACAAGATGTCTCTACCACATAAAGTTGGATGAAGTTTTACTGCACACTAGTTCTGGTTGTTTTATATGAATGATCATTTATAGGAGATGAACAGACCAACATGGAACAGCATTAAGACCGTTGCTATATACAACATGAACTTACTTTTTAAGTGAAAAGAAACTTAACAATTGAGATTTGGATTTTGGAAGGACATTTTTATTCATTTTTTTCATAATAATTTCTCAGGATCTTCCGTATTTTATTTTATATTTTGATCCCTCCCTCCTTTCGACAGTTTTGTGGTTATTATGATCTTGATAGTTTCCTTCCTTTCATCCAGCTGAAGAAGAGCCCGTGGAGATTTTAGAGAGTGACTCACTAACACAAAATGAAACAGTAGATGAACTCTTTGGTACGACCTTTAACATCATCAGGGATACTGCTAAAGATATTGGCCAAAAAACTTGTGACCTGATTGGTGAGCCACTTGCATTTTCTTTTAAAGACTGCAAAATATTTTTATTTTCTAATCTTCGCTACTGAGAATTGATTATATTATTACTATTATTATTAAATTTCAACTTCTTTCTATTTAAATAACTTCTAGGAACAAGAGTTGTGTTTTGGGATCTTAGAGATGCATTCCTGTTTCATTTATATCGCGGCAATGTTGAAAGCACTCGTTTGGAGAATTTTCTTCCCGATTTTGACACAGTAAGACACTAAAGTAGATGGCTTCTTCCTTCTCCCATCTTTCTATTTCTCTCTTTTGTTGTGTGTATGGATGCACCTATGAATACTTGTAAGAATTCTTAAATAGATCTTTTCTACGTCACATTAGTTTTAATTTTTTGCTACCCTTTTAAGATATATTGTTCTAATATTGGCTAGCTTGAATGCAGGTTCTGGACAATGTATGTGGCGTGATAGATGATGCTGTTAGAGATGTTGTAGTTTTAAGTATTTATAAGGCTTCATTGGTATACTTGTGGCTTGCCTTCCTGTGATCCGTTAATGCCCTTGTTTAACAACTAAACTTTTTGTTTCCATCATGTCTCAGGAAGGATTTGTTTGGGTATTACTTGATGGAGGTCCTTGCCGTGCCTTCTCTGATTCGGATATCATCCTTATGGAAGAAGACCTTTTGACACTAAAGGTTTGTATTGCATGAAAAAATACATATGCACTTTGACTGATAGTATATTCATGTTCAATAAGCAAGACACTTTCTATGAAAAGTGCCAACAACCTTCATGCATGTATTCAGGATATTATCTCTATGAATTATTTACTAGCTAATAGAAGTGTATCGTCTTGTTCTAGGAATTTTGCATTGCTGATGGAGAAGGCCTTCCAGAGTCTTTAGTTGAGCAGGAAGCAAAATTTGTTGAACGCATTCTTCACATGTTTTCTCTTCAGGTTGGCCAGCTTATACTTTTAAGTGTTTCTTGTGTACAGCAAAATTATTAGTACCTTGGTTTAATCATTGCTTTTTGGCAGACCGAGACTGTTATTCAAATGCTAATGACTGCAAGTGAGCTCATTTCAATGGGATTAGATTCAAACAAACAAGGCCATACAAACTTGGGGGATGCTCACACTTTAATGCGAGTATTATGCCACAAGAAAGATAGGGAGGCATCAAAGTTCTTAAAAGCACAATATCAGCTACCCATGTCTTCAGGTGATACTTTCTATGCAATGTAGCTACAAAAAGTGTTATTGGAAATATAAGCAATTTACCAGAAATATGAATGAATCAAAAGAACAGGCTATTCAAGAAACAAAGTTATCGTTTAATTAATTTACAGGCTGTTTTCGTTAATTAATGTTTAGTAATAGTAGTTCCTTTGCTCTACACGAGCTCTAAAGATATGCTTAATTGATGTTCAGAAATTTAGCTGCTTATGATAATTGTTATGCTTTAGGGTATGTTCAAATGCTTTACATCATGAGAGTTGGAAGCCACAATAAACTGTTTGCATACTGAATTGATGATTAATTCTTGGTTATCAATAGTTTTCATCTACTGAAATTTTGACTGATCAATTCTTGACTAGATTATGACGATACTCCCTTAGGGGATTTGACCTCAAGATTGCCTCGTATGTCAGATGTTCTTAAGCGAAGCACCTCAATTCGCTGGAACAAGAAACGACAAAGTAGTTTTAAATCGATGAAGAAGAAAATTCAAGGAGCAACAAACGAAATCAGAAATGTTGCAAGGTAATGTAGCTGCAAAATCATGTTTGCATACAGGGCTTTTTTTATATCTTCATCAAATCTCAATAGAGCATTTTAGCTGTCTCCTTGTGCTTAGAAAATGAGCTGGGTCTCTAAATCCAATTTATTTATAGTTGCATGCAAGTAAAAATGGCCAAAGGTGGTAACACTAGTTAGGGACTTAGGCATCATGCATACAAATTATTTATGAATGTAATGCTCTGTCGGTACAAATTCGTGTAAATCTACCCTCCAAACCAAGAATACCAAGAGAGACGAGGCCTACCCCAATAACTAAATACCTATCCAAGTTTTGTTTTAGTAGTGATCGAACTGTAAACTTTCATTTTTGGTTCTTGTTTTTGTTACTTCATATGTTTTAGCTAGTTGCAATTGTTGAAGGGAATGGGAGATCCTAATATTTTGGGTTTGAAGTAGTAAAAGGACATTGGTTTTCATTCACTTTCTTCCCTTTTCTCTGTTATATGATGTAATAGGCTGACTTTAATCAATTTTTATTATCTTCTATTAATTATGTGGATAAATTAGTCTTTTTTATTTATTTATCGAAAACGAGTTTATCATTTCATTTTCTTCCCTTTGCTCTATTTGATGATGTTATAGGTTGACTTGATTTAATTTGTTGTTATTGCTACTCATTAAAATGGATAATTGGTTCGTCTTGGTATTATCTGTTATACAGGTTGAGAATAAAATCATGAAAAATTAATGAAGGCTTCAAAATGCGTAATCATATAACTTTTCTATGGTCTTTACTGAGTATGTTGATAGCAAAAAGAAATTTGCAAGAATTTTTCTTTCTTTGCATAATTATGATTATTTAGAAGCTTATAGCCCATGAATTATTTGCAATTTAAACAGTCACAGAACATCAGAAGTGGATAAATTGTTTCCAAGCTCACATTATCATTTGCATTTATGTTATATATTTATTTCAATGATAAGAAGTGCACATAATGAAACTTATACGTTTTAGTATATTTCAAAGCTTTTATATTTTATTCATAACAAATAAATCCCTTTTCTTATTTGTAGTAAAAGGTCAAAAACCATAACCCTGTTTCCATCACTTTGCTTTGTCAATTGTCATCATTTGCCTAAGCCCAGCTATGCACACTATTTGATAACTCCAAACCCAGCTAATGTTGGCGGTTCTAAAGAAGAAGATATAAAATTGGGAAATGGAAGTGCCTGTGATACACATTCTTTCACGGGTTTAAGGTGTCTTTGGATGGACAGTGGCTGTTGTGTAATAAAATCTTTTACTTTACAGTTATAATAATTAATTTTATCGTCACAATTATTTTTAATTTTATCGAAAGTAAATGCATCGTCCATTTAAAAGCATCTTTAATCTCTTCATTATAATATTACTATTATAATTATTTTTATTTTTTTGAAATGTTTCCTTTCTGAGGTGAATTCTTTTATTTTGTCAAATAATTTATTTGTATAATTGATGTTATGAAATGAATATACACTTTTTGAAAATACATTTTTTTATATATTGTAAAAGAGTAAAAGAAGAAACAAAATAGTATTTGTTTAACAGTAAATAAAAGAATATATGTATATTAATGTTGTAATTTTAGAGAAAGTAGTGCCAAATTTAATTGATGGAATTAACAGATTGAAATATAAGTTCCAAAATATAATGTTATAAGTTTCAAAATGTATAATATATAAATTTCAAAAGATCATCATTTACTCAAAAATGATGGGAGGGTTAATGTTATAATATTTTCCTTTGAATTACAAGAGAAGAGGGTAATGTATTAAGTAGCACAACTAACGTGATTCAAATTCAGATTACATTTGGAGCAGTAAACATCTTAACCGTCACGTTAACATACATGATTCAATTTACATGCTAATTTTGCAACAATAAATAAATGAATGTTACATGTTATATGATTGGTTTTGGGTTTTGAATGTAATTTTTTAGGTTGATTACATTATTTCATATTTTTCTTTTATTTCTACTCTAAGCAATACACAAAATTTTAAAAGAAAAAAAAATTAAATTGAATGGAAAAAATTATATTCAGAATTTAAAAATCAATCATATAGCTACACATCTGATCAACATATAACGATGCTAAAACTTTTTGGTACATTGATATGTCAAAAGAGCATAACACAGTGACATTTATACGAAATACATGAGACAATCCACTTTCATTCAGTTGATTTGGCAGGCATAATTACTCGGCTGCAACCTAGCCACCACCGGCGTGCCAATAACCATCTGACCGGCGTACACCGGGCAACCATAACTTTCCAACTTTAACTGAAGATCAACAATCTTATTACCCCTTGAACTAACTTTCCCCTGTAGCTTGTAACTCAAATACCGGACTGACCCTACCGGCGGTTCCCCAATATCAGCAGCCAGAATCTGGCACCAACCCAGTAAATCCTTACGACCAAGGAGACTTTTGGTGTGTAGTTGAAGATATATGTAAGAGTTATTGGCGAAGAAGTTGGATTCTATTGGTACCACAAACCTTTCACCAGATGTAGATTTCTCAACATTACCTTCACAAAGATCGTTCGCACCGTTGGACTTAGTGAGAGATATATGGGGTCTTGAATGTCGAGTAAAGAGACCACAAGAAGCTCGATTTTTAAGGTTCTCAATTGGCAAGACTGTTAACTCAATTACGAACTGTGGAAATGAGTAATTGTCGGCCATGGATGTTTCAGAGACGACCCTTTTTAGCTTTGGGTGGAGTTGGATAAGAGGTGATTTAGTGATGGATTGATGGGTACTAGTAGCCGAGCTTAAACCAACTAAAGCAATAAATTATGGCGGCCGTACAACTTGTCGTACAAAAGCAAAAGGATTTAAAAAGAAAATTATGTTTTATAGCACCAATGCTATTAAAGAATCCTAAAAGTTAGGTGCTTGAGTAGATTTACCCATAAAATATTATCTTTTGTGGGATGTGCCTCGTATTTATCAAACGTTTATAGGTATTTAAAAAGAGATTCAAAGTTTTATCAAATAAAAAATAAAATAGAGATGATGTTGCAATGACACGATGAAACCCCAAACAAAAGTGGTAGTGACATCGTGACGATCGTGCATGAGACGTCACGATAATTTCTTCAAGTTATGCTGTCGTGTTTTAGACTTCAAGTATGATTTTTTTTCCCAGTTGGACTCTAATTATTCCAAGTATATTTTAGAATGATAGAACTATAATCTAAACATATTTAAAAGGGTCATTATATCTCTGTTTTAACATGCCAATCAATCAAAGCTTTTCTTGAGGGCGGTAAGATGTAGTCGCATATAAGTTTTGATGAGAGTTTCTTGATAACTATGGAGAGAATTTTATTTGTGAGTCATGACTTTGTTTCGGGGTTTTGGGTAATGTATTTTTAGTACATTTAGGTTTATTGTCTTCATATTGTACTCTCGTTTTGTTTACTCCATTAATGATAAGTCGATGCCTCCTTTGGCTGTGATTTTTTCCATTTTGAGGGTTTTTCATGTAAAATATTTGTGTTCGTTCTTCTCCACTTTTACTATTTCGTTGTTTGTACGGGTCAATCCCTAACAAATAAAATATTTGTGTGCGATCTTCTCTACTTTTCTTGTTCGTCGTTTATATGAATCGATCCTCAACGAATTGATATCAGAGCTACGGTTTAGCTTCGACAGATCGACTTGTTCAGTGACATAAGAACAAATTTGGATATTGAGAAGTTCGACAGATCACAATTTTCAGTTTCTGGCAGTTTCAGATAATTATGGAGGTAGCTGATGTGGTTGAGGATAAGAGTGATGATTTGCTGCTCTTCACATAATTCGGTTGAAGGTGGAGTTGTGTCAGAAGTCAAGCATGTGCCTGATTTAAAGAAGAATCTAACCCCTTTTTTAATCTTGAGGACTCGAATGGTTCGTAAAGTGTTTGAGGCAAGGTTGGTTGTAGAGGGTTACAATCAAGGGGGGAGAGTTGATTGTTTCTCTTTTGTTTGAGTATTACTTGTCCTTATTGCATTATACAACTTTGGGTTGAAGACTAGGAGTCTTTCAGTTTTCAAGTTTGAGCACAGTTTAAACTTGGTTGACATTTTGCAAAATTTGAGTTTGGCCCATGATCGAGTATGAAAAAGGAGGTGTGATAAATACGAGTCAATGTGAAGATTTTTGGGGTGTGTCTCGCATTTATCAGACATTTTGCAAGCACTTAGGAAGACATTCGATGATTTACCAAAGAAGGGGTAAAACACAGGCGACGTTGCGACGTGAAGACAAGCGACTTTGTGACAATGCAATGAAACCCCAAACAAACGAGGAGGCGATATCGTGACGAGCATGCATGGGACGTAACAATGTCACAACGATTTCTCCAAGTTATGCAACCGCATTTTAGACTTAAAGCAGAACCGTTTCTCCAAGTTGGACTCTGATTATTCCAAGGATATTTTAGTATGATTAGGACTTTAATCTAAACCTATTTAAAGAAGCCATTGTATCTGTATTTTAACATGCCAATCAACAATGGTTTTTCTTGAGGGCGACAAGATATAATCACATATGAGTTTTCGTGAGAGTTTTGTGGTAACCATGAAGAGAATTTTATTCTCGAGTTAGGACTTTGTTTTCGGGGTTTGGGTTGGTGACATTTAGATTTATTTTTTCATATTGTACTCTCGTTTGTTTACTCATTTTGTAAAAAGTCGGAGCCTCCTTTGCCCACGATTTTTATTCTCGTCGAAGGAATTTTTCACATAAAATATTTATATTTAATCTTCTCTGTTTTTTTTATTCATCATTTATATGAGTCGATTCCTAGCAAATTGAATCCAACTAGAGGTACATATGCAATGTGACATGCAACTATACATGACTAAAAATCAGCAAGAAAAGTCTTCCAACTATATAATATAAACATTGATGGGAATGGCTTGGAAGAAATTTTCTTTCATTTGCTACTGCCATTCCACTAAGAACATCAACATTATTTAAATGTTTGGTAGATTCCACTAAGAAAAGTCTTCCAACTATATAATATAAACATTGTTTTCTCATTCTTCTTTTTGTTTGGTAGATTCCGAAGGTTAGAGCACATGGTGACCGATTGAAAAAATCGACAAATCTTCTTTAAAGATCACGCGAGTCATATTAATGTCGACTAAACAAGCCATATAATATATGGTTGCTTGTTGGTGCATAAAGTCACCAAATCATAACATTTAAAATAATATTTTTGAGCACGTGGTTTTACTAAATCATATGATAAATTAACTTTTTTGAGCAAATGGTTTTTTTTTTTATCTCTTTTTTAAGTTATCATATTCGTCATGAGTCGAATTAGATTAGATTATAGTTAAATCGAAATAAATTTTAATAATTTTATATCAGTCCAATTTCCATCCTTCAAATATATGTAATGTTTTTTCTTTAAATTCAAATCCCACTTAATCGTTCATATATTATAGAGTCTATTCAATATAAAATACAATGGATTGACAATTGAAATATATTCGAACTTTGGATTGGAATAAATTTGAATAGGGCTTACATGTAATGATACTTAAACTTAAAATACCTTTGATGATATTTACGTATTGATGATACTCAATCCTTAATCATTTAAATCTCGAGGCCTTAATTTTTTTACCGACAAATCAATGCGTTGATAGCCTCAGTTTTTCGTATATTTTTCTTATTAAAAACGATCAAGTTCAAGTCAAATGAAACCTAGGTTGTTTCTTTTTTGGTGAAAATATACATAAACGATTACATCAAAATATTATGAAAACGAGATCAATTAGCTAAATCAAACTCTTAAAATTAGTTATGAGCTCCTCGGAAACTTCATCGAGAGCATGAACACTTTT
Source organism: Kokia cookei (assembly GCA_039519145.1). Taxonomy (NCBI): domain Eukaryota; kingdom Viridiplantae; phylum Streptophyta; class Magnoliopsida; order Malvales; family Malvaceae; genus Kokia; species Kokia cookei. The sequence goes on along the minus strand of CM076900.1, from coordinate 35,886,062 downwards.
ATTTCTGGAAACCATCTTAACTAAAAAATCTATATCTTTATTCTCTTCCCTAAAGATGCCTTAACCTTCATTGTCCGTAAACGAAGCTTGAGCATTTAAAATTGTCTATATGTATAATAATGTTTTCGTGAACCAACTATGCAGCTTCAAGTCCTTGCATACTTGAAATCCTATCGTACCCAAACACTTTCATCGAATAATCATGATATATAAACATACACATTACCATTACCATGACATATGTATATTATATTGGGTCCAAGCAATGGTGTTTGTATTTACATTATAATAGAATATAAGATATGATTCCATTCCATCGTCAACCAAGCAATTCTTGTTTCTTAAACACGTCCGTCTAATTGCTTGTCTTCTATCCTATCATAACCCTAAAAATTATAATATATAGCTACCAAATTAGCCTCGAACACTTTTTAACATTATGGTTCACTTAATTATGAGTTGATCTTTTGATTCAAGTCTTCTCTCTCTCTTTCTTTTCTTTTAAGTTTGTTTTAGTAAAATTATCACCAATCTTAATTATCCAATTTAGGTAATTTTTATAATTGCATATATTTTTTTTATTATCTGACATTGTATATATAAACTTTAATTTGGTACAATTATATATATGAAATTTTAATTGTGGTTTAAATGTATACTTGAAACTTTAATTTTATTTAATCATATACATTTAAAGAAATAAATACATCCATTTAGTTTTATATTAGATACATATAATTATTTATGTATGCAATATAAGATGATGTTATATCAGTAATTGTGTTAATAATTTACAAGAATTAAATCAAATCAAAATTTCATGTATACAGTTGAACATTAAATCGTACTTCATATATAATTTTGGGATTTATCCCAACAAAAAAAACTATGTATATATATTGAAATTCTGACTAATTTCATAATCACATATTTTATTTTTGATGCTTTTTATATCCGTTTTATAGTTTATATGTGAAGCTCATAATTGCCTCTCTCTATAATATTGTTTTCAAATTTAAACCTATATTTTTTTCTTAAATGTATAATATATCTTATCGTTATATACCAACTCTATAAACAAAATTTGCAGCTGTAATATGACACCATGCACTTGGTTTTTTTGTGGAAAAAATATGTTGGAAAGTGATGGAGAAATGTTGACAAAGGAATTGTACAATTTCTTTTGTTTTCTTTATCTACTTTTTACTTGGAAGTGGAATAGAGAGAAATTTCCTCCTAGTGTTCCTAAAATTTTCAGAATAAATGCATGAATATCCTTTTCCGACAAACATAAACATCAACTCAGTCATGAGATTAAATTTTATATGTTAGGAATTTTATTAAAATCTTTCTCAAAAAGTCAACAAGAGTTCTTTAAATATAAGGATTATTAAAACCAGAAGTTAGATGTAAAAGTTTATCTGAATTTATTAATCATTCTTGAGTCTTGTGGTTCATACGTATCTTGGAGAAGATGACTCTTTATGGTTACGTGTTTTGAGCTATTGTTGAGTCGTGGGGTATTCAACAATTGCCATCAGAGCCATGTTACGTGTTAATTTTCTTTATGGTTGCAGTATAGTTTGATCTGCCACATTAGAAAATAAGTTTTCACTATTGCTTAGTTGCTCATTTGCCTATAAGTGTGGTAGTGTGAGAGTGCATGTCTAGGAAAGTTCTAGCAAGGAAAGACTTGGTATTTAAGTGATCCGTGTAATCCACCTCTCTTTCTTGGGAGCTTGCCTGGTATATTTTTCACATACTTTTACTATTTTGTGTAGTTTTGTGAGGATCAATTGTCGGCACAATGACTGAGTTACATGCTATTGGCGGAATGAGGAAGCTTAACAACAACAACGACAACTACAATACATGGTCAACTTGCATGATGTCATATATGCAAGGACAAGATCTATGGGAGATTGTTAACGGTAATGAAATGGAGCAACCAAGAGAAGAGGATCAGAGTGGAGAACTAAGAAAATGGAATATAAAAGCAGGCAAGGCAATGTACGCCTTGAAGACAACAGTGGAGGAAAAAATGTTGGAACACATTCATGGTGTCAAAACCCCAAATAAAGCTTGGGAAACATTCGCCAAGTTGTTCTCTAAGAAGAATGATACGAAGCTCCAACTTTTGGAGAGTGAGTTGTTGTCTATGAAGCAAGACAACATGACGATCAAACAATACTTTCACAAAGTAAAGTTGATATACCGGAAGATTTTTGAGTTGGATCCAGCGGCTCCTATTGGTGATACCAGGATGAAACGAATCATTGTCCATGGTCTAAATCCAGAGTCCAGGAGCTTTGTTGCTGCTATACAAGGATGGCAAACTCAACCATCACTTGTAGAGTTCGAAATTTTGTTACCTAGTCAAGAACCCTTAGCTAAAAAAATGGGAGGAGTCTCGTTGAAAAATGAAGAAAAGGCCCTCTACACCAATAGAGACCAGCAAAACTTCAAGCAACGTGACAATGGCGGATTCAATAGAAATCAAGGAGAAATGAACTCTCATGAAGAGGAGGTTCCAAAAACCACAACAATAGTAAAAGGTTTGAAAGAAAGTGTTACAACTGCGGAAAGAATGGTCACATGTCAAAAGCTTGTTGGTCGAAAAAAAAATCCGTGGAGAGTAATGTCGTTACTTTCAAAAGTGAAGAATAGGACGTAGAAGCATTCTTTGCAGTAGAAAAGGAAGAACTAGCTCTTATGGCAACAATACCAAGTACAATTTATTATGAAAATGATTGAACAATTGACTTGGGTTGTTCGAACCATATGACCAGAGATAAAGAGTTATTGCCAGACTTCGGTACTCTCAAAAGTGAATTGCAGCCTTCTAAAGTTCAGTTGAGTCTAGATGAAACTGAAATTGTTGACGATGAGTGAGAAGAAGGCGAAACTCAAAGTCTATGGAAAATTAGCGTTCACTACCAACCGATCGAAGAAGGTGAGCCTAATGGAATAGAAGAACCAGCATCACTAACAAGAAGATCAACAAGGATCAGAAAGCCAAATCCCAAGTACGTTAACATTTCCATAGTAGAAAAAGCTTATCAAAGTGAGTCATTGAAGACCCGTGGAAGAGCCAGAAAATAGAGTCGTTTGAGGGACGTATTATCGGCTTTGAAAAATCAAGTGGTCACTCTTGAAGAGTCCATAGGGGACGTCAAGGAGAAGCTCGGGACTCCCAAGTGGCTTGCAATCCATGAAGGAACAATTGAGAGAGTACGTATGTGATACTCTTGGTTCCTTAGAAAACAAGATGACGAGGAAGGATGATTCTCTTTGAGGCAATGGTAGTATCCTTGAAGGAAGAAATCACCAAGCTTAAAGAGGAGTTGAGGATTTACAAGGTTGCATTGGGTAATGGAATGTTGGCTTCGACCTCGAAGCAACAGGCAATGAATGTGCCCAAACTAAAAAGGTTTAAAGGGGCAAGGTCCACAAGTGAAGTGAACAACTTTCTTTGGGCAATGGAGCAATACTTCCGAGCGATGAGCATCGAGGAAGATGCTACAAAGGTAAACATTGTTGTTATGTATTTTACTGATGTTGCTTTGTTATGGTGGCAACGTAAGTCCATAGATGCGAAATGTGGTGGGACTGAGATTGGGACTTGGGTAAAGTTCCAACAGAAATTCAAGGCACAGTTTTACCCAGAGTATACCGAGGGTGAAGCTCGAGCAATGTTGCGACGGCTTACGCAACGAGGATTGTTTAGGGAGTATGTACGGGAGTTCAGTGAACTCATGCTCCAGATTTCTGATTTGAGCGAGAAGAAAACATTTTTCTCCTTCAAGGATAGGTTGAAACCATGGGCAAAGCAAGAATTGCAACACTGAGGTGTCAAAGAACTTACCAAAGCCATGATGGTGATAGAGTCCTTATTAGAACTTGATCCGAGTAGAGACATGTTCGAATCTTCCAATCCTAATGTGAAAGGCAATGGTGGGGGAGACCATGAGGAAAATGATGTAGGACATAGCGATTATGGCAGTGGTAATAGTAGCAATGATGGGAAACCATGACAAGAGAAGTGGAGACTCAACAACCCGAAAGAGAAGAGTAAGTTGAGATGCTACCTTTGTATTGGACAGCATATGAAGAAGAACTGCCCAAAGTTATCTTCATTTTCGGCTATCAAGAGGAAGGGAAGCCTATTAAGAAGAAAGCATCGATGACTAATTTGATGGTACTCATTCCTACCAAGAGGGATGGCAAGGAAGGGTTGATGTTTGTAGACAACAACATTGCAGGCCAGAAGAAGAGTGCTCTTGTTGACACGAGCATGGTACACAAAAAAGAAGTTGGTATTGAGGGGGAGTGTTGAAATATCAACACCAACATACTAGAAAATAAGTGTAAGTGGTTTGTTAGTAGGAATGAATCACACATTACCTAGGAACAAAAGACAAATAGGTTATGACTTTTATATCCCACATTGCTTAGATAAATAAGGATAGTAGGACCTTGGGTCTATATAAAGACCTATGTTTTATGTATTATTCACATCGAAATAAATCAAGTGTTGAGTTTTCCATTTGATTTCTTCCTTCCTTCTCTAAGTGTTTTGAGCTATTGTTGAGTCGTGGGGTGTTCAACATTATGTATATTAGCCCAATCAAATGACATAAATCAAGCATGAATGTGTAGCATGAAAATTATATGCAATGTGTATATCTTTTCCAACTGGTCTTCCTTAAACCATCGTGAGATCAAATCATATCAAAATCAATGTGAATAAACCAAGCTAAACTTTATTTCTTTTGAAAATAATCTTAAAATGCTCGTAAATTGAAATAATAAAAAATGTGTTTATAACTTAAGATCATTTAAAATTACAAATTTCTACTAAAATTGAATATCTTCAAATGACATGAAACTCATATGAGCAGTGTGTTCATGAAAACTTTGTGTGGTTGTCATTAGTAAGCAAATTTGCAATCATGAAGTCTATACTAATACGCTCTATAGGCATCCGACCATTTTGAACTCTTTCTTTAACAACTAGGAATTTAATAACAATTCACAATGTAGTGACAAAATCCCGCATTCATATTCCAACAAAATCATAGTTTGTATACTCAAAGATCTCTAACTAATCAAATCTCCTATAAGGGAGCATGTATTATTTTGGCTTATAACAATACTATATATGAATCATTTGAATTCCTTCCAATAATCCATAATCTCAACAATGTATATAATATTCAAATGCATACAAAGCTAAGCATATATTAAACACCCTATTGTTATTGAAGTATAAGAAATCTTTTGCATTTCTTTAATCTCAACACTATTTTTAGGGCATTGACCAAGATTGAATTTGCTTCACTTAACAGGGCATCACCTGATTTATAACCATGCATGTCAAATCTCTTTAATACATTTTTTATGTAAGTTCATTTGCTAATCCAATAATATCTCAAGAATGATCTCGATGTAAAAAGCGAATAATCATTACGTGCTTACTATTCATCTCTGCTTATTATAAGTTCTGATTATATCTATTTTCTTTGATATGGTGTCTAGAAATACCCATAGCCCCTCTCCAATCCATAAATAAGAGGATTATGTGCGTCAGCACACTCGAACCAACATCCTCCTGTATGAACAACAATACCCATACCAATCGAGTTAAGACTCAATCGGCTTCACTTATTTTTTTAAAATCAACTTATTTTTTTATTTGTACTAAACCCTAAAAAGGGTTATATGCCATATATATTTTTATTTGAGGTACACGTCATACTTTAAACTTCGGTTACTAACCCTTAATTAAGTAATTTATAATATTAATAAACAAACAAAAATGATTGAAATCTTTAAAAGGTTTACATCCTTCAAAAACAATTAATTTCCACAACATTATCCATACAGTACAGTCGTTCTCATCGTAAACCCTACCATTTCACCATTGCACCGCACCGGCACAGACACCTTCGGCCCCCACCAATTGTCGGATCCTCAGACTCTTTCCAACTAGACTCTACTTCCCTGCCAAGTGGCTCTAACAGGTATACCAATCACAGTCGGACACGTGTCACTAGAATGGACTTCCAACTTCACCGCAACGTTGACAACTCCATGAGTCCTCGTCCCATCTGCCCCCCTCAGCCGGTAACTCAGTTGCCTAACGGATCCCACGGGCGGCAACCCTATATCGGCGGCCGGTATTTGGCACCAACCCAGTTGAGCCTTGCCGGAAATGAGCCGTTTGGTGAATAACTGGAGATATATACACGAGTATCGATTAGCAAAGAAGGTATGATGAATGGGAACATGGAACTTATCACCCCAAGTAGGGTTAACACCACCTTGGTCATCGACCCTTGTTTTAAACCCACGGCAGCTCTTGAAATCGGCCGCTTCTAACGGCGGAGGGAAGGTGGTGATGCTAATGAAAGGCCTGAGACGGTGTGTGAAGAGAAAAGAAGTGTTCTTCAGCCCTTGAGCTGATACCACTGTAATCTCTAATGTGAACTGTTGTTGACTGTTATCCAACATGTTCGAATCCAGTACAAAGGAAAGAACAAGGCAAAGATGCAGATATGGCGTTAGAATTTATAGCAGAGTGAAAATATGCAGGAAATTTTGGGGTTGAAGAAGACGAAGAAGAGGAGGAGGTGTTATTAAGTTAAGAGCGTAACTTCGTGGTACAATAATGCTAAGAAATTTAAACGACGGGTATGTTTGTTGAGGGTTAAAGCAACTGGTGGGTAGTTGTATCGTAGTGATTGGATAAAATTAGTCAATATATTATTTAAAATTTTTAATAAATTTAAATTGTAATAAGCGTTAACTTTTTTTTAAATAAAAATTATTAAAAATATATAGTTTTTTTAATTTTTTTAAAAATAATTAATTGTCAACATACACATGAATTACCACAAGATTCCATATCAACAAAGTTAACAAGCGTTATTTATTATAGGGTGATTTGACAAACAACGTAAGTTTAGGGGTTAAAAGAGATGAAAAATTAAATGGAATGCTGAAATGACTTTTATTTGTAAAATTTGAGAGTCAAATAAATCAGTGTGCCCAACATTTACTGTACAAAAAGAATTTAGAAAATTATTATTTTCAATCACAGTTCAATTCCAAACAAAAGATTTTATTTACAAAACGATAAAAAACTTGAAAAATATTAACTCTGTTAAACATTAAATTATATTTTTAAACTATAAATGTTAACCCCAATCTAATTTCACCTCATTTAAACATTTGTAATAGTACCATTATTAACTTGATTTCTTTTTGTTTATACACAGTATCAACAAAAGGGAAATGGTAGAAAAGCAGAGAAGAAGAAAACCATCTAGTAATTTGTCTAGAGTCTCATCCCCATACAGAGACCTTTAAGAATATAAAAATTAGGGGGTTTATCAAGTCGAATTTCGAATCAAATCTTGAATTATTATAATTATATAATACTTTTAATAATAGAAAAACTAATTCTATCTAGTCCATATAATACAAAGCCCTCCCAAGTGAATTAAGATTTTTAATTTCTTGGATTTGGATATGTAAGTCAACTAGAAGTCTCGAGTGAAATTACTACTTCAAATTGATAATACATGAAGGGAGGGAGGAAAAAGACCGAGTCAATAATATTTAGTATATAACAATTTTTAGTGATGAAGAATCATGGAAAATGGCAATTTCCACTCATTCCCTGTAGTTATATTCATGGGAAGTTCAGTAGTAGGTTCCACTTTCCTTCCACATGACATATAATAATTTGCTTCGCTGTTATATTATGGGTTTAGGGTTCCTCTTTTATTTGGTGGTCCTTTATTATAATCCAATATCACTTTAATAATTATTTACAACTCCCCTTTTTTACAATTTATAAATAAATAGTTAATATAATGAATAAGTGGTCGATTGAGTTTTAGCTTGTTGATATTGATATTGTTGTCTATCCAGGAGGACGTGGATTCTGCTAGGCCTGTGCTCGATTAGGCCCGAAAAATGGGCCTAAATTTTTGTCCAAGCCCAGCCCGAATTATAGAAGTCAAGCTCGAGTCCGACCCAATCCATATTCATTTATTTAGATTATTTTATTATATACAAGAAATTTAAAAAATATATAATATATCAAATAAACTTAAAAACATTAAAACGAACATAAAAAAATAAACAAATTTAAAATACATTAAAATTTTTTTATATTAAGATAGTTGAAAATAAAGTAGTAGAAAAATTAGCAATAAAACATAAGTTCAATAATATTCAAATAATATTAAAAAAATAGTAAAATAATAGTAAAAACGCATAAAAATAACATCCAAACAATAAAAAAACAGCAAAACAATAACAAAAACAACAAAAATAGCAGCAAAAATAACAACAAAAATAACAGCATCAAAATAATTAAAAAAACATCAAAACATCAACCAAAACAATAAAAAACAGCACCAAAACAACAATATAATTTTTATTAAAAATTGTTAATTTATTCGGATCGGATTGGGCCGGGTCCGGATCAAAAAACTCTTACTCGAAGCCTGACCCGTTTAGAAAATGAGCTTCACTTTTTATTCAAGTCCATTTTTATTTAAATAGAGCTCGACATTAGTATTTTTTTATTTAAATCTTTATTATTTGTCGTAAATTTAACACTAATAAATATATTAAGTAAATATAGATATCGATAAATATTTAGATCTTCATTTTTTTTATTTCTATAGACACCCTTTTCACACAAATAAGAGTTGCTGTTTATTGTTGTCGAGTTTTTTTTTAATACAAAATGTTTAAAAATTTAAGTTTTTTTATATTAAAAATAATATTAATATCAATCGAATTAAGATTTAATTGATAAAAAAAAAAAATTTTGATATTGAATGTAAAGATTTTTCTAAGTTTGTAGCCATGTAATAATAATTGATCTTAATTTGATTATTTTCCTAATTATTGTAAATATTATTTTTGTGGCACAATCCAAAAAAAATTACACTCCGAGGTGACCATAAAAAGGAATTAATTATTTTCCATTACATCACATAAATAGATAGCAGCATGTGATTCCCACTTTCTGTCACGTCAATTTCCTCGTATTTTTCTCTCTGTCATGTGAGGGCAAAAAACATTTTGCGTATTTAAATTAAATTTTAAATTTTAATAGTTTATATTTTTATAATTTTTAAAAGATTAAATTAAAATTTTATAATTTTTAAAAGTTAAAGTATAATTTTATTTTTATTAATTTAAAATTTAAAAAGCTTAAATAACAATTTTTTATTTTAGGGGAGTTAAAGTCTTTGTTAATCTCTTAGATTTGTCTCTATGTTAGGCAATTACATTTGGAATATCTAAGTGTTGTTTGAACTGTATTAATAGATGAATTAACTAATTGGATTGAAAATTGGTCGGAGAATCAGCTCGATTCAAGGTTTAAAATTGTTTGATCTATGTATCATTATAGATCAATTAAATTAGATTAGAAGACTAAATCAATTTTTATATTTTAATATTTTTTTAGAAAAAATTATTTGCTTTAAATCGTTTGGACGAGTTAGATTTATTGATAAGATTATTGGTAATTTGATTAGTTCAATCATCAATTTAACTCTAAAAACATTGCAATATGTTTTATTACTATACACCATACCTGTTGATGAAAAAAAATACTTATTTATTACTTCAAAAAAACCAAACAATTTAATCAATATGAAAAATCAAATTAAAAAAATGAGAAAAGAATATTTTGATAATACCTTGTATTTGTAATTCAAAATTCACTATAAAACCCTCAAACAAAAATTCACCGTAAATAAAAAAATGTGGAGTTTTTAACTTTATAAGTAATATTAAAAAGACTTAATCTATCCTATTTATTTATTAAAATTTTTCTTAATCTAGATAAAATTTATTCAAAATTTATATATGAATTAACGATCTCACTAATTTTAGCATTTATTTTCGATAATTGATCATAAAACTTTTTATATCATTTGTAATGAGAAATAATTGTTACTATCAATTAAATTTTAATTCAATTGAAAAATTACGAGTTTAAATATATTTAAAAAATTGTTATTAATTAAGAAGTATAATGTGGTGATTATTTATCTCGTTCTCTAATCATATGATTAAGAGTTCGATTTTTATTCATAAAAATGAAACATTTTTATTTTTCAAACTATAAAATGAATAAATTAATTTCCAAAAGGATTAATTTAATTTAATTTAATGTTATGATGTTTTAGCATATCCATGCAGATAAGAAGGCATGGATTTCCCCTGTGATATGGAGTAAACGTGGCTGATAACACTTTGTCTTCCACCAAAGTGCTTACATCGCGTCTACGTGATTACATGTCAGACCTAAATCCGAAAGGATATATTATTTAAAAAATAATAGATTTAAATATAAGTTATAAAATAAATATTAAAATTTTAATTTTTACAAATAAATAATTTAATTTGGAAATTAATCAGAAATATTATTCTTCGAATCTAAAAGAAAATTCATCTCAAAGAAAGTCAATATTCGGCGGATCACTAGTTTTCGCATTCAAGTCTTTGTATATTTTCCTCCTTTGCGTCGGTCATGACGGTTACGTATCACAAAATTTCTGATCTAGATCTACACGCATGTGCAAAAATTATGTTACACCGACGTTAAATGAGATCGTAAGAATCTTTTTTATCTTAATTAATGGTTAATGATTTAATTTTCGTTTTAAATATGAAATAATTTTAAAATTCGTGATCAGTATCTATTTTTTAATAAATTTATGGAGAGTGAATGATTAGTTACTGGGTTCACTCCGATAAATAACTTGAGAACTCAAAAAATTTATATATATTTAAATTATGATTTAGTTTAAATGATAAGTTAAATGTTTAGTATGTTTGGTTTTAGAGGTTGAAATTTTATTACGATTAGGTTTTTATTGATTTATAAAAGTAAAAAAATAAAAATAATTTCCTAATAATATAATTTGTTTTATACATAAAATGATATTTTAATTATTTTTCAATTGATTTTTTATTTGATTGTAATATAAATTTAATCAGAAATTTAATATAAGTAAGTATTAAATTATGATATACGCACGAAAATGAAAACATTCATTTAAAAATTTTATATAAAAATCAAATATAATTTTTATTGAAATGGTGAAGTTAACTTAGTGAAAATTATATTCATTCGGGTTCAAATTTTATTATTTTCATTATCAATATTTTTCTTCTTCTAAATTTATCAAAAAATAAAAAGGTTAAATACCGTCAATATTTTTTTTTTTTACTTTGTAAAAGAAAATGTCTTTTGATAATTATCTATTTGAGTTGGGATGTGACATCAAATCGATTAACACTTTAATATATAATATAAATAGATGTATTTTCTGTATATAAATTTATACATCCATTATAAATTAAAGAGTTAATTGTATTAAGCATTCCTATACTATAATTTTCATTTTAAATTGATTTCTAAATTTTAAAATATTTTAATTATATCTTCAAATTATCGATATTATATCTATAAAATCTTAAAATTAAAACTATTAATTTAATTATTAAATAATACGTCAACTTTTATGTAATATAATTTGAGAGGAATATTTTGAAGAAAAATAAAATGTTGCCTAAAACTTTTTAAAAGTTAGAATTAAAAATTGAGTAAAATCAGAAAAAGAGAGAGTAAATGACTCTAGCTGACTAAATTAAAGGAATTGTGAGGTACGTGATGTAACTTTTTATAAACAGGTCAGGAATTTCTGCTTAATTTCCAATCGGAATCATAAAAAATCAAATTGCATGTGATTTTCCTCCTTTTCTTCTTAAAATGCGAGAATGACAGCAATTTGTAAATTTTCTAAAATTAAAGTAAACTATATATTCACCATCAATTGAATTCCTTTTTTTTCCTAATTAATTATACATACAATGGGACATACATGCATATGAGGAATTTAGTGATTTTCATAATATTAATTTTATTATAAGTTTTTATCATATATATTTTTTTAATACAATATTTAAAATTATTTATAATTTTTCTTTAACTCTTAAATAAAAAAAATAATGCGTATCAACTGGCAACAATGATAATACCAATTTAGTTAAGACTCACTCGACAACTTAAAAGATTATTTTATATTAATATTTTTTTTACCTTAATGTGATAAATTTAAAGTAAGTTTGCTTACTTTTTATTTTATAATAACAATTAATTTTAGAATAAATTTTTTTTTTTGATGAATTATAAAAAGAGGATAAAATCTTAATAACAATGCGATTAACGCGACTCAAACTCAAATCATACTTTAAATAATAAATATCCTAACTATCAGCCAAATATGTAGAGTTCAAAACAAATAAGATTGGTGTTGTAGATTATATAAAAGCATATTGATATGGTTGATTGACTTGGGAAATTCTTTAGTTGGATCACCCAAGGAGCCAAGTCAATTCCAAGGGATGACACACGCTTTCCACACGAAATTGGATTTTATTTATTGACCATGTCAACCTTTACTATATTCTTCAATTTTTCCTTTTGTTACACAAAATTTTCCAACCTTTTAAAATAGATTTATTGTTGTTGAAACTTTATACACATATATATATTGGTGATTAGAAAAACAAACCTAATACATCAATTCAAAAGAGTTTCAAAATCATTATCCATATCCTTCCGGAAGGATTCGAGCATTTCGACGGGAGGCTTCTTAAAAATTTGCAAACTTGCCTTCCATGAAAGTCTTAGCTTTGCCAAAGAATCAGCCACAGAGTTCTTCCCTCTTGGAATATATTGAATACATCATTGTCCCTCACTATGAATGATACGTTGAATACGTCTAAGGATGGTGGTGCCATTGTTATCCCCATTTTTCTCAGTTAGGAGGTGATCAACTTCAAGGTTGTCTGCTTGAATCGTGACATGATCAAAACCATTCTTTAGACACAGTAAGACTCCATCCAAGATTCCCTATAACTCTACCTCCAAAGGGTTACACTTCACCAATGAATGAGTGAATCCAAGGAACCATGAGCTATCCCCGATTTGAATTACACCCCCTGTTACGGACTGCCCAATATTTCTTGCCACCGCTCCATCCGTGAATAGGTGAGTCCATAGTGTTTCTTCTTCTCAGTCAACCTTTTCAGTCAAGGGCACTGTAGTAGAATCTTTTAAGCTTACTTGAAACTGACGGGTCCAACTGACAGAGGTTTTGATAATATCGAAAGTTGTCCATGTATTGTTCTGGAATATGAAAAGATTCATGTTTTTCCATATTCTCCAAAAGATTATCTCGAAGAGACTTGCCCAAGGGACACCTCTATCCTGTACAAACACAGAAGAGCTAATATCAGTAAGGAGCCAATCAAGGAAAGGTTCAGAAAAAATTTGTGTTGTTAATTATTAGGGAAAACAAGCTTCCACCCATCCCTTGCAAACGTACAATCCTGGAGAACGTGAATAATATCCTCAAGTACATGACCACATATGCCACAAGCACTGTTATGTCCCAGTCCACGTCTAGAATGCTCATCATTAGTTAACAATCTCTGCTTATAAACCAGCCAAAGGAAAAAACGAACACTTTGGGGACCTTGAAATTTCCAAATGGAATTCCAATTTGGGTCCTTTGGCTCCCAAGTATTCTGCTTTAAGGACCAATAAGCTTTACGAATAGAAAAACTACCTGAATCAGATGAAGACCACATAATTCGATCCATGCCTGCACTAGGATGAAGAGGAGGGATACTAATGATGCGATGAATAATCTCTTCAGAAACCCATAATCGAAAAAACTCAAGATTCCACGTACCACCTCCAAAACCATGTCCTTTAGCAAACAATCTAAGTTCAGATTAACCTGGGCAGGGATATGAGTGGGTCGGTCCAATATCTAATGCTAGAATCATCCCCAATAGACCAAGCCAATTTATCACATAAAAGAGGCCAAATTTTAGAAAGAGATTTCCACAAATGTGAGCACTGGCTTCTATCAATGGATTGAGGAAAATGACCTTTCATCTTATACTTGGAACGAAGAACCTTTACCCAAAGAGCATCTTTTTTAGTGAGTAACCCATAACCTAATTTCAGGAGAAAAGCATTATTTTGATCATGCAAATGTTGAAACCCAAGGCCACCGCTACCCTTAGGTTGACATATGGAGCTCCATCCAACCAAAGCAATCTTATAATGATCACTATCAGAACCTTACATAAACCTTCTTGCAATCTGTTCAATCTGATCGCATATACCTTTCAGAATAGACATCGACTGCATGAAATAGTTGAGAATGGTAAGATGGATTGATTGAGCTAAGGTCACTCTACCTGTAACAGAGAGCTTCCTAGCTTCCCAATTGTTCAACTTCCCTCTCACTTTATCCACAATAAATCTAAGGGTACTTTTAGTAAGTCACTCATGTAAGAGAGGCACTCCAAGGTATGTACCTAAATTTTGAACAATCTGGAATTCGAATACCTGATTGATCATCGTAGGGGTTTCCTCTCTAATGCTTTTGAAGAAGTAAATATTGCTCTTTTGCATGTTAATCCTATGTCCAGAGAAATCACATAAATATTTTAACATACATGAAAGAAGATTAGCTTGATCCATCTTAACTCTATAAAATATCACCAAATCATCAACGAAAAAGAGGTAGAGAGATCAAGCCCCGAACGAAAAAGACAAATGGCCCACCATTTTCCTTTAGCGATCTGTGTATGGATGATTCTCCCCAACCATTCCAAGCAAAGGACGAACATATAATGAGAAAGGGGGCAACCCTGATGGATACCTCTAGCTGGCTTAAACTTTTGAGAAGGAATTCCATTTCATAGCACTTGCATGGTAAAAGAAGAAATTGCCTTCATAATAACCGATGTGAGAAAAGTTGGGGTACCTACTAGCTGAAGCGAAGCTCGGATGAAGTCCCAGCTAACACGATCGTAGGCTTTTTCAATATCTAATTTCAAGGCCATCCAATTATTGCTCTTTTTCTTGTTGTGCATGCAGTGAATAACCTCCTGAGCAATGATAACATTATCCGAAATATTTCTACCTGCAATGAAACTAGCTTGTTCCTGCGATATAATATTAGGGAAAACTAGTCTAAACCTGTTAGCAATAATTTTCATAACCAACTTATACAATACCGAGCAGAGACTGATAGGCCGAAACTGACTAAAATCTTCAGGATGGTCAAACTTGGTATAAGCACAATCAGAGTATTGTTAAGTTCCACATCTATAGAATTCCTTGCAAAAATACCTTTGACCCATTCACAGACTGCACTGCCCACTATATCCCACTGACTCTGAAAGAAAAGAGCATGAAAACCGTCACTTCCGAGGACTTTCAAATGTGCTATGTCAAATAGGGCTTTCTTGATTTCATCATTTGTCACAGCTCTTCTTAAGAAAGAAATATCTTGAGTGCTAAACCTAGGAAATAAGTCAGTCGGAAGACCTTTGATGAGGGGTCGTTTTCTCTTCATAAAGATTATCAAAAAATTACACCGCTTCATCTTAGAGAAGAACTTGGTCAGAATACCACTCCTCATCAATTTTCAGAGCATGAATACGATTGCCCTTCCATCTTTGGATCGTTCATCTATGAAAGAACTTGGTGTTGCGTTCTTCAAATTACAGCCAATCGTATCGAGCCCTATGTTTCTAAAGCAGCTCCTTATGGTCCAAAAGATTTTCCAATTCATCCCTGACTTCCAATTCCATTTGTTCAAGTCAACTAGAAAACGAACGTTCCATAACATTTTGGATGTGATTAAATGACCTCATGAGGCTCTTTTTACGGGCACCTATAAATCCATAGACAAACTTATTCCAATCTTTAACATGATTAGTGAAATCATACAGAAATTGGGACATATCACCTGAATAACTCCATTTATTGTAGACGAAAGAATGGAAGGTCGCATGCTTAGTCCAACCAACCAAAAATCTAAAAGGCCTTCCCATCCCCAAATTATGAGACGGAGAAGTCTTGAGAAGGATAGGTCTGTGATCTGACTTAATACGCAGCAAGTGAGACACCAAACTATGAGGGAAATCAAACAGCCAAGCATCGTTAACCAAAGCTCTGTTCAATCGTACTATCATATCACCTCTTTGTCAAGTATAAGGGGACCCAACAAACCTCAAATCCTACAAATTACAAGAGTCAATAAAATCTCCAAATAATTTACACTTTTTTCCGGTTACCTGAGCACTCTTCTTGTCAGTAAGAGATAAAATTGCATTAAAATTGCCCATAAAAATGCACGATTTAGGTCCACGCGATAGTACATGTTTTAACTCTTTCCAAAGGACTTTGCTTTTGCTCCTGTCAAGGCTACCATAAACAAATATAATATAACCTGGAGTAAGAAAACCCTTACCAGATGCACGAAGAAGAATAAATTGGGGATGGTTGTAGAGAATTAAAACACTGACTTAATCCATCCAACCAACCCAAATTCCTCCTAAAAAGCCAGTAGCTTCAACACGATGAGAGTAACCAAATCCTAATTTTTCAATAACAGGGTTCACATTTTTGCCACTAATACTCGGTTCTAAGAGACAAACAATGTCAGGTTTATATTCAATATTATATTCATGAAAAACTCAAGAAAACTTACCACTCGCGCAACCTTAACAATTCCAAGAGAAAATAGTTAAGTGTGACATCATAATAAAAATAAAAATAAAAAACACTTAAAAAATAAAATACCACCTCCATAATCTGTTACCAGAACCGAATTTAAAGTTATTGCCCAAAAACGTCTTGTCCATCATTTTGCCCCTCAATAGGATAAATTACATTACTTCTTGCAGCAGAGTACTTTGGTGTTGACAGAGTCTTCGCAAGTTGAATTGACGACTTGGTGATCGTCACATTAACAGCCTCGGTAAGAGTATCTTCAGGTATATACGGGTTAGGAGGTTTGTTTTCCTCAAAATCCATATCTGGTTCCTCCAGTATACCATCCACCGTCCAAGGTTCGATTGAAAAAGAAGCTTTGGAAAGATTCCCCATTTTCATGGACGATCTAGAGAACTCAATGTTCTACTCCAATTGATCTTGCTCCATGGACCTGCTCTATCCACACCCTTTCCAAGCCCCATTATTTCTCCATTATTCCCTTCTACCAATTTTGGATCAAAGCTCAATTCAACATTAGATTAACCTGCTTCATTGGTAATCGAAGTGGGCTTTGATGGACCAACAAAATTTTGGATAACACTAGGCCTGCTGAGGGGTTCATTAATAGAGATTCCTTTAGAATGATTTTCTCTTTGACTTGCCCGATCTTTGGTAAGATAAAAAATTAACCTGCTTCATTGGTAATCGAAGTGGGCTTTGATGAATTTCTTTCCCCTTTCGCCTCCTACTATCTTGCTCCTTTCCTAAAATACCAGGATTTTGATTCTCAAAATTTTCCCTTGTAGATAAAGCTGAAAACCTGGATCCCTTCTTAATCCCACCCCAAAAACCAGATTTTGATTGATTTGGATCTCGAATTTTTCGACGATTTTTCCTTTCCACCAGCATCCATGGACCGTAGGAATCATTGGATTCTAAGCCACCATCAACCACCCCCGTGGAGCTTGTCGGCGACAAATCTGGTTGAAGGACTTCTTTCTCCGATACAGGACTAGTTTGTTTTTTAGAATATCCCTCCTTCACATGCCCATACCTACCACATTGAAAGCAAACGATAGGAAGAAATTCATATTCAATTCTTTGAATTCTTCCATTAATAAAGATTTGAGAGATCAGTTTTTTGTCTAGATTCACATAAATCGCCATACGGGCAAACCGACCTCTAGCTTTGGTATCGGTATTCATGTCCAATTTTGCCACCTTCCCCACCAGACTTCTTATTTCCTTTAAAATTTTTCTTCTATAAAAATAACTTGGAAGCCCTGGTAATCTAATCCACGACATGACGGGGCTCGGGAAATTTTGAGCATGGTTGAAAGACAGGGACCATGGTTGGACCGTTAAGTATTGCCCGAACACAATCCATGGTCCTTCAGATGGCACTTTTTCGTAATCAAACCGGTTATGGAAATTAACCAATAAATAACCGTTTTCTATGTCCATTCCATCAAATGAAACGAGGAGTTTGGCTTCCATAAACTATAGATTTTACTTTGAAGAACAGAAAAACCAATGTTCCTTCCCAACAGTTTGATAACAACTGTGTTATCCATATCTTTGACCAAAATCTGAAAAATCCTGTCTGAGAAGTTAATAGCAGAAGCCCCATTATTGGTGGTCGTCTAGATTTCCCCTTCTAAAATCTCAATATCATTATCTTCCTCAGACTCCTTATTCGTCGTATTTTGATGACCAATAAGTTTGTTCTTCCAAGACATAGTCTGCACAGGCACCAAGTCGAAGAACTCAATTTCGCTTGAGTTTCCTTCTTTCTCCCTAAACCGAACTTTCTTGGGAATCAAGTTTTCCATGGAAACATCCTCAAATCTGGGGCTGCCGTCGAGAGAGTTTTCAGAGAGAGACATTTTGAATCTTTCGGAATATATTATACTTATTTCTATTTCTTGAAATCCGAAATCCTATCATTTCCTTATATTTTTACTATTGATCGACACAAAAAAGAATAAAATTTTCTCTATGATTTCAACGGATGACGTTAGTGTTTGGAGTAAATAATCTAATACCATTAAATTAACAATTTGATAACTTTGATTCAACGTGTAATTAAGGGTTAAATCAAATTTTTATCATTTTTAAATAAATTAAAGTGTAATTTTATATTTACTAATTTAAAATTTTAAAATTTTTAAAAGACCTAAATAATTTTTTTTAATTTAAGATAATTGAGACTCCACTAACCCTCTAATTACACCTTGTGTGTAATGTAATATCGAAATTTTATTTTGATTCAATTATATAATGAAATTTTATTATAATCAATTCTACACATAAACTAAAAAGGACAAAAACTCTCAAACACTTAAAAATTAAAGATTAATTATGTCACAAGTTCTTTTTATTTTTAACCAAAAAACCCATTAAAACTAATAGAAATTATTTGCTAGTGCTACTGGTTGCAACTTTGCAATTGGAGGAAATGTTGTTTGTTTATTTTGTTGCGAATGTAAGAGAACGCGGGTTTGAGTGTATTAAAGTATATTATTTTCTTATTTATGGGTTGAGAGGGATTATGGATAGTTTTACGTATTGTATCAAAAAGAGAAGATATGATCATTACTCATAATGAGATAGTTCAAAAAATATCACTATACATCAATATGAAGTTAACGTGACACGATATATGTCATTGTCCGGTTATTATGTTAATTGCACCAATTTTTAATAATATAAATAGATTAATTTTAAAAAAATTAAATTACTTTTTAATTTGTAGAACGATTTATTTATTTATTTAAAATCTCAAAATTAAATCACGAGATTAACGATAAGAAGAGTAAGCAGAAATCATTATCAGGCGGTGCGGCGCCCGCTAAATTAATAATAAAATAATAATATGATATGTGAATAAAACATGTCTTGTTCTAGAAAAAACCAAACTAAAAATCTCCTAAACAGACAAAAAAGTGGAAAAAAAAACATGAAAATAAGCTTTATGTTGTCCACTGTCAGTGGCTTCAAAATTAAACCAATAAATTCACGCCCCCAGTTTAAGTGTTCTTTCACGAAATTGTGGGTAAACTAATTTTTTACAAATAAAATTGTGTTAATTTATAATTTATGAAAATTATATTTAGGTTAAATTTGAATTTCGAAAATAATATTATTAAAAAGATTTTACCCGACAAAAAATAAAGTATCACACATTGTTTAATCAGCATATATATATACACACACATTATATGGACTCAAGCTAATTTTTTGCTTTGTCGACAGCGATGTTTAATATTTGAGTTGGTTATTCGTCGTGATTTCTTTAATAATATAATCTAATTTTTGTCTATATTTTTATGGGTTTTTTTTTTTGGTTTTGTCCACTCATGGTGGTTTTATTATTATTTTTTATTTTTAATTATGTTTTAGCGTGTATATATATATACACGATATTTGTCTAAGTAATGAGAATCATTTTTAAAGAATTTTGTCATAATAAAGTACAACAATGATATTTGTAAAATTAAAATCCAAAAAGACGATGAGGAGGAGATAGTCTATCTGAGACTAAATCTTTTATATATAAACAATGTGATGGGTTTTTATTATAGGTTCTAGTTATATTTTTGATATAATACTTATAATGTTTATAATTACTCATAGTCCCTTCTCAACTCATAAATAAGACGATGATGAGCTTCAACACACTCAAACTCATATCTTATTACATCGACAACAATGTCCATACCAATTGATCTGTCAATAATAATATTTGTTTAAATATATACAACATCAAACTTTAACTTAAAAGATAAGTAAAAAAGAGGGTTTACATTTAAAGCAATGATTCCTACATAATAAAGACAAATAGCAAAAACCAGAATTTCATGGAAACCAACTCAAATGGTACCTATCAACCATGAAAAAATGCTTATAGTTCTGGTTTTAGTCAAGAAAGTCGGCTGAAAATTATATATCTTTGGTACATAAATTATTAGATTTTTTTTGGTTGATTGAGGATAGTGGTGGGGGACTTCTTGTTTTGTTATGATCAATTTTTCGGCAGCTAGTTGACAGCTCAATACTAATTTTTAGTTTTTATACATTGGATAAAATTAGCGTAATTGGTAGAATAATTTAATAATCACTCATAAGTTTTTTCTAATTTATAAATTGAAGGATAATATATTTTAACGTATTCGAACCTATATTCTTTTGCACTAATAATAATACTCATACCAATCGAATTAAGACTCAATCGGTGGTAATGTGATATTAACTGTATTAAAATTTGATTTTGCTTTTTAATAAGTTTGAGAAAAGGTGAAAGAGGAAAGCATTTTGCACCCAACTAGTAGTTATTTACTTCTTTTGCCCTTTCCTTTCCGTTTAAGGGCATAAGTTTGTAGAATTTTTAATTTTAAGATACATTGTGGTCCATTGATTCATGACAATTTCCCTTTTCCATGGAGATGGAATTTTCTTTTTGAGCAAAGAGATATGGTATATATTACATAGACCAAGACCTTAATGTAATGTGGGAAACATGTTTTGGTTTTTATTTTGACTAGTATTAATTAATTCATGGTTTTTTTTATTTTAAATGTTCAGTGGGATAAATCTTAAAATTATGCATGAATTTTGATTTGATGTGTAACTTTGTACAATGATTTGATCTAATTTTCACAAATTTTTAACATAATTATTGATATAGTATCATTTTTTGTTTATATATTACATACACATGAAATTATATTTATCTAATATAAAAATAAATTATTTATTTATTTCTTTACATGTGTATAATTATACCAAATTAAAGTTTATGTATCGAATTGCATATTAAATTAAAATTCATGTTTGTTTTATCTTGTTTTGAAGAAAATTAAAACAAAGTATAACCATGAACCCCTTGATCTAATTGGGCTTTAGAGAAAAAAATTATAAGATTTTGGCATTCTTTTAGGCCTTTTAAAGATGGACGGTACGTTTAACTGCGATTAATGTAAAAATAATTATGACGGTAAAATCAAATACTGTAACATTAGTCCAAAAAATAAAAAATAAACATACTGTACTGAAAATAAATCCCATTCAAAGGGCCCTTAGAATTTCTCATTATTAATGCTTATTGAATAGGTGCAAATGCAACCTAACCAAATTCCCAGAAACATAATATTACCAATGGCTATAGAAAGGGTTGGTGGTATGCACACCATTAAACCTAGACAGCCATACCTAAAAGAAACAAAGCTTTAAAGCTAGGCAAAGGGAAACAACAGGAGTCAAACAAGTTTCAAACACTAGGGGGATTTGAAGTTGCCACAAGAGCAAAACGGGTCTAAAGACATAACCACCACCACCAAGCACAAGAAAACTAAAAAAACCTTCGAAAAAACATAAAAACAAACAACTCTCGAGGTCTGAAAAGACCCATTAATAAACCGATCATCAAACAACTCTGTCAAGAAATAAGGATGACGATAGAGATAGTCTAGGCTCAGTTCCTTTGCGATGGATGCCTTTAATCAGAGATGATGATATATGCATGAATGGAGTAAAATTTATTAACTTAAATTCATCGAAGGTATTGCTTGCGATGAGTTTTTTTTATGGATCCGGCATATGAGCCTAAATGGAAGCTGCTAATAAACTTAGTAGAGTTTAAGTGTTGAAGGAGTAAAGCCCAAACATCTACTCCTTTTAAAATTCAAGCCCATTTAGAGTATTCACCTCATTTGGATTCATCTAGTTATTGTTTAGGTTTTTATTGTGTTTGGCCCAGTTGCTAATAGTTTGATCTTGTTTTTGAAGTGTTAATAATGGTGTAGTTCTTATAATGTTGATTCTTTTTTAAACAATACTTAGAATTATCTATAGTCCTTCTCAACCCATAAATAGGAAGATAATACGCTTCAGCAAACTTGAATCCACGTCCTCTTGCATTAACAACAATGTCCATGTCAATCGAACTAAAACTCAATCGACTTTTTATGCCTTTAGTTAATAGTCTTTCATTTGTTTTTAAAGTTTTAGGAGTTGGATGTTTTTATTGAAACTTCATTTTTTTAAGGGTACGATCTTTCCATCAATTTTTCTTTTTTATTCTGTTTTGTTCTTTTTTTTTTTTTTCACTTTACTAATCTTTGATTTCATTTTTTTATTTCAACTTTGGGTTTCAGTTGGATTTGATCATGCTCTTTAGAGTGCAAGCAAATCTCTTTCTTCCAATTTTTTATCCAACTTGAATCTTGCCTTGTGTCTATCTCTTTTCTTATATTTACTCCAATTATTTATTCTTTGATTTAATTCTATTTTTCCATTGTTCTCTCATTTTTATTTTCAAATTTTTCTCTCAATCATTACATTATTCAAACAACTTTATTCGATCATAATATAATGTTTCTGTATCAAGAGAAATAAAATTATCGGAATTCATGCATAACTTGAAAAGAGAAATGGAACTTGAAAAACCTTGATAGGTTGAACTTTATTAAGAGAGGAAGAATTAATAATTTAAAACTTCTTTTTAAAAGATAAAAAAAAGAAGATGAAAAATATCGAACACAATCAATTTATAATGATTTGACTTTAATTATTCACCTTTCTTAGCTTAACCCAACTTACCCTAATTTTTAAGGCTAAAATAGGACATTTAAGTTCACTCTTTAATACAATGAAAAAATTGAACAAACAAACGATGAAACACTAATAGGTGAGCATTTGCAAAACTAAGCTCTGAAAAATACAATAAACTCTTGTAAAATGATTTTCAACAAAGCCAATAAACTATGTACAAGAAGAGATAAAAAAAAGAACAATTAAGAGATTTTCTTTTTAAATTGCTTGCTCAAATATTTGGATATCTCTTGCTATTTTTTTAATAAATTATAAGTAATTTCATCCATTTTACGATTTGAATATAATTTGAGTTAAAAATAATATTTAAATAAGACCCTCTCAATAATATTCATTATTCAAGAATTTAAACAATAATAGCATTAAAAGCACAAGTTCAAACAACCATTCAACAAAAAGAATTGATCATTTTAAAGAAGAGATCGATCATTTTAAAAAATTAATGGTTAAAATTGATAAAAAATTAATCATTTCAATAACGGTTAGAATAACAAAGAATCAATCATTTTGAAAGAAGATCGATCCTTAGACTATTTCCTGTGGATACGAACTTTAGGAAGATCAATCCTTTGCCACTTGGGTGCTTAAAAAAAAATCTAAATAATCAAAATAAAACGATCATATTATAAGTAATTTAATCCTTTGTCACTTGGGTGCCCCATTTCGTTTTCCTTTGGGCAATTTTGCCCATGTTTAGTATATTCTATATGTTCTGTCGTCTGTGGGCTTTTACATTCTAGAAGCATCCAGAACAAATGTTTCATATGGCGCCACTTGTCTGGTTCACCAACACGTGATTCTTCGAAACACGCTCCATGGGGACCACGTTCGCGATTCTCATCATCAACAACGCCATCCACTGATTAAAAGAAAATCAAATAAATAATAACAATAAATCTCATTCGATCATTTGCCAAGCTCCAGCCACGTGGAGTCCCAATTATCATTATTCCCATCCAACGGCTCTGATTTAACCTCAGATCCAGACTTAATCTCCTGCAGCTGCTGCTCCTCATCCATCACCCCTTCCTCTTCCTCACCTTCTCTCCTCACGCGCTTCATCCCTATTGAAACTCCGAACAACTTCGGCCTCAAATCCTCCGCTGCTTCCTCCTCCGTCTCCACCGGGACAGGCTTCGAACCACCATCGTCCTTCGTCCTCGCTGGCAAAAGATCCAATGCCTTCCCTTCAGCCAAGTTTGAATGGTTCTCCACTTGACCGGAAGCATAATTAGTCATCAAATTGAAAATATTGTTCCACAGCCTCTTCAACTGAGTTAACTCATGGTTAAGCTGCATGTTGTCTTTTCTAAGCCTCTCGTTTTCCTCCAAAAGCTCCGTCGTTGTCGTGCAGCTCGTGGTCCGATTCAAAACGGTAGCAACAGGAGGCGAGCTCGATGAAATAACCTGCTCATCGCTCGAATTCGAAGGCGATGGTTTACATGCAACCGCCGCGATGGTCACCGTCGCCGAACCAGAAGCATTATGAGTTAATTTTCGGCGCTGTATGTCTCGGAGAAGTCCTTTTTCACCTCTTTTGAAACAATCGTTAGCGAACTCCCATCTATCAGGCATTACCTTCCGAAATCCCTGAGAAAAATTAAAATTTAAGTTGAATTAAAACTAATTACTAGTACTATCACGTTCAAATTTTTAAACACTTACATATGTATTGAGTTGACGAACGAAGCTAGAGAAATTGTTATGTTTGAAGTACTTAGGGAGCAAATCACGAGCAAACTCAGCTGGGCGCCAAACTATGAAAGTTGATCCGTCGTCGTTCCATGAAATCAAATCATCGACGGATGGATTATCGACAAGCTGATAGGTTTTAGAAAGGAACGGAGTAGGTAAAGACCGTTGCGAGTCAGCCACAGCACCGCTGGCATGAGATTCGCAGGGTTGATCGGTCGGCAATGGTGCCATACGGTTCGGTTCTAGATCCGAACTTTACACAAAACCGAACTCTCTAGAGAGAGGGAGACAGATCACTTTGGCGTTCCTTTACATCAAACGTAAGCGAAAGACTAATAATGCTCTGATTGGCAGCCGAGAAAGTGTTAGAAAAAGAAAATAAATAAACGAGACAAAAAAATATCTTCGATGCATAAAGCTGAAAATATCTTCTTAAGTTTACCAAATTCAACAGCAAATCTTATATAGATCATTCAAAAGCACAGAAACGGAGACAGTTTCAGAATAATATTAAAAGATTTCTTGCTTTCGTTATGAACAAATATAATAAACATCAAAACATAACCATAGAGAATAAATTACATTTAAAAAAACTCAAAAATTTTCAAATAAATTCCGTACCTTAAAAGGCAACAAAAATTTTCTCAGCAACCAAACAGAAACCAGGTTCATCATGCAAAAAGATAGTTGAATCCAAAAAGGTTTCAACACCGTAAGAGAGTGAAAGACGGCGACGGCGACAGCACCATTGCAGAACGTAGGTTAAGGTTAGGTTTTTATTATTTCTAGAAGATTCTGGGATTCGGAGTAAATGATATAAGAGGAAGAAAGTGGAAAAGGAAATCGAGAAAGAAAGGATAATAATTAATAAAATATTAAATTAAAAAGGGAAATATAGAAAATTAAAAAAGGTGAAGAAAAGGTCAAATTACGTGGGACCCAGGTGGCAACTGAGGAAATAAAAGGAAGGCGCCAGAAAGAAGTGTATTAATGTGTTACGGTGTGTCTTCTAGAAACTCCGTCCTTTCAAGAAATAATTTTAAATTGTCTAATTTTGTTATCAGTCCCTGTATGTTTTGCATATTTAAAATTTAATCTTTCTACTTTTAATCTTCAAAGCTTTGGAAAATTTACTAACATGGCTAATATTATATGTTTAAAATGTTAAATAAGCTAATAAATCTGTTGAATCTGGGATAGTAAAATTTTGGTTAATATATTAAAAACCCTTAAACTATTGCATTTGTTTAAACAAGCCCTTAAATTATTTTTGTAGTTAAATAAGCACTTATCCTATTTTTTTAGTACTCGATAAATTATTTTTATTTAGTAAACTATTTTCATCAAATTAACATCAATATAAATGCTAATTAGTTTAAAAATTCGAAATAATTTTATTTTATTATTAAAATCAAGCGCTTTTGAAAATAAAAATTATACATTTAGAATTTATTTAAATACAAAAATAGCACATATTCTAAATTTGTGGCATGATGTGAAAATTGATGTTTATTTTTAAATTGATTTTGTGATCAATTTTTTTAAATTGAATTTATTAAATAAAATTACTAATTGAATTACAATTATTAAGTAAATAATAAAAAATTATAAATTAAATTTATTGAACAATATAAATATATAAATATTGGTAGCAAACAGTAAAATTTTCAGAATGTTGACAGGTTTGTAATAGCACTGACAGTATGTTATGTTTATACATGTCGGAATAGGTGTCCTCTTCTGGCTTTGCTGAAGATAAGAGTTTTGGATTGGATTACCCAAGAGTGGATTTATAAGGTGACTGTAGTTGAGCCACGTGTAGGAAGTGGATAACAGTGTTTGGGTTTTTATCTATAACAGATTGTATTTTATTTTTTTATTCAAAAAATAATAAGTAAATTAATTCCTAAGTTATGTTAAAGAATAAATTAAGATTTTTATTAAATATTTCATCAATTTCAAATATGGAAAAAGATAGAGATATAAAAAAAATTTAATATTTTACGAAAAATAAATAATTTAATATTATCTTTTTCTTTTCTCTTTTTTCTTAATTGAAAATCTTAATAGTTGTATTCAGTTATCCTTTTTGTTTTTTATTTTATTTTCTTTTCTTTTAAATTAAAAATCCTGATTTTTATATTCAATAATCATCGATGTTTCTGTTTACAGTAGCCTTTCATGTCGATTTCGACATTGAAAAAGAGTTTTCTTCATTTTCGTTGACTTCTATGATTCAGATATCCCAATAATTGATTCAAAATCTTTTAAAATAATAACAAAAACTTCATACTACTTTTTTTACAATTATTTTTTCTAAAAAAATCACCAATGTCCCCTGACACGATTACTACACCTAAAAAAATATAACTTTTAAAATTTTAACGGGTGTCACTTAACATATAGAAGTCACCCAATTTTTTTTTTAAAAATTTTCTGATGTTGCCTAACATATCAACGACACCCATAAAAAAAAATATATTTTTGTCGATTGAATCTTAATTCAATTAGCATGAACATTATTGCTAATACAAAAAACGTAAATTCAAATGTGTTAAAATATATTATCCTCCTATATATGGGTGAGTTGTTCTAGATATTATGTGATATTGGTGTAAATCTCAATCTTGCAATGTTTTTGTCGTTTTATAGAAGGGAAACTTGTTTGCATTCATGATTGTTATGCAAGTGTGGGTATTTATAATAGGGAAACTTGTTTGTATATGTAACGCAGGTGTTCATATATAACTTATGTATATAATGGGTTATATATAATGACACAGTTGAATTTCTGAACAAGATATCATTCCAAATATCCCTAAACATGTGTGGTAATATACTTTGACACACCAAAGTACTGGTTTTCGATGCATAGATATGGTGATATTGAGCACATACCCCTATCTGAAACTCACATTTCTTCCGTATGAAAACACGAAAAAGTCTTTATAGGATAGGAGGTGGTGGATTCCGAGATGTTATTGTTCCAACCCTTTCTGTATCTTCTCTTCCTAATGATAGAAGGAGTGTTCTTGAAGGTCATTGCAGATATCCTCAATATAGATTCTAGACTCCTACTATCAGGAGAGAAACTTCCAATGGGTTCGTTAAGTGGTGAAGCATAGGAAAATGAACCCTCTGGCTGAACTGGCTCGTTATGCAACGAGCAGTTACTTGAGTATGCTGTATTTGTTCTCCAAATTTTGCTTTCCGGGTTGAAAGCTATGGAACTCGATGGAGAACCGACTGATGTCGAAGCAGGAAGAGCACAACCATCCTGAGAAACTATCCTGAATAAGGCTGGTTGTGGTTCATGTACCCTAGTGTGCTTATCATACCACGTTACAGATCCAACGATTGAATCATCGATTGTACCATTACCTTTCTCATATGACACTCCCGGAGAGCTATACTTTCCAACATTACCGGGGCCTGCTCCTAGTTTGATTTCAGGTGTACCAGGAATCCCAAGAACCAAATCCAAATTACATGTTTCAGCACTATAATCCACAGTAACATTCTGATTGACAAATTTTGTTTCATCACGACCCTGTCTCCCGTCTTTGACCTTCATGCCTTTCGGCATAGTTTCCCGATCATGAAAATCAGAAGACCCTTTATCGATGCCCTCGGCATATCGATGAGGCGAGTGCAAACCAAGCTTATTCTTTAAGGTACAGTTCCAGTGATTCTTTATTGCATTATCAGTCCTGCAAATGCCAAAATGATATGAGCAGAGTAAAAACTATTCAAACCTCCTGTATTACCCATGTCCAAAATTTCGACAACTAACGTGTCCGACACTTGGATAATTACCCGTGTACAACACCTGTGTCCCGAGTCCAGTTAACATAGCATATGGCATTAACTGTCAAAATATGTAGCAATCTTTTTCGGAGTAATTTATTGAATACATACCTTCCAGGTAGAAGCTCAGCTAATTTAGTCCACTTATTCCCATAAATTTGCCGATAATATGTAAGAATGGCCTCCTCTTCTTCTCCCCATGAATCTTTTCTTATGGTTGGATCCAAATGATTGTACCACCTGAAATGTAAACTAGTTTTATCACGCAAACCCGAATCACAGAACGACACACTAACTAGGCTCCTGGTTAACCAAAAATAGGCCATTGCCATATCAGAATCTATAATGCACTGACCTTTCTCGGCATTGCTTGCCTATGCGACCTCCCACAAACTTCGCAATGACAGACCATCTCCGACAACCGAACTTTTTAACCAACCGAGTAATACAATCATCCTCCTGGAATTTCAAAAACAACAACAGCCTGAAGTCATGTATCAACGGTACTATAATCTCGAATACCACGAAAATGTACTCTTTTGTATTCAACCTCTTTTGTCCAAGGTCCTTTCGAGATTCCGGGATTCAAGACCTTTTGCCATCGATGCAAGCACTGGATATCTGTTCTTCCAGGGAGAAATTCAGCTGCAAATAGCAAACATTAACCACATTTCACAACTGCAAATCCGAATAATCAGTAAGGACGACAAAGACTAAGCGCAAACGCGTAGTGGAAAGAACACTCAGAAACTAGTACATGCAATTAAATTAAAAGAAAAAGCCTTCATTCATGGAAACTAAAAGCAAAAAGAGGTGAAAATTTTCAGTCCCACCTATTCCCTTCCAATTCCTTGCATTGCATTTTTTCACAGCTTCAATCAAAAGATTATCCTGTTCAACCCACAATAACATAAGCATTCATAAATACATGCATACATACATATCAGTCACAACAAGGGACTAACCTCTTCTTTAGTCCACCTTCCTTTCATGGACCAGCGAGTCGGACCGGTTACCCTTCTGGTATATAGCAGTAAAAGCTTAGTTTTATCAAATTAATTAACAACGTTCAACACAGACAAGCTCATAGGACATTGTAATGATAGAAACATACCCTAGAAGAGAAGGTGATGTTGTAATAGTATCAAAACTGCTGCTTGAAAATGACGAAGGTGAAGCAGATGATCTATCTTCTTCAATTAAATCTTCATAATAATACTCTTCTTTCTCCTGTTTTACTTCCACCATAGTTACAAATATGAGCTAAACCTATAAACAAAAGAAGAAAAAATTAAAGCTCCATTTAATCAAAAGGTTTCACCATCAATTCTCTCTACACTGTGAACTTTTTTTCTGTTTGTTTCCCAAGAAAACAAAGTAAAAGAAAGGTAACACTAAGATAAAAAAATATTTCCCACGTTTTCCGACGGTTTCTAGCAAGCCAAACAGAGCAATAAGAACACAAATTGTACTTAACAAAATCAAAATAAAGGAACCCAACATTACCTTAAAGCAGAGGCTCTGAAATTTCGAGGAGATTGATGAAATGAAAGTGAACTAGCGGGAAAACTGGAACTGAGTTTTGTTTTTGGAGAGCTGAAAGTAACGAACCTTTTTTAATTGTGTGTTGTCTTGTCGGAGAAGCAAAAGGTAGGGGGAGAAGCTTACGTTGGAAGGTTTTTTTTAAGAATAATTTATGTCCAAGGTCATTAAACTATTAGTAAGTTTACATTTTAGTCATTCAACTTTGAAAAGTTACAAAATGGTCATTGAACTATTCAAAAGTTTTTATTTAAGTTACTGGACTATTAATTTTTTTTAAGTTTAGCTAGCGAGGTCTAAATAGTGATTCGGCGATCAATATAGTGGATTAGTATCTATTGGCGAGCAAATTAACATACTTTTGGTATAAGTCGGTTCAACGGTCAGTGTTGGAGATCGAAGAAGAAAGTTGTTTGGATTTTGGTTCGTAGATTTGTGAGAAAAAAACTGAATTGTAGAAGAGAAGAAGAAAGAGAATTTTTAATTGGTATAGGCGATGTGAATAAAGAAGTCCATACAATAGTGATTTTAACAACCTGATGACTAAAATGAAAACTTTCAAATAAATCAATGATCATTTTGTAAATTTTTGAAATTTAATAATCAAAATGTAAATTCTTTAATAATTTATTACTTCCAATTCTAATCAAAGGGTCGGCATAACCAATATCCTCTTCGAAGGTATTAAATGAATATGTTTTTAAGTTGCGAATATCAAAAGTCCATTTTTGATATTATCATGTTTGTTTTACGGTTCATATTTGGAGTTCGTGATTGTCTTTCTAAACAATGTCATCTTTAAGGTTTGAACATGTATCTCATCTTGAGAATACAATGTGTCTTATCACTGTACCCAACATTTCTCGATAAAAGCCTATTTAATTGTATACATTTTCTAAAATTTTTTGGATTAATGTTGTTTTGAGTTAGAATTGTGGATTTTTTTAAATTTAAATTAATTTATGATTCGGTCCAAGGCTTTCTTCAAGCCCATTTTTTATTTTAAGGCCTTCAATCTTTGCTGCTTGTGCAGTTGTTTTGGGCCGTTACGGCAGTATACATATACTTTAATGTTATTTGGCATTTTATTTAATTTGCAGAAAATACAATTTAAAAAAAAAAAAAATTACAGAAGTTCAAAAATACCAATTGAAAATTTAGGATAAAAATTACTGTGCATTTATTTAAAAAAATATTTATAAAACATATTTTTTGCATTTTCTTGTGTTTGTTTTGTGAAAGACAGTTTGGCTAACCAAAAATAAATCTATTTGTATAAAAATTGATTTGTCACTTTAAAAAAGTATAAATAATTTTTTGAAAAAATACTTTTATAAGTAATTTTATTTTTATATAAAAATTAACTTAACCAAATTTAATATTATAATAATAATAATTTTTTATTTTAATATTTTAAAATATTAAAAATATTAATATAAAATATTATAATTTTCAATATTATTAAAGATAGAGGGTGCGATCATACCAGCACTAATGCACCAGATCCCATCAGAACTCCGCAGTTAAGCGTGCTTGGGCGAGAGTAGTACTAGGATGACTGACCTCCTGAAAAAATTGATAAAAAAAAACAATGAGTGATCAGCAGGCGAATCTCTCTGGATGGGCAGTGAAGAAAAGTAGGAGAAGGGAGGAAGAGCCTTCGGATGTTGGTGGGAGTCCAATTACTGAGGGTAATGTACACCCCAAATCTTTTTTGTTTCGGGATGCAGTGATGAATACAAGTCTTATGAACGGTTCTGGTGATAATGATTGGGAAGTGGAGGATTTAGAGGTTGGTGCGGAGGATGTTATGAAGGAAATTGTCGATGAAATACCCACGATTGATTTTTTTGATAAACTTTATGCCAAGATTAATGAAAGCATGACTACCATGCTTGTGGTGAAACTCTTGGGCAGGAAAAATAGGGTATAACACTCTATGGAATAAGGTTTGTTCATTGTGGAAGTCGGTTATGCGTTTCCAACTTATGGATATTGGTAATGACTATTATTTGGCTCGTTTGGAATCGACTTTGGACTATGAAAATGTTCTTTCCAAAGGCCCTTGGGTTGTTTTTGGACATTATCTAACGGTGTAGGCATGGTCGGTGAATTTTTCGACGCTTGAGGAGCTTCCGTAAAATGTGGTTACTTGGGTCCGCATTTTAGGATTGTTTAGTGCCTTTTATAAGAGGAGCTTATTGTAGGAGATCAATAGTCTAGTAGGTAAGGTCGTTAAGATCGACTTGCATACAGACAGAGGTGTACGGGGTCAGTTTGCGAGGTTCGCGGTTCAGGTTGATCTTTCAAAACCTCTTGTCTTAAAACTGAGAATTGCTAGTAGGTTACACCGTATTGAATATAAGTTGGTCACATCTATCTGTTTCCATTGCGGGCGTTTTGGCTACATGAAGGATGGTTGTCCTTATGTTGAGAAGGATGATGGAACGTATAAGGATGGAAAGGAGAACCATGTTAAGCAGAAGGGTGGGCAGCAAGTTGATGGAGTTAATGTTCAGGTGAGAGTTGAAACCGAAAACTTTGGGGATTGGATAGTGATGGATCGTCATCCTCGGAGGTAGGGTCGGAGGGACAACTCTGGTATGGAACTTAATCAAGGAAACATCCGATCAGGATCTCGCTTTAATGTTCTTTCCAAAGTTGATGTGCATGAGGATGATTCACATGCTACAAATTCGGTCTCTTTCCAATTTGGATCAAACATAAATGTTAGTAATATAGAAGCTGATATTTCAGAGGTTGATGGAAAGGATGATGGCACTGCTGGATTGGGTGCACAAGTTAAGGGAAAGAATATTAGTAATAAAGGTAGCAAAAATAAAGGAATTAATGTGGCAAATAAATCCAAGAAGCAGAAGCAAGCTGGCATGTTGGGTGGAAGGCTGGGTTTTCGAAAAGAGGGGTCTTCTAGTGGATTTGGTGGGAATACTAGTGGGCCTTTAATTGGGTTTAAAATTTTGGACCCAAAATTTTATTCAGTAGCTAACTTTAAGGAGAATCTAAGCTCGAATATTGGTTTGGTAAGGGTGGATAATTCTGGGGAGAGTTTGGGTTTTACAAACAAAGTCAATCCACAGTCTTTACATTTGAAACTGAAGAAAACAATAACAAAGGATATGCTTGACATTGGAGATACCAATTCGAGTCCTGGCATGGTAGGAATGGAGAGCTCTATTCCAGTCAAAGATGCAGTACATGGGTTAGTGAGGAATTTGGAATTGAATGGCCAAAATTTGGAAGCTCGAACGGGGTTTGAGAGAGGGTTAAATTCGGATAAGATGGAAGTGGCTCAATATGTAGAGAATTCCAGTAATACTCGGGCTGATGAGTCAGACATGATGGGAATGGATGATTCCCCTAAATGAGTTGTTTGCTACAGGTTAGTTCATCAAAATCCTGTACCATGAATACAATTTTTTTAGTATGGAATTGTCAGGGTGCAGGACACTCGAATTTTCATGGGGTTGTTAAGGAATACCTTAGGGATTTTAATCTTGGTATTATTGTTTTGGTGGAGACAAAAATTAGTGGCTTGAAGGCGGAGAAAGCTATTCAGAAAATTGGAATGTCGAAATCGCATAGGGTGAAAGCATGTGGCTTTTCTGGGTGAATTTGGATTTTGTGGAAAGACCCATTTCAGGTTACTGTTCTTGCTAGTCATTAACAGTTTGTTCATTTGCAAGTTCAATTTCCAAGAGTTTCGGATTGCTTTTTATTTACTGGGGTGTATGGTAGTCCTAATAGGCAACAAATGAGGGACCTTTGGAAGGAGTTAGGTGACATAGCTCAATTTGTTAATAGGCCATGGCTCATAGTAGGTGACTTTAATACTATGCTTCGCGAGGTTGAAAAACAAAGGGGTACTGTTAGATCCAGGATTAGTTGTTCGCTTTTTCAACAATTTTGTGATGATTTTAGCTTGAAGGATCTCGGTTTCAAAGGGCCAAAGTTCACTTGAAATAGAGGTCTAGTGTTTGAAAGGATTGATCGAGCATTGTGTAATTCGCATTGAGAGATGCTTTTTCCAAAATCAACTGTCTATAATCTTTACAAAATAAAATCAGATCATCGTCCTCTTGCTATTAGGTGTGGGGTTGGTATTAAGAGGAAGGTTTTGAGGCCTTTTAGGTTGTTGAGTGGTTGGCTGACACACAAGGATTTTGTACAATTTGTTAATGATAACTGGGAAAATGGTGACATGGGAGAATTGACTATTCAAAATTTTATTAGTGCTACGAAAAATTGGAATAAAGCGGTGTTCGGGAATATTATTAAGAGGAAGCGTATTCTTCTAGCACGATTAAAAGGGGTTCAACAACACTTGGAGAGCTATAGGTCTAAATGTCTATTGGATCTTGAGAAAGAAATTGAGGGTGAGTTGGAGCAGGTACTTGAAAATGAGGAATCTCTATGGAGGCAAAAGTCTCGAAGTGATTGGCTAGCTTTGGGGGATCGTAATACATGATACTTTCATTGTCGAGTTAATGCAATAAGACGATTTAATCAGATTACAGCTCTAAAATTGGAAGACGAGTCATGGTGTTTTGATGAAGAGAGGTTGATGTTTGAAGCCATATCCTTTTTCAATAGGCTGTATATGAATGATGTTCCTACTGTAGGTAGGTTTCCTTTAAGGGACAAATTCTCTCTCATCCATGATAGTCGTCATGAGGAGTTGAATAAGGATGTTACTATTCAAGAGGTCCGAGAGGCTTTATTCGATATGGCACCACTCAAGGCACCGAGGATAGATGGGTTTCATGTCCAATTCTATCAATCTCAGTTGGATACTGTGAGTGGCTCTTTATTTTCTTTGGTGCGTAGAGCTTTTGGTGAAGGTAAGGTGGATACTTTCTTTAATAAAATGCTCCTTGTTTTAATACTAAAAGTTTATGCTCCCGAGTTAATCAAGCAATTTCGTCCGATAAGTTTGTGTACGGTCCCTTATAAAGTCATCATTAAGGTTTTGGTTAATCAGCTTAAATTATTAATGCCAACTTTAATTGCTGAAAACCAAACTAGTTTTGTAGGGGGAGAAGTATCTTGGACAATGTGGTGGTGGCACAAGACGTTACTCACTCTATGCGAGTTAAAATAGGGCGTAAAGGGTTGATGCCTATTAAAGTCGATATGGAAAAGACGTATGACTTGTTAAAATGAGACTTTCTTCAGATACTCTTGAGGACGCTAAATTACCTAAAAAATTCGTGAGAATTTTAATGCAGTGTGTATCTTCAGCTTCGATGCAAATTTTATGGAATGGTAAGATTACTAATGAATTTTTCCCTTCATGAAGTGTGAGACAAGGAGACCCAATATCTCCATATTTGTTTGTGTTGACCATGGAGAGGCTCAATCATATAATTCATGAGGCAATTTTGAATGAGAAGTGGAAGTCGATTAGGATGGGGCAAAATGGGACAAATCTCTCGCATCTGTTTTTCGCAGATGACCTGCTACTATTTGGAGAGGAAAATGTGCATAATGCTAGATGCATCAAGGATTCCTTGGATAGACTTTGTAGATATTTCGGGCTTAAAGTCAATGCTAGTAAATCAACGGTTTGTTTTTCAACAAATGTTAATCCTAGTGATCGACTGAACCTTAGAGTTGCACTTGGGTTTCAAGTTGAGAAAGAGTTGGGAACATATTTGGGAGTTTCGCTAATACATAAAAGAGCTTCCAATGGTACCTTTCAGTTTATAATTGAGAAGGTTCAATGAAAGCTTAATGGTTTTGATGGGAAATTATTATCTTTGGCTGTAAGGATAACTTTGGCTAAGTCTGTTTTACTAGCAATACCAACTTATTTTATGCAATCTGTATTGTTACTTGTTGGAGTGTGTGAGAAGCTTGAGCAAGTAGTGAGGCAGTTTGTGTGAGGTACAACTAGCGTTGGTAGAAAGATTGCTTTAGTCAAATGGGATACCTGCTGTTTTCCAATGGTGAGAGGTAATCTTAGGATGAGGAGAATGATACCTCAAAATAAGGCTTTTATGATGAAGATGGCCTATAATTTAGTGAACAAACTAGACAAGCTTTAGGTACGAGTGTTACGCAGGAAATACAAGGTAATGGAGATTTGCCCTCATTCAATTTCACGGGCAAATTGCTCGTTTGTATAGTGGTCGCTTGCTAAAATTTGGGATCAGTTTCGAGAAAAGATTTTTTGGAGCCTTGGCAATGGAAGAACCACTAGCTTTTTCCAAGACGTTTGGCTCCCTCGCTTAGGTTCATTTAGTGACCACTTGCTTCCCAATGTCAGTATCTCGTTTCACTTTAAAGTTGCTGACTTTGTGGATAGTGAGGGTTGTTGGAATTGGTCATGCTTGAGCTCTATCTTTAGTAGTGAAGTGCAGGAACATATTGCACCAGTGCACCCTCTTAATGATGTGTGCCTTTGGAAAGATAACGTGACAAGTAAATTCTCAGTTAAGACTGCATAACTAGTCTTGTTAAGCCTTTTTCTATGCAGGGGGACCAAGTTTGGAAAGGGATATAGGGTATATCCCAAGAATTAAAAATTTCTTATGGTTAGTTAAACATGAG
The DNA here is from genome assembly GCA_039519145.1 of Kokia cookei. Lineage (NCBI taxonomy): Eukaryota > Viridiplantae > Streptophyta > Magnoliopsida > Malvales > Malvaceae > Kokia > Kokia cookei. Next base: position 35,849,206 of record CM076900.1, on the reverse strand, counting down.
AAGATTTTAACCAATTATGTGAGAACAAGAAGGAGGCTAATGGATGATGCAGGCTGTGCATCATGTGGTGCTACACAAGAAATGATTTTGTATGTTTTGAGGGATTGTGAGTTTGCCTTAAAAGTATGGTTGAAGGTTCTTTCAAGAACGAGTGTGAACCTATTCTTTTCATCGGATATTGATGAATGGCTCTCTTTAAACATTAGTGGTGTGTTCAAAATGGCGATTGATGGTATTGAGGCCAAGACTTTATTTGCTGTTATGTGCTGGTATTTGTGGAAGAACAAGAACAGAGTGGTTTTCCAACATGAAAGCAGCAGTATAAAAGAGCTGGTTCGGATCGTAGAAAATCATACACTTGGTTCCAACGAGCTGACCTGCAGAAATACAAGTTCGAATGTTGTACTGCAGAAGGAGGTTAGATGGTAGCCACCACAGTTAAGTTGGATCAAGGTAAATATTGATGGGGCAGTTGATCTTAATGGTTGCTGGTCTTCAGCTGGGGGTGTCATTCGTGATATGGCAGGGAATTGGGTTGTTGGGTTCCAATGGTTCCTAGGGAGAGGACCGGCACTCAATGCTGAGCTATGGGCGATTGCACATGGGTTAGAGGTGGCTTGGCATAGAGGGATTAGGAAGGTGCTAATTAAAACTGATTCCATCTTGGCAAAGGAGATTATTAAGGATGGTCTGCAAGGTATGCCAACATTGACGATTGTACGGAGAATTTTACTACTATACTAGCAATTTGAAGTAGTTGAGTTACAATTTGTGCATCGAGAAGGGAATCGAGTTGCGGATTGTCTAGCAAAGTCGTGTACCTCAGTTGATGTTAACTTAGTCTCATTGGTGATTCCCTCCGAACATATGTGAAGGCTAATATTAGAAGATAAATTGGGTAATATGATTGTAAGAAATAAATGATGTAAAGCAATTTGAAGCTTTCTTTTTAATATAAAAAAAAAAAAAGATAGAAGAGGAGATTTTAACAAGCAACAAAATCTTGAACCCTAGGAGTTCACCCCACAGCCCACATCTAGAGTAGAAGCTATTTGTAAAGCAGCATTTCCTTCACCATTTCTTATACTCCGTTGAACTCGTTGTCTTTTTAAGTAAACTTAGGTATTTGGGCTCTCTGCAAATTCGAAAAACAAAATTTTGAGTGGGGCATACAATACATGTTGAGAGGTTGTCCAACATCAGGTGAATAACACTTCAAATACTTTTATGGAAGAATTCAAAATCCCTCTCTAAGAATCAACAACTTTCTTTTTAAAAAGGGTTAAAATATGTCATTTGTATTATACTCTTTACAAATTTAGAATTTAGTTCATATACTTTTATTTGCAGAAATTTAGTCCTTATATTCTTCACAATTCAAGTATAATTGTTAACACTATTATTATTTTTGTTAAATTGATTAGTGTGTCATTTTGAAATAATAATAATAATAACTCACTTGGTAGAAATGTAATTAAAAAACTAATGTTGTAATGAACTTGAACTTAACAAAATAATTTTAACAATGTTAACGGGTGGACTAAAATTTTGGAATCTAAAATGCAAAAGGACTAAAATCCTAAAATTAAAAGTACATGGACAACATTGTAAATTTACGAAAAGTACATGAACTTATTTAATATTTTAACAAGAAAACAGCAATGTAAAAAATATTCCAAAATCACATGTTTGCCATATTTTTAAATGCTGCAGATTTTAAAAGAATTTAACTTGATATTTTTTTCTTAATTTGGTACTTAAATTTTTTTAGTTCAATTTGGTATAGAATTAGACACTTTTTTTTTTCTAAGTTGGTACCTAGATTTGATGATTTTTTTCTTAATTTGGCATTTAATATTTTTTTAGGTCAACTTGAATTGTAGAAGAGAACAGGAAAGAGAGTTTTTAATTGGTGTAGGCTATGCGAATAAAGAAGTCCATACAATAGTGATTTTAACAACACGATAACTTAAATGAAAACTTTTAAATAATTCAATGATTATTTTGTAACTTTTTAAAATTTAATGATCAAAATTTTAAATTCATTAATAATTTATTACTTCTAATTCTAATGTCGACATAACGATTATCCTCTTCAAAAGTATTAAATGAATATGTTTTTAAGTTGCGAATATCAAAAGCCTATATTTTTTGGTATTATCATATCTGTTTGGTTCATGTTCGAGGTTCGTGACTACCCTTCCAAACAATGTCGTATTTAAGGTTCAAACATGTATCTCATTTTGAGAGTACAATGTGTCTTATCATTGCATCCAAAATTTCTCAGTAAAAACATATTTAATTGTATACATTTTAAAAAAAAATTTGGATTAATGTTAGTTTTGAGTTTTCATTAAAAAAAAAATTGTTGTTTTGAGTTAGAATTGTGGACTTTTTTTGAACTTAAATTAATTTATGATTTAGCCCAAGGCTTTCTTCAAGCCCATTTTTTATTTTAAGGCTTTCAATCTTTGCTGCTTTTGCAGTTGTTTTGGGCCATTACGGCAGTATACATACATTTTAATGTTATTTGGTATTTTATTTAATTTGCAGAAAATATAATTTTTTAAAAAATTTATAGAATTTAAAAAATACCAATTAAAAATTTAGGATAAAAATCAAAAAATTTATAAAAATTACCAATTACGGTGCGTTTGTTTAACGAAAAATAAATCTATTTGTATGGAAATTAACTTACCACTTTAAAAAGTACAAGTCATTTTTCGAAAAAGAACTTATTTATAAATAAATTTATTTTTATATAAAAATTAATTTAACCAATGTTGAAGTCCAATTTTAATCAGGCCCAAGCTTTGGATCAAATTTTGATTAAGTTTAAAATGGTTTTAAATTTATTTTAAATTTAAATTTAATTAAATTTGAAAATGGTTTTAAACTTAATATTAAATTTAGAAGTCCAAAATACAAACTCAATTAGGCCCAATTACAAATGTCCAAAAACTACAATCCAAATTGGGGCTCAATTCCAACAAACCATTGGCCTAAGCCCTAATACCCTAAGCCAAACCCTAATCTACTAAGTAAGTTGCTACTATCACCTCTTTCATGTCCAACCAGGGCACATTACGTCAGCACCAGCAGTGTCACTTCCAGCTTCAACTTGCACCTTTGTCACCGTCACTGCATAGCCTCCATAGTCGAACCTGCAAAAGAAAAGAAGAGACAAGTTTTAAATGACAAAGAACAAAATATAATCATTGTAATTCTGGTTATAAAACCAGATTCAAACACTTGTAAACAAAATTAGCCTTTTAAAAACAATACCACAAGAGCACTCTAAAAACTAGAAACAAGAAGCAGTTGGTAATAAGCAGAGGCAAGCAAATAGCCATACCAACAACAGAAACACAAACCAAAGTCAGAACTCTCAAGCATTTATGTCATTTAGGTACATTCAATGTATATTTATTATCATTAATAAATTGAACTCTTAACTCATCAGTTTCTAATATACATTAATACATGTATTAATACTCCAGTTAGTATTTATTGCCTTTTTATTTTTCAAACATATTAATAAATATCCTTATTAAAGGACATTAATGTTTAATAATATTATTATTATTAATAAAAATAATGATTAATAATAATAATAATAAAGAAATAAAAGAAATACGAATGGACATACCTGGTCGCTGCCGCTGGAGCCGTGATCAGAGTTCTTCAGAACTACTCTAGGTTCGTGAGAAGCGCCATCTTCGAACATGCAGAAGAAATATATAGCAAACTCATTAAAATCACGAAGGGCATAAATCAAAGAATAACGGATTCCTTTGTAAAAAAATGTCTTAACTAAAACGATTTGTAATAAAAAGACAGATTTCGGGAAGGGGAAACAGGGACCAATTTGTTCTTCTTTGTTCCCTAAAAAGATATTTTCAAAAATCTAGGTTGGATCTGTTAAGATCCATACCCAAATATGTCTTCAAAGAAAATAAAAAAGGAATAAGAAACGAAAGGAAAAGAGACGTTACCTTCGAACGTTCGAACGGCGGTCGGACGACATCGGAGCCGACGGAGCGTTGGACGAATCTTAGGTCGACAACGCAGGCGTTGTGTGGTTGAGTAAGTCGATCGGCGACGAACGAGCACGGCCACCCGAGGCGAAACCCTTGATCGGACAAGGGAGACCTGCAGAGGGGTTTTGAGAGAGAACATGAGAAAGCAAAGTTTTTTTTAAAATATGAAAGCCAAAATGAATTTCAAAGGCATTTTTTAACTTAAATACCCTTTAGGAAACGACGCCGTTTTGAGGGTTGAGTTTTAACCACAAAACGACATCGTTTTGAGCATACTCGATTCAAGACCCAACCCACTACTCAGGATCCGACTTTTTTATTAATGGCCGATTTATGAATATGGTCCTCTCATTTTTTTCTAAATTTTCAATAAGGTCCTTTTTCATATTTTTAATTAATTATAATTTAGCTCAATAATTTTATTTCTTATTCAATTTAATCCTTTGCCCTTTTGAAAGCCCGGGAAGCTGCCACGTGTCCTGAATTTGGCTTATTTTTGCATTTGGTCCTTCCTCTTTTATTTTTGTTTCAATTTTGCCCTTAAATCAAGTTTTGTTTTATTACAAAATTGACCCAAAAATTTTAAATGATTTTCAAATTAGTCCTTTGACTTCAAAATACTTAAGAAGCTGCCACGTAACACCTTTTTTTGTTTTATTGTGCTGGAGGTCCCTAGATTATCCAGAAATCATATTTTGACTCTCAAACTTTCCAAAATTCTATTTTTGACCCTTAATTGTTTGAAAATTACATTTTACCCCTAAACTTTCCAAAATTCCATTTTCGACCCCGAATCTTCCAAAAATTACCATTTTACCCCCGGATGTCTAAAATTCCATTTTTTGATCTCGAGTCTTCCAAAAATTACCATTTTATCTCAGATGTCTAAAATTTTCATTTTTAACCCCAAACTCTCCAAAAATTACCATTTTACCCCAGATGTCTAAAAATTCTATTTTTGACCCCGAATCTTCCAAAATTACCATTTTCCTCCTGAATGTCCAAAATTATCGTTTTACCCCCCGGGCATCCAAAAATCACATTTTTGACTTCGTTTACTTTGCTTTTCTTTCTCTTCAATGTTTGTACTTAGTTTTTGATTATAAGCTTTTGTATCTCGTATTTTTTTATATCATTTATCTGCCTAATCACTTTCATTTCGTGTTATTTAATATTCGTTATTAATTGTTCATTCATATTTAAAATCACATATTTGTTTTCAAAATTATTTTCATAAATCTTTAAAATCGAGGCAATATACTTTTCGTGTTTAAACTTCGAGAAATCATGCCCTAACGTGTCGGGTGTGATTTTTCGTATAACTCACACAAATCGAATATCCTCTTCCAAGTTTTTTTAATACTTGTTAACTTTGTAATTCCGAGAACGTCGTGCCCTACCGTGTTGGTCACGACTTTACTTCTCCTAGAAAGTCAAAGTAAACGTGCATTCTATCATCAAAATTTCCAAGTCATCTGTCTGAGGATTGCATTTTAAACTTCGAAAAACCATGTCCTAACGTGCTAGGTGTGATTTTCGTATAATTCACGCAATCGAATATCCTCTTTAAAATATTTCAAAATGTCCTTCAATTTTGAAAAATTGATAACATCGTGCTCTAACGTGTTGGACATGACTTTCAGTTCTCATAGAGATTCGAAACACGGGGACGAATTTCCTCCAAAAGGGTTTTCTTTGAAATCTTACAAAGCTTTCTAAAAGACAAAAAATCGTATTTTAAATTTTACTCGAGTTTTCAAAGTTTTAACAAACCAAGACCCGAAAGTAATCAATGTGGTACCAATTTTGGGCGTATGAGGGTGCTAATCCTTCCTCATGCGTAATCGACTCCCGAACTTGTTTTCTGGATTTCGAAGACCAAAATATTTTTCAAAACGGATTTTAAATGTTTTGTGGTAATCCAATCACATCAAATAAAAGATTGGTGGCGACTCTCATTTTTCAATTTTAAAATAATTTTTCGAAACACGTTTTAAAAAATAGTTTCAACAACCAAGATCTAATATTATCATAACAATAATTTTTTATTTTAATATTTTAAAATATTTAAAACATTTAAAATATTAATATCAAATATTATAATTTTTAATAGAGGAGGAGATTAGCAAGCAACAAAATTCTTGAGAGTAGGAACCCATTTGTTGAGCACCATTTCCTTCACCATTTCTTTTTCTTTGTTCAACTAGTTGTTTTTTTAGGTAATTTTAGGTATTTGAGCTCTCTGCAAAAACGGAAACAAAGTCCTGAGTGGGGGCATACAAGGCGTGTTGAGGGATTCTCCAACATCATGTGAACGACACTTCAAATACTTTTTTGGAAGAATTTCGAATCTCTCTATAAGAAGCAACAACTTTATTTTTAAAAAAGTTTAAAATATGTCGTATGTATTTGTACTCTTTACAAATTTAAAATTTAGTCTCTATATTTTTATTTACAAAAATTTAGTTCATATACACTTCAAAATTCAAGTATAATTGTTAATACTATTATTATTATTATTATTATTTTGTTAATTGGTTAGTGTGACATTTTGAAATAATAAATAAAAAAACTCACTTAATAGCAATGTAACTAAAATAATAGTGTTATAATGAACCTGAACTTAACAAAATAATTTTAATAATATTACCGATTGGACTAGAATTTTGGAATCTAAAATGCAAAGGGATTAAATTCCTAAAATTAAAAGTACATAAACAACATTATAAATTTACGAAAAGTACATGAACTTATGTAATATTTTAACAAGAAAACAACAATTTAAAAAATATTCCAAAATCACATGTTTGTTGGATTTTTAAATGATGCAGATTTTAAGAGAATTTAACCCCATGAGATCAATAAAATTTGATATCTGAATTTGATATATATTTTTTTAATTTGATACTTAAATTTTTTGATTCAATTTGGTATTAGAATTAGACATTTTTTTTTAATTTGATACCTGAATTTGATGCTTTTTTTCTTAATTTGGCAGTTAATATTTTTTTAGGTCAAATTTGATACTTGAACTTTACTTTTTTTCTGAATTTGGTACCTAAATTTTTTTTGTCTGATTTGGTATCTAAATTTGTCAAATGTTATTCAAATTACTCCAATATACTCATAATGTTATCTTTTTATGAGGTAGCAAAAATAATCAATAGATGACGACATGTGACAAATGTTATGGTATTTCTTTTCTATAATTTAAATGTTTAATTACTTTTAATTTAACTAATTTTTTCATTTTATTAATTTAAAATAATGATTTTCTTTTGTTTCAAGTTTTTAAAACTTTTTTTTTATTCAATATTAATCCGTTAATTATAGTTCAATACATAATTTTTTAACATAAATTTCTTCTAATACTAACAATATTTTTTATAGCATAACATGAAAATTTTAACACCATAAGTACTTTGGGTAATTTGTATAACATTTAACAAGTTTGAGTACCAAATTAAAACTAAAAAGAGTTAGATACAAAATATAAAAAAAAAAAAAAAAACCAAATTAGACAAAAAAATCAAATACCAAAAAATAATTTTTTTATCAAATTTAAATACCAAATTCTAATCACTAAAACTAAATATGAAAATAGCACATCATTGTCAAAATTTTCGAAATTTCATGATCAAAATACATTGCAGTGCTGACTAAAATACTCGACAACATATTGAGACCGCAATTAGCGGGACTGACTGACTGCTAAATATAGAGGAGCAACTACATTTCAATTTCCACTAACTTCTAAATTTTACCCCAATATGCCTAACAAAATGTCCTGTTCCACTTCTACACATTAATTTCTTTGTTTTTTTTAATAAATAAGATAACAAATTTAAAACGGGTATTTTGTCATCCACAAAAGAATTCTCATGGTAAGAATATTATAAATGCACTTGTATTATGGGTCAGATTATAATTTGCTTATTTCATTTAGAAAATGGGTAAATTAATTTGTTGTGAATTAGTTCAAATAACATATTAGTCTTTATTATTAAAATTTTCATCTATTTATATTATCAAAAAATTGGCGTGGTTGAAAGAATAATCATATAGTGATACATGACGTGACATGTGTACATCATACTAACATATAAATATCAGTTTTTAACAGTAAAAATAGATAGAATTTTTAACAAAAAAATTGATTTGCTTTTTTATTTAACTTACAAAGACTAATTTATCTATTTATTGAATTGAAGAAATAAAATACAATTCAATTCTAATACATCTAAAGACCCACATAGAGGTGTTCTAATTTTCACATCACATGATAACTCACAAAGAATAGTCTTAAGATAGATAACACTCCCAAATCTTTTTCCTTTAAAAAATATTATACAATTTAAAAATAAAAGAATGAATTGTTTTATATAAATTAAAAATTTGAATAAAAATATATTAATTTTAAGTAATTATTATATGAATATTTTTAAGTAATTGTTAAATCACCTTAAAATAAAGAAAAAATTAAATACTTTTTAATTTTGTTGACGTGACATGCATGTGCATTACCTCGTGGATGATACATCAGCTTTTAATTATCTTAAATTTTAAAAATAAAAATAAAAACTACAAAATTTATTTTTAAAAATTAGAAATCATTAAAATGATTAAAAAAGTATAAAAAGTATAATTTTTAATATTTTTAAAATTTTAAAAATTAATTAAATGACGACATGTCATCCACGTGACAAAGTTAACAAACATTAACTTTTTCATTAATTTTAGGATGATTTGAAAAAAAATACAAGTGCAAGGGTTAAAAAAACAAAAAATTAAATAAAAAACTAAAATGATTTTATTTATAAAATTTGAGGACAAAAAAGTCATTACGGCTTTAGTTTTTAAAAGTGGAAGAGTCTTTTATTATTTTATTTTAAAAAAAATCTTATTGTATTTTAGAAATGAAAAAACATTTAAAATTTATTCAATAATTATTATTGATGAAGTTTTAAAGAATTTGTATATAAATCTTATTCGTGTTCGATAACTGGATGTGTGATTTTTAATTGTTTTTTAATTATAAAAAAAATGAAATATAAAAACATCACCATCATAATATTTGTTAAAATATATTAATTTTTTCCGACCTGATTTAATACTAGTTAACATGTGATATCAAGAATTTTATAATAAATATATATAATCGATTAATTAATTCTTTGATTATTTTAATTTTTTAAAAAACTTCTTCCTAGAACTTGATATATAATTTATACAACTCTACCTCATGTAATCTTATCATTCACTCATCTATATTCTTGTTTTGGTGAATTATAAGTGGTGAGCAAAATCCTAATAATAACGCGACTTGAATCCATATAACATTTAAGACGGTGAACACCCTAATCATCATGCCAACACACGAGATTCTTACTCACCTATATTTTAATGATTTAAGTGGAAAACAATAAAATTTTTGTAATAAAACTTTGAAAACTTATGTAGAAAAATTATTTATATACTTCAGTTTCTAAATTTTGCAAGTAAGGTTAAAATGTCAACACATGTATGTATATATTTTCAACACACATTTATATTCATCATTATTTTTCAATAAATTCTAGAAAAGAAAATCAATGTTTTTGTATTTTGTTTTTCAAAATTTTAATTATTTATTTTTAAATAATTTAATTAAATTTAAATTAATCTTTGACTATACCAATGCTAAGCTATAGAAATTCTCTGAATGGCCCAACAATGCATAAATGCAAAACTTTGACTTGAGGTGAAGCGAAATCTTTTAACATCGTCATCTTGATAAAAATCCTGTAGTTTCCAACAAAATTCTATCACGCAATTGCACCCGTAAATCATGTAAAGCACTGCCATGGCCGCCCCCCATGGCTCCATCCCTCTATATAAACCCTCGCACATTGCCACTCCAAAGCACCATCAAACCCATATCACTTCAGCATACACAATTTAGCCAACTCTCGTGTATTTCATCCACGATGAATCCCTTCAAAACCTTGCCAACCCTTTCTTTCCTCTTCTTAACCCTCTTAGGCTTAGCCCATGCAGCCACCTTTGATATAAGAAACAACTGCCCTTACACCGTTTGGGCTGCCGCATCTCCGGGTGGTGGCAAAAGACTTGACCAAGGTCAAACATGGCAAATCACTGCGGCCTCTGGAACCACAGAAGCCCGTATTTGGGCTCGAACCAACTGCAATTTCGATGCCTCCGGGAAAGGCTCATGCGAGACAGGCGACTGCGGTGGAGTCCTCGAATGCAAAGGATACGGTAAAGCTCCCAACACACTAGCCGAATACGCAATCGACCAATATGAGCACCAAGACTTCATTGACATCTCCAACATCGATGGCTTTAATGTTCCTATGGAGTTTAGTTCCAACTCCCCAGGGTGCACTAGGGTTATCAAGTGTACGGCCGACATTGTCGGGCAATGCCCGAACAAGTTGAAGGTTCCTGGAGGTTGTAACGGGCCTTGCCCAGTGTTCAAAACTGAAGAACATTGCTGTAATTCTGGGAACTGTGGACCTACCGACTTCTCGAGGTTTTTCAAGGAAAGGTGCCCCGATGCTTACAGTTACCCAAAGGATGACCAAACAAGCTTGTTTACATGCCCCACAGGGACTAATTACAAGGTTATTTTCTGCCCATGAAGAGGAATTGGGATGGTTTAAGTCCTTCCTATACACAAATTTGTAGGTTTATATCAATAAATGGAATAAACTCGAATGCTATTTGAGCACATTTCTTGATGTGCATATGTTCTGATTTGTAATAATAGTGTTTATCATGAATGAAAGTTTGGAGTCTCTATAGGGTTTCGTTTTGTGTTCATTATCACCATACTTCTCTAATCATACAATTATAAAATCATACAACTTTGGTGTATGGATTGCAATAGATAACCATGGTTGTTGGAATTGAACAGGATCAGTTAGTTAATATATTGATTCGGACTAAAAATTAAACCAATTTTCGACTGAATTATTTGGAACCAAAAATTATACCAAATTTCGAGTGAATTATTTGAAATCAATTGAATCAAATTAAAAAATTAGTTGAATCAATGGTTAATTTTTTTTTTATTATTAACAATTTATTTATTTAAAATTGAATTGGATGTCATATCCATACTATTTTTTGTATCATAATATTTTTACGCAATATGTATTTATATAAAAATTTAAGTAATTTATCGGTTAAGTCTTAGCTCGATTGGTATCGGTATTATTGCCAGTGCAAGAGAACATAGGTTCTAATGCACTAAAGTGCATTATCCTCGTTGGGGGAGGGGCTATAGGTAATTCTAAGCATTATATAAAAAAAAAAACAGATATGATAAAGAATCTATAATGACATTAATGTTTATTTTTTTACAAAAATAATTTGTTTAATTTAATCTCGACACATTTGTCTGTTTTTTTTATTATAATTTTTTGAGTATATATTAGAAATTAAATATAGATAGAAAAGATTGGCATAAATATGTATCTCTTAACCTTTGAATTTAAAATTTTATATTCTCTCAAAAAAATATCCGAATTTAAAAATCATAAATTTCAAGTGTTGAAAATTCAAAAAAAAATTATGTAATCATTTTTTTTTACTTTATCAACATATAAGAGATAAGATAACTTCGGAAATGGCACTGTTAGGAAGATTAATCATAAATTCCAATATGAATTCTACAATAGACATGAAGTGTACCAAAAAAAATATATAAGGGATGAGAGCAACGAGTGTCGAGTGCAGTAATAAAACACATTACATTTCTAAGGAGAGAAAGCAAGTTGAAACCTTAGAGATGATATTGTCTAAAGGGAGAATTACAAACCTAAAACATGGACGGTAAAATAGGCATGAAGGATAAATATATTGCATAATGACTTAATTTGATCCTCCAACTTTACAAAACAATATTATTTTAACCCTCAATTTAATTTTTCACCTCTTTTAACCTTTAAATTTGCGTTGTTTGTCAAATCACCCCAAAATAGATGAAAAAATTAATGCCTGATGTGGCATACATGTGGATGCCACATCAATAATTAATTAATTTTTTAAAATTTAAGATGTCATGTTTATTAAAAAAAGATCGACTATTCAACCAAACAATCTTTTTGTAACAATTAAGTCCTAGGTATATTTGGGCTTTGTTTTTATGATGATAAAAAAATACATTATCCAATAAATAATTGGACAGTTGCAATTAAGCTCTTAAATTTAGCCCATTTCTGATATTTTCCCTACTTAATATCATATCCATCATGCAACCTAATATTTGATTTTTTTCAAAGCTAATTATTTTAATTAATTAATATATAAAAGAAAATAAATTTATGCTAATAATATCTTCTCCAAGTTTTTGATTTTATGGCTTTGCTTGTTAACCTAATTCTTGTATATAATAGGAAAGTTGTATTATTACACTTACAATTTTTAAATAATTAAAATAAAAAAAATACGTATTCACGTTACAAAATTCAATTATTTAAATCAATTTCGTCAAAATTACAAATGATAAATTTAAGTGATAATTAAAAATTCAAATATTAAATAAAAATCCCCGCCTTCTCTCTCCCACACCCCCACCGGACCTCCTCCACCACCGTTCCTGTCTCTCTCCCTTGTAATGAGCGGACGGTCGGAGCTGACCGTTGTACGGCCTTGTCGGGTACACTTTTGGCCGGAAATTAATACCCGGGAACTCAGTATCCATTGAAATAAAGGGTTATTCATCGATCACTTGATTGATTAACTCGAACTCTGATTCCAAATTATCTGACCATACTTCCCTTATCATTACAGGTAGCTATCTGAATCTTCAAAACCCATATCGGAAAAATCAAGAAATTACAATAAAAAAGATTTTCTTTTTGCTTCTTTGATTTTTGGTGATTGAAGAGAATCAGATATTGCTTGGAAGGCGGTGAAAGTGAGAGAGAGAGAGATGGAGCGTGGGTGCCGCCATTGAAGCAACTAAAAACAGAGGGTTTTCAATATTCATGGGGTTTGGGTTGGGGTTGGAGGTCGGGGTGGGGGTGGGGGTGGGGGTGGGGGGCGGGGAAGAGAGAAGGGTTGGGGTAATTTTTATTTATTTAATATTAATATAATATTTAAAAATTTATTATATTTTTAAAAATATTTATATATTTTTTGATTTTTTAAAATTAACATTAAATTGAGATTTTTTTTTTTTTTTTTTTTTTGTAAATTTTAAGGTTTAATTTTTAAATGATGATTAAATTGATATAATTCGTACAAATTAAAAGTTAAATTTATTAGAATAAACTATTAAAATAGTCATTTTTATTTATCTCAAGTTACATTTTAATCACTTATATTTGAAATATTACGTTTTAATCACTTACGTTATTATGTTGTAATATTTTAGTCATGTAACCGTTAATTTCCGTTAACGATGTAACAGTAAATTGATGTGACATTCAATAATCATTTCAAACGAAAATTTTAAGTTAAATTATACAATTAATCCCTATATTTTTCATTTTGAGCAATTTGTTTTTTCTTTTATAAATTTGTTTTTTCTTTTATATTCTTTCTTTTTTTCCATTCTCTTCCGATTCTTCCTCAGTTTTTCTCTTTTCTTCATTTCTTTTAACGTAATTTTTTTATGTTTTTCATTTGTTAAAACTAATACACAAATTCGCCTCATTCGAAAAAATTAAGTTGTTCAAAAAAATAAAAATATAGGGACTAGTTTTAATAAATAGAAAATATAGAAAAATTACGTTAAAAGAAATAGAAAAAGAAGAAAAACAGAGGGAGAAGCAAAAAAAATAAAAAAAATAAAAACATAAAAAAACTAAATTGCTCAAATTGAAAAAATACGGAGAATGATTGTATAAGTTAACCTGAAATTTTTATTTAAAATGATGATTTAATGTGCCACGTCAGCTTACTATTACACCGTTAACGATAATTAGCATTTCAATGACTAAAATGTTATAACGCGATAAACATAAGTGACTAAAATGTAATATTTCAAACATAAATAACTAAAATGTAACTTGAGGTAAACAAAAATGATTTTATTTTGATAATTTACTCAATTTATTATTATACTGAATTTTTTTACTACCACATCCGTTTGTGATTTTGAACGAGAGTTATATTTAAAAAATTCAACTATTTACAAAATTACAAAACTCCATCACTAAGAATTAGACCTAATTATGGACTAGGCCACCCAATCCGACCCGAAGGTCCGCCCAAAAAATGAAAAGGTTTGAACAAAAATATAGGTCCGAAAAATGGGCTCGGACAAAAAATGAGGCCCGTTTTTCAAATGGGCTGGGTCTCGAGTAAAAGCTTTTTGGCCCGAGCTTGGCTCGGCCCGACCCGAATAAATTAACCATTTTTAATAAAAAAATACATTATTGTTTTGGTGCTGTTTTTTGTTGTTTTGATTGCTATTTTTTGTTGTTTCGATGTTGTGTTTTTACTGTTTGGTGCTTTTTTTACTGTTTTGGTTGCTAATTTGATGTTGTTTTTATTGTTATTTTTGTTGCTTTCTTTTCTATTATTTTTGCTGCTTTTTTTGTTGTTATTTTTATGCGTTTTAATTATTGTTTCGCTGTCTTTTTTAATATTATTTGAATATTATAAAACTTATGTTTTATTGTTAATTTTTCTATTACTTTATTTGCAAATATCTTAATATAAAGATTTTTTAATGTTTGTTTTAAAGTTTTTAAACGTATTTGATATATTATATATTTTTAAATTTGTTGTACATAATAAAATAATCTAAAAAAATAATATGGGTCGGGTCTGGTCTGGTCGAACTCGAGCTTGACTTCTATAATTCGGGTCGGGTTTAGACAAAATTTTATGTTCATTTTTTGGTCGGGCCGAACTTGAGCCTAACAATTGAGCCTAAAGATTTATTGAAACCCGACCCAAACCCGAATCTGACCCGACCCACGATCAACTCTACTGATAATGAAACAAGAATTTCTGCAAAACAAAAAGGAAAATTGCATTCTATTTCTCAAACTATCTATCAATTGCACATATTTTTTTCAAAGAAAAAGTATAGGGTGCCAAAAATTTGTGTACCTCAAATACATACAATGGAAAAGATCTGCAATAGATTGAATCAATTATGAAGAGGGTTAGGTCCCCCAGGAACTGTTCTATAAGAAACTTGATAGTATGGTTGATTCTTTTCAGCTCTTGATGATGGCTCTGGAGATTTTGCAGGTGAATGCCATGTGTTGCTTCTTTCTTCAGCTTCACTGCTTGAGATTCGTCCATGGATGAAGTGGCAGCTTGAGAGGTGGGGGATGGAAGCTAATATGATCATCAAGAACATGAATGAGGATTTGGGGTTACGAAATTTCATGGGTTTTTTCGGAATGGATGATGAGAGGAAGCTTGTTTTTTTGGGGGAGTTGAATTTTGTTCAACTTTAAAGAGGCAGGTGTGGTGTTTTTATCATAGACATGAAGGAAACTGGTGGTGACAATATAGCCAAAAGATGGAGAAGAAATTAGGAATTATTTTGGTTGGAATGACGGAAATGCCCTTCATTTATTGCTACTATCTGCCCCATCCTCGTCTTTAATAATTTGGAGACAAAACTACAGTAGGAACTCAGTGGTAGTAGTTGTGATTTTTCTTTTACTTTGCTTTGGGTTTCTAATCCATGATGCAAGTTTTTCTTAATAAATCTGTTGGTTTGTGTTTTCCACTAAACTTCGTTTAGTCAAACAATCAATAATTTGATTAGTTTTTTAGGGATATACTTAATCTACTATTATCCTTCAATTTTCATAATCCTATAAAATTTTCTAAGTATTGTAATACCTGAGTTTGCAATCATATTATCTTGCAAAGCATTGATATCTTTTAAATTATATGTCTGGATCGTGATCTTTTTAAAACTTTTATCAAGCAGCACAAGTAAATCATTTAAAATTTCCCATAGTTCAACCTCAAAAATTATGCACCTCCTCAAATTGTGAATAAACCCTAAAATCTAATTTTCATGTTGATCACGCAACACACCTTAATAAAAGCACTCCAATTATCTCTAGACACTGCACCATCAATAAACAAGTGTACATTTATCTGCCATGGGTACCCGAGAACCATGAGTATGAACCAGTCGAAAAAATTGAATTATTTTATATGTTTTTTAAATGATTTCTATTTTATAATATATAATAAATATATAACTATATAGACCTAATCAAATAATTCTACACTTAACCTAAGGTTGATTAACCGAAAAAATCGACCGAATCAAAATCGACTCGGTTACATCGTTTTCTCAACTGAAATCAATTAGATCAATTTTTCATGTTAGAAATCAGTTAAATCAATGGATTGAAGTTCAAATTTTTAAGATTGTGCAAAAGGATAAAAGTTATACATAGATAATGATATTACAGTAGAGGTGAGAGAGGCTAAATTGGTCATCCTGCACTTGGTGGAGTGCTAACTTGAAAGCCTGTGCTTTTTCTTTCTTTCTTTCTAAAAGGCCTGTTTTAAGCGTTGACTTTACAGTAATTTGGGATCAAATCTCAATTGCCAATTTGGGGTTTGGATTAGTTTTATTTCAAACTCCAATGATCAATACTTGATGGGTCTAGAATTCATGGACAAATAGTAGTGTCCCCAATAGTTTTTCTTCATCACATGTAATTGCTTCAAAGCATATAATGAGAGTTTTATGAAGGCACATTCCTTTTGGGGGCTCCATTTTTAAGTACCTCAAGTTTGTCCCAAATGATGGGGTAGTTGTACAGCAGCAAAGATTTTAAGTGATGAAACTTGAGATTGAACCCGAAAGGGTTTCTATTTACTTGGTATGAGATGGGGATCAAAGTTTAGTATTGGAATTTATACTCTTTAATAAGTATGGCACTGTCTTTTATCAAGATTTTGTCTTTTTATTTTGTCGAGAGTTTAGGTATGTTCTTACAATGAGAGCTCCTTAATGTCTCTGAACAGGTAAAATCATGTGCAAAGATGAATTCGGGAAATTATTTTAAGGGGTCAAAAATAAATAAGAACTTTTTGGGAGATCAAAATGCAACTTTTCCAATATACTAATTTATGATTTCTTAAAAACTAAAAAAACAATTTTAAGAAATCACGACACTTGACTTGATGGAGTTGGGAGGAACATTGAAAAATATAGTGTTGAACATATGATGGTCTAATATTGGCTTGGAATGCAAAGAGGGAGAAGATTATAGTTGAAACGGATTGTGATCTAGCTGTTAGGGTCATTTTGATTACATCCCATATAGTCTCATACAGAGATTTGGTCTTATGAATTCAAAATATGTGTAGATAAGATTGGCAGGTGATCATACAACAAATTCCAATGGAAGTTAATGTTATCGTACATGAATTAACTGGTTCAATGATGAATCTTCCTTACAATCCTAACATGTTCTAAAAAATTCCGGATCTATTGATGGAACAGTTATGTAAAGATGATCAACATAGCATTACTTGTGTTGTAGATAATTTGTTACTCGCCCTTAGTATTAATTTCATCTCTAAAAGGGATAAACTTTCCATTTACCGACAACCCTTTATAGTGTTAGTCTCAAAACAAACAATTAAATGAATAATAAATTTGATGTTTCCCATTAAGGTACTAAGGGGACCTTCAAAAAAATTTAATAATTAAGACATTAAATAAAGTGGACCAAGGAATATTTTATTATGATGGGATCCATACCTGTAAATTCTTTTGTGCACATCCTCTCTGCTCACCAAGTTAGGTAGTTTATTTTGGCTGGACTATGGGGACTTTGAAAAACAAAAGAAGAAGCTGAGGGAGTAGATTATGATCTTTTAACATGTTGTGTGCCTGAGACATCAGCATGGGTCTGAAAAAAATGGACTAAAGTAAAAGCTTTGCATAACTTTTTGGTATCTGATAAAAGATAAAAAAGAGAGTAGGGTTCACATTGTTGTCAAACTTGAAAGTCCCTTTTAAGCTTTGTGGAAGGGCTAGTCAGCTGCCCCAACTTCATATTTTCTTGAAATGACATCATTAACTTGTCAATTATGAATTATTGCTTTGTCTATGTGAATCCAAGGTCTTGACATTTTATGTTCCTAAATTGGATGAATTAGCTACTTAGGGTGAGTTTGATGAGCAGTGGGATACGATACGTTATATTTAGTTTACTTTTTTTTTTGTTACAGTATTTAATATCATCGTTATCGTTGTTTTTACATTAATCGTAAGTAAATGCACTGCACATCCAAACACATTCTTAGAATAGTGGATATGAAAGGTTGAGGTGAAGTGTAACATATTTTTCTTTTTGAATAGTGATTATGAAAAAGTTATAATGATTGTTTGTTTCGTTCTGTCTCACTTTACTATATAATATTATTATATACCTTTATGTATATAACTATTAAAAAAGTAAAAAATGTGGCATAGAAAAACTCTTATATTTTATGTTTAATTATGCGATTTTTGAAGTTTAGATTAAGCGCTCGAGCCTTGAGATGTGATTTGAGATGCGAATTGTCTAGTGTGAGGAAGTTTTGCGAGACCTTTGCTAAGTGCTCACAACCACTCTTGTGGGAGGTCCATACCAAAGGTGTAGCTAAGGGAGTTGACAGGTAGTTCGGTCCCTTTAAAATTAAAAGTTTTTTATTTAAGTCCTTTAAATTTTTAAAAAATTAAAATTAATAGAAATAAAATTATATTTTAACTCCCTTAAAATGATAAAAAAAAATTGACTTAATCGTTTAAAAGTTATAAAAATATAGACTATTAAAATAATAAAATTATATTTTTACTATCTTAAAAATTATAATTTAATTTCGATCCTTAAAAAAAATTGCAATGAGTTTCCCGAACCCATACCATCTTATTTGGTCTCCGATTTGCTTATTATTCTCGATTTCACCATATCATTTTAGAAAGTAATTCATATTTACTTGTTTTTAAGCTTAATTTTGCGAATTTGAATTTGACTTATTTTTGCATGGAGCCCGATCTTTTGTTTGTTTGTTTGTTTGTATTTCCCTTCAATATGTAGGTCATTTAGGCAGTCGCTTACTTGATAGATTAAGTGTGAGTTTAGATGGATGGTGCGTTTATTTATGATTAATATAAAAGCAACAGTGATGATAAAATTAAATACTGTAATGTGAGATAAAAAGTAAGTTAAACACACCGTATTATCCATTTAAATCCACACTAAGTCAACTAGGGATAATGAACTTTGTTCGATTTGGACTATTCATCCAAGCTTCATGATATTGTTAGTCACAATGTTTCACATATCAACCCTTTGAGTTAATTTTATTCAAAAAAATAAATTTGCTTACCTTTGAAAACATATAAAACATTATAAATAACTGGTAAAAATGAAATTAAAGCAAGACGAAGATAGATGTATTCAACATTTATAAAAATAATAATGATTTTCAAAATTACACATCCGTAATAGAGTAAAACGAGTAGTGGAACAGAACGTATCAATTACAGAGCAATAATAAATTTAACAATATCCACATTATGTTGTTTCATTGGGAGCCCTAAATCAACATGGTTTAACAACTAATGTTAGGCTGAGGTATAAGTGAGGACCTTTTGTTAAGAGACTAGAAATGCTTTGATCATTTTCTCCGGGTTGCTTTGTAATTAAATGTTCATTTTACCTCCTACTTAGGTGCTTTAGATATATGCTTTTTTGCGATTAAATGGTAATAAGAAGCACTCAGCAAAGAGAATTCTGTATATAACATCACTTCTGCCAATTTGTTCAATATGATTACAATTACCCATTTTAAGTATTCAATTCTTTTTTGTCAATTGAGTCTTAATTCGATTGGCATGAATATTATTGTCAATACAGGAAGACGTGAGTTCGAGAACGCTGAAATGCATTTTCTTCCTATTTATGGGTTAGGGAGGATATATGAGTAATTATAGGTATTGTGTCAAAAAAAAAAAACAAATATATTCAGAATTTATAACAAAATTATTCAAAAAAAAAAAAAAAACAGATAAAATATGCTCTATATATGATACCCAAGAAGATCTTTATCTTTTCCCCTTCAAATATCATCATCTATATTATTTATTTCGGTGCATCTATTTTATAAATTTTCTTTAATCATTCTCATAAATTTTTTAAAGATAAAATGGGTGATACAATCCATAATATTTATACAATCTCCATATAGGTTGCTGCCAACACTTGTTAAGACTCTCTTTTCTTGACCTATTGGATATTTTTTAGATTTTTAATTTCTAATTTTTTATTTTTTATACAATCAATCCCTTAATGAGGATTTTGGGCCACTTTACACGTGTCAAGTTTTATTTTAAGTGTTAAAATTTTATATTTATAAATTCTTCACATACTTATTTTTCACCTTGATTTTTTGTTTTGAATAATTCAAATTGACTTTTAATATAGAGTAATAAGTAAATTTACTATTTTTTTTTTATCAATACAACAAGTAAATCATGTCGTAACACTCCATGATGTATAAAACTCACTTTTGTACTTAAGACATCACTCACCTCTAAATTCTTTCCTAAACACTTAGGCTACAAACACAAGCTGTTTAGACATCAATTACGATCCAAACCTTTAATATAAGAACCGCAAAATAGTAGCAAACAATATAATAATAAAGACCAATGTAAAGTGGACTATTGACCAATTCAATCTTGATTCGTTTTCTACAATCCAAAGGATATGATTACTTGATCTAAACCAATCCAATCTGAAAAGTTGCTTTAGGTTGTCGCAAAGACGACGGAAGTGACCACTTCCGATTAATATAATGTTAAAATTAAATAAAAATAGTTATTTTTAAGTTTTTATTGCATAAAATAGAAATTCTAATTTAATTTATTTTTAAAATATTTATAAGTTAAAGTATTGTCAATTATTAAAATATGATATTCGGAAGAATTTTCTTATTAAATTATTTTTTTAAATCGTCAAAATTAATATTGAGTGGTAAAATTTAATTAAAAATCAAAGCTATTGGTAAAATTTAATAAAATTCTAATAAATTTAAGCCACGTAAGAATGCCTCAAGAGTGCAAGTAACAATATAACAGATTTATTTTATTTTTGATGTTTATTTTACGGATTATATTTAAGATTGGAATCTGTTTTTTTTTTTTTTTATAGTACAAATTGAGTAAAAAGTTTTAGACCAACATTACATTGAAGTGGACATTAGCATTTCAAAATTGCTTGCAAAGTTGGAAGAAGTAGAGTGAAAATAAACAGAATTAAGTGAAATACGAGTTAAGATCCGCTTCATTACTTTTCAATAAGTCAATATTTGGTGATAAAAAAAAAAAAAGAGAGAGAGAGTAATGGAGTGAAGCTGAACCCGAAAAACGAAAACACCTAATTCGAATATCTATTGTAAGAATCATCTTATTCAGCTTCACCTTCAGGTGTTGGCTCATCTTCTGCCCTAGCTTCTGATGATGCGGTTTTCTTCATGGCAGTTGCCTTGGTAACATGTGAATAGCTACCCTTCTCTTTGAACAATTGAGCAAAGTGAATCTTACAATAGAGGATACCATCTAATGCAGCAAATGAAGATGTGGTAAGGACACAACCACCATGTGAGCACCTAAAGCAGTTCTTATGGTAGATTTCTCCTTCCATTGTCACCTGTTAATCAAAACCACATTACTCAAAATCGTACCAATCTGAATAAAATTCAAAACAAGAAATAGCAGCTCACCTTCTCCAATGGGTATGCAGTTTTCTTGCAAACTCCACATTTGTCTTGTGTGCCAGAGAAGAAGGATGCATATTTGCCAGCCTTTTTCTCAGTTGTCCCATTGGATGCCATTGTTCTTAGAATTATTACAAATAATGAAAGGCAAGACTGAGTTTTGTTCTCTAACTCAGGTTTTTGAGATAGAAAACAAAACTCAGATATGGTGTGTTTATTGCCCTGTTTCAGCTTGTTGCTGAATGAATCTTAAATAGGGCAGATTTTAGAGAAAAAATAGCAAAACTAGTGGAGAATATTTATTAAGGATACACAATCACTAATTTCTTGGAATGTATAATATTTTGTGCCTTAAGAATAGGGTCATCAAGGATCCTTGACCAAGTCTTTCATGGACGATTTAAATTATAGTTTTTGGGGTAAATATTAAATTCTATATATTAACTTTCCTTCGATCTGCAATTTGGCACATTAATTTGATTTGGTATAATTATGCGCATTAAATTTATTTATCTTTTCATTCATTTTTTAAATGATTTAATAAACAATACAAATTTAAAAAGTAAAAAAAAAAAACGAAAAATTAAATAAAAATTTGGAAGACAAATAAATTATTATGTTATTTTTGTCATCTATTTGTTTTCTGGTTTGCTGAACTTTTTTATTTCATCTTTTTGTTTGGGGATATAGTTTTAGATTATAGGTTTTGAATAATTTTATTATAGGTTTTGATCATATATATATATTTTTTTTACATAATGTCTAGAACCGACTATAACCCCTCTTCCACTAATAAGTAAGAAAATAATGTGCTTCAACGCACTTTAACTTATATCTTCCTATACTAATCATAATGTACATAAGAATTGAACTAAAACTCAATTAACTATTATTTTTTTAACTTAGCTGATGTAATAAATAAATTATATTATCCAAAAGAAACCATATAATAATTAATAATTAAACTGACCACGAAAATTTATACACAAATGTATCAGAATCATACTTCGTAATGCTCAATATTAATATAAATTTTGATTAGTTTAAATCCAAAATAATGAAATGATTATTTTACTCGACATCATCTTTTTCATCTAAATCATTTTATTCAAAAAAAAATCATGTTAAATAATTAATTTATTAAAAGTTTTATTTACTATTTAAATCATTTATTATTTGAGGAAATTACATAAGGATAGTGTATATCTATTTTGATTAATTTTTTTATTTAATCATTAAAATTTTCCAAATTTAATTAAATCATTAACGGAAAGCAGATATGATTCCTTTTTTTTATTGATGTGATAATTTTTTTTTACTTTTTAGTATTAAGACTAAATTGATAGATATATAAATGTTGATTGTTAAATTTGTTAGAATCAATACTAAATTGATATAATATATAAACATTAAAGATTAAATTTGTTGAATTATTTAAAATTATGGCTAAATTAATACTTAAATTGGCTCGATTTGTGGAACATATGGAAAAATCTTGTTGATGCCCAATTTTAACCAGGGCCCGTGGGTTGGGTTGAGCCTTTTATTAGGTTTAAATTGATTCAAATTTATTTTTAAATTTAAATTTGCTTTAAATTTAAATTTTAATTAAAATTTAAATTGATTTAAAACTTAATTAAATTAAAAAGTCCAAAAACAAATATAAAATCCAAATTATAATCTTGGACCCAATTTGGCCCAATCACAAATACAGACCCATGACTAGTCCAATGACCCAATTACACCCAACCTAAAACCATCTGGTAGCCTAACTGCTGCCACCCAACTTGCCCCAGCCACCTCTTCCTCAATCACTCAGAATGCACCACGTCAGCCCAAGCAGCTCCTCCTTCAGCTCCAACTTGGACTACCACCAGTTGCTCCAACCGCCACTGCCATAGCCGAACCTGCTAAAGAAGAAAGAAGATATACATTTAATTGCAAAAAACAAGTTATCATCATTGTAAATCTGGTTATAAAATCAAATTCAAACCGATTGTAAAAGGATGTTCAGGGAAAAAAAGAAACGAACATAAAGAAATAAACTTTGAAGCATTTGCAAGTTTGCTTTCAAAATCATTACACTAAACACATTGTAATTGAATACGAAAGAAGACAGATACAAAGCAACCTCAAGCAGACCCAAAATATTCAGGCATTAAAATCATTCAGGTATTGCTTCAATACATTCATTTATCATCATTCTTAATTTATGTATTTAAACCTTTTATATTCTGGGTTTTTTAAATTGTATTGAGGGTATAGCTGTTTTTATTTATTGTCAATTTCAATTATTTCAAAGGCATTAAATGAAAGTTATCATTATTATTAATATTATTAATATTAATTTAATAATAATAATGGTCATAACAATAAATGGCATTAATAATAATAATAATAATAATAATAATAATAATAATAATAATAAATATTGTAATAATGATAATATTAATTAATATTAATAATAATAATAAATATTTTTTTAATAAAAACATTATTAATAAAAAAGGGGGAAACCGAAAGGACTTATCTTTGTCCAATGGTCACCACCGGAGTCGCCTTCGGAGCCGTCCAAGCCATCGCCGTCGTAAAACCACGAACCTCGCCTATGCCTCATCATCCGTGGATCTGCGAAGAAACAAAGAACTGAATACAATTGGGAATAAAAAGAAATAGATTTTTAAAAGATTTTAAGAACGGTTTTAAAAAGAAAAAGGAAAGAAAAGGAGAGGCTCCTAACCGATTGGAGGCGCGTGGCGCGTGGGAGGAAAATCAATGATGGAGGCGTGGTTGGACGGGCGCACGTGACCAGGCACAGTGACGACGCGCGGCTGCAGATGACGGCGCGTGTGGCCCTACAAGCAGGACGGCGACGAGGTGACCGGTCGGGGTTTGGTCGGCCATGAGAAAGGAGAGAGTTTTTTTTTTAAGGGAATTTGTTTTTTTTTTTAAAGAGAAGGGAAAAAAGATTTTTTTCATTGAAAATTGGAATTTATAGCATACACAAAACGGTGCCGTTTTGAGCACCCATGTTTGGTGCCAAAACGATATCGTTTTGGCCATATCCGACCCATACCCATTCGACTCGACCTAAATCGCCCTAAGGTCCACGTGTTTTCGTTAAAGGGGTTATTTATGCATTCGATCCTTCCGCTTTTTCTCAAATTTTCAATTAAGTCCTTTCTGTACTTTTAATTAATTTTAAATTGGCCTAATAATTTTTAATGCTTTTCAATTTAGTCCCTTGACCTTTTGAAAGCATAAGGAGATGCCACGTGTCATTGTTTTGGTTCATTCATGCAAACAATCCCTCTTATTTTTAATTTGTTTTAATTTAATCCTCAAATCAAGTTCTATTTAATTACAAAATTGACCCAAAATTTTTTCATGGTTTTCAAATTAGTCCTTTGACTTCAGGACACCTGAGGGGCTGCCACGTGTCACTTGTTTTTGGTTTTATTACCTTGGAGATCCCTAAACTATCCAAAAATTACATTTTTACCTCTAAACTTCTAAAAATTCCATTTTCAACCTTAAAACTTCCAAAAATTCCATTTTCACCCCTAAATTTCCAAAAAATTCCATTTTCAACCCTAAAACTTCCAAAAATTCCATTTTCACCCCTAAACTTCCAAAAATTCCATTTTCGACCTCGAAACTTCCAAAAATTCCATTTTTACCCTTGAACTTCCAAAAATTCCATTTTACTCCTGAATGTCTAAAAATTCCATTTTAACCCCGAACTTTCCCAAAATTACCATTTTGCCCCTGAGAATCCAAAATTGCCATTTTACCCCTGGGTATCCGAAAAGTATCATTTTCAACTCCGATTGCATCATTCTTCTTTCTCATCAATATTTGCATTTAATTTTAATTATTATGTATTCGTATTTTGTATTTTTTTAATTTCTACTTACCATTTATCTTCTTAATTACCTTACTTCGTATTATTTAATATTCATTATTAACTGCTTATTCATAAATTCGCATGTTTGTTTTCAAAATTGTTTTCATAAAAACTTTAAAATCGAGGCAATATTTGATTATTTCGAGTTTCAAAAATTTGTGCCTTAACTTACTAGGTACAATTTTTTCTTCAAATCAAAATAGTCGAATACCCTTAATCGAGACAAAGTTTTCTTATCTTCGATTCTGAAATATTGCGCCTTAACTTACTAGGTGCAACCTTTCTTCAAATCGAGATAATCGAATATCCTTTTCCCAAAAATTTAAAAAGTTACAAAGGAAAGCTCGTTATTTCTGGATTTTGAAATGTCGTGTCCTAACTCACTGGACGTAACTTTCTTCCTCAATCACTTTGAAATAGTGGGATTTCCAAACAAACCCGATTTCTTTTAAACTTAACTCATGCATTCAAGGATCGTATTTTAAACTTCATTCGAGCTTTTAAATTTTACAAATTAAGACTCGAAAATAATCAATACGGTGCCAATTTTGGGCGTATGAGGGTGCTAATCCTTCCTCATGCGTAACCGACTCCCGAACTTGTTTATCTGGATTTCGAAGACCTACATGTTTTCAAAACAGTTTTTAAAAGTTTTGTGGTGATCCAATCACACCGGATAAAGGATTGGTGACGACTCCCATTTTTCCAAAATTAAAGTAATTTTCGAAACTCATCGTTTGCAAAAAAATGATGGTTTCGACAAACCTATCTACTTGAAGCCTGGGTAATTAAGTAAAACACTTCAGTAAAAGTAATCCTAAGCTTATAGATAAGCTTAAACTGTACCGTCAGATTTAAAGGATCTCAACTATAAACAGAGACCTTCCCTAGAGTTAGTGAATATTCAAACACATTTGCGCATTGCTTTTTTGTGCCTTTTTCAGTTCTTCCGTTGTTTCTTCGCTTTATTTCAATGCCTTAAAAAATTTCCTTTGTAAATTTTCACTTTCGAGAGTTAAATTGATTTGGACGGATTTTAAACTAAAACTTCACAGTTTACGAAATTAAAATTTTAGTCTCGTAACAATTGTCTTAAGTGAAGTCAAAGAAGAGATCAACACCTTATCTTATGCTGACACATATCCATACGGCGAAGTGATATAACAATAGCATTTGTGTTGTTCCAATATATTATAACATGCCCTAAAGTGTATATATATACATATGAAACTAAAAATAAATAAATCCCAATCAAACTAGTCGGATTGCCTCCACACATGTTCTCAGTCCCATTTCTTTTTTTCGAAAAACATGGTCATTGGAAGCCCCATAAAGTGTTAAAAAAAGAAGCAAAAACATGGGACCAACGCCCATGGTATCCCACAATCTCTTTCTCCTATAAATATATATAGAAATAGGAGCTTACTTCACTTTCATTCAATCATTCATGGCCACTTTCAAAATGGATGTGTTTATTCCCGAAGAGTATGCTATAAGAAGAAGATTTGAGGAAAAAGAAGGTGCCATTGCTGAGAAGAGATCAAATATGGTGGTGAAGGCAAGCCAGAGGAAAGAAGTGGAGACAAACACACTTCCATTACTGCTATATGGAAGAGCAGATGCCAATGGGTTTGTAGCCTCTGGTGGGATTCATGAAAATATAGTTTTTAGCTGCTTATCAGCATAATTCAATGCCCAAAACTAAGCTATTTTGTAATCATTTAATTGGTATCAATGTATGTTACATAGCATTAATGTATAATATATGTATGCTGGTTTTAACCTTATATGTAAAATATATATTTATTCACCAATATATATTGTTTTAAATTCAATATTTAAATTTTTATATATCTTTTTATTAAAAAATCATATATAGTCATCTTAATATTTTTTTAATATTTACATTATAATAATATTATATATTACCATAGAGTTCATTTTTATGTGTTATAAATTGTATAATATAAAATATTACAAACTTAAAAATCAACCAGACCAGGCTCAAGCTTTAAATGTTCAAACTCGAGCCCGACCCACATTTTAAAATGGCCAACATTTTCTAAAGTTAATTTTTCGAGTTTAATATTTTTGTCTAAACTCTTTCAAATTTTGAATGAATCTTTGGATTTAAACGAATAACTTGACCCATGAACAAGTCTATATATCAACCTATTAAAGAAGATGACATAAAACTTGTTGCTATATCTACAGGCAACTCTTGGAGTTTCTATTGGTTCAAACAAACATCCTCTCTTTACTAGTTTTTCTCTGGTAAAAGTATTATAGATCCTCTTATACTAGGAGTTAAATGGTATTTTACCTCCTCTATTAAGAAATAGGTAAATTAATCCTTGAAGAGTAAATTAGTTCTTTCTCGACCCTTAAAAATTTCATCTACTTGTATTATTAAAAATTGGCATAGTTGATAGAATAATTAAATAGTGATACATGACGTGTCACGTGTACTTCATATTGACGTATAAAGATCAATTTTTAATAGTAAAAATAGATAGATTTCTTAACAAAAAAACCAGTTTACTTTTCGATCTAACGTACGGACTAATTTACCTATTTGTTTAATAAAAAAATAAAATACAATCTAATTCTCAATACAAAAAAACTCCACTGATTTTCTCCTCTTTCTTTCCTTCAATGATTTCCATTGTTCCCATTAATTTATGTTTCTGTCTTCAACGTAACGTATTGGTGGAAATTGGCAAAAGTGTAGCAGTGTAGGATTTGTCAGCTTTCTATCAGCAGAGTTTGCAGTTGATGGCAATTGGTGGTAGAACCAGAAACATAGAAAAATATGTGGGTACTTGGCACCAACACCCACAGTCAGAAACCTAGTGATGATCAACAAAGGCATCATATGAAATCAAATTCCATAATTCACATTGCCGACCGAATAATCAAATAGTGACATGTGACATGTCATATGTATCACATGCTGATGTAAAAAAACTAAATTTTAACTGTAAAAATAGATGATTTTGTTAATAGTAGGATCGATTTACTCTTTAGCCTAATATACAAAAATTAATTTGTCCATTTTTAATAGACGGAGTAAAATGCAGTCCGACTACTAGCACAAGGGTCTCCATGGTACTTTTACCTAATTTATATTTTTTTGACTTTTTTTTATAAATTTAATAATTTATATATTTTAAAAATTTTCAAAACCAAATTGACAGAATGTATAAACAGAAGGTTAAATTTGTTAATTTTTTTAAATCGTGAATAAATTAACAAAATGTATGAATACTAAAAGCTAAATTTATTATTATTCTAATAAAAAAGATCATGTTAAAATTCTGTTTGATGGCAAAATACATTTTAATATTGGACTCGATAAAATTTAAAATTGATTGAACCAAGCCTAATGATTCATGAGTCGGGTTTGGTAAAACTCATGCATCGTATCAACATCGTACTAAATTGTCTAAGTCCGTCCTGATCCAAAATATGAGACTCAAATTTTGTTCAAACTCACGTATATTTATAATTGACTAACACAAAGAGATTTAGACATATACATTTTATTATCTTTTGTTTTTTAAAAATATTATTATTATGATTTAATATTTAATAATATAAATATTTCACTACCATTACATATTTTTACTTTTATTAATTTTTCAAAAAAAAACTAAATTAAATAATATATAAAAAGAAAAAATAACATATAGTGTAATGATAAAAGATTTTATATTTTCTAGTATTTCTGATTTTCTTCTCATCGTAACAGGCCCAAATTGAAAGGACCTAATTAATATAAAGGAAAGTGGGTAGGCTAAAACGTCCAATAGCCCAAACATTTTAAAGAGCTGGCCTACCTTGATGCACATTTCCATTACTATTTATATGATCAATATTTTAACAATTCAACCACTATATTTCATGGTCTATTCATGTAAATCATTCATGTCAAATTTGATATAAATTTAAAACTTCCAACTATTTATTTTACGTAACAAAAAATTCAATTGTTGAATATATATTAATATATAAAGTATTTTAAATTAGAGCCTCGTGTATTGGTCTGATGGTTAAGAGTATTTCTAAATTCAACAGTTGGATCATTAAAATATTAATCATATAAATAGTTACAGTAGTGAGTAAAACTATTTTAATTTTATCTTCAGGGTTCAAATCTAAGTTTTTCTCTTAGACGTACAATATGTCTTATCATTACACTCAAAATTTATTCGTAAATACAAATAATTTTAGATTTTCTCTTTACAAATATTAAATTAGCCATATAATTAGATCAATTTATTATTTCATTTTTTAAATTTATCTCTTTTTTTTCATTTTCTTAATTGAATTATTATATACTTAATTCATAATATCATCGACTCAAATAAAAATTTCAACGATAAATCAAAGATTAAAAAGCTTATTTAATTAATTAATGACTAGAAAAATTATCGAATAAAACCCATTCTCAATTACAATTTCTTTTTAAAAAAGAAAATCCATCCAAGTAAAATGATTTTTTTTTTTGAAAAATTTTATTATAAGTTCTGATCATATCTATTCTTTTTGACACAATGCTTAAAATTACCCATAGTCTCTCTCCAATCCATAAATAAAATGATAATACGTTTCAACGAACTTAAACTCACATCCTCCTATATTGACAATAATACCCATATTAATCGAATTAAGACTCAATCGACAAATTACATATTTTGTTAGTTTATCATTTTCATTTCACAAGGTATAGATTCTATCCAACACCTCTAAACAAAAATATGAAGAAAATGAGTGGAATAGTAAGGTGATGATGCAAATAAGACCAAAAACAAATAAATAAAAAAAATGATGTCGAGGGACCCAACTGCCCTCTTCCCCTTTGGTTGTCTGTGACCAGCAAAATAGCATAACCTTCACGTGAGCACTTTGGGTTGTCTCTAATGTTTGCACTGATTATGCTTTATTATGGTTTCAAGGTCCCATTTTCCAGCTTTTTTTTTACTCTATTTTTTCCTACAATTTTATGTCATTTTCAGCTTTATTTTCGTGCAAAGCTATCATATGGCAAAGTGAATATAATTGGGTTTGTATTTAATGTTGAAATTCATCATATTTCCATCTAATTTTATTGTAATTGTTTATGATATTTTAACTTGTGAGTTTAGTTGTTGGTTGAGTCTTAGTTCGATTAGTATTAAGATTATTGTCGGTGCAGAAGGTTATTGGTTCAAGTGTACTGAAACGTGTTATTCTCCTATTTAAGGGTTGAGAAAGGATTATTGGTAATTCTCCTCTTATACTAATGGTTAGAGGAGAGCAATTTTTTATTTAGCCAGTTGGGGTGGGTCGATTTATTTTGACCTTGATTTAATTGGTTAATTCTGTTGGTTATCGATTTTTAAATTTTAAAACCTAATCGATTGGAAAAAAACGACTTATTTTATATTATTTTTAAATTATTAAAATATATGTATATTTTATAATATATACTAACCATATAAACCCAACTTAATATCCCTAAAGTCAACCCAATAACCCAAGATCGATTAACAAAAAAAAAACAAACCGAATTGAAGTCAATTCAGTTTAATCGATTTTCTCATAAGTTGAAAAACAAAATTATATGACGAATTATATTTATAAAAAAATGATAAAGAAAATGGGGCTTTTTTTGCAATGGTAAAGTAGATATGCTAAAAACATAGTGTTTTAAGATCAAATCAATGTGTATTTTTTCTATTTTTCTATAAAATATATAAAAAGTTAAAATTATCTTCAAAATGATATAATTTTCTTTGAAAAGAAATGATATTTTAGTCATTAATCAATTGAATCGGTGTCCAATTGACTTATGTCACCAACTCAATTAAAGATTTAATATATAGTATAGATAGATAGAAAGAAAGCAGTTAAAATACATTTGATACATGAATTTGATTTCAATGTTTAATTTGGTACCCAAATTGAACGACTTCTTGTAGCCCAATATATGTTTGACACGTGCACTGTAGTACAAAATATATAGTTACTTAATTAGGACAAGAAAAACTCAAGTACGGAATTGAACATTGAAGTCAAACTCAAGTTTTATTTGAGATAAAAAAATCCCCTCAAGTATCAAATTGAAAAGCTCAAGCTCAAACAAATTGTGATAAAAAAAACTTAAATACTAAATTAAATATTAAAATTAAATTCAAATATAAAGTAATATATTAAATTAAAAAAAAAAAGATTTAGCTATGCACAGAAATTGAGAAATTATAAAATAAAAAAAAAAAAAAAACTCAAAAAATGACAATATGGGTATGATACTTTGATATCTTAGGAAAATCATGTGCCTTTTTTTAGCTTGATTTAGAAGTTTCACTTATTTATCCAAAAAATCAAGGTAGGGTTTGGGGATTTTTTTTGTTTTTATTCAATTTAGTCCTTGATTTGATTGACAAGTTTTCTCAACTTCCCCCTTATTGAAACCAAAAAGGTTGTAATGTCCCCTAACTTTCTTGTGAGATGAACATTTGTCGATAGCTTAATTATTAGCCCCTAAAGAGCATGACATTGCTACTTTATTATACGCAATTCATGGTAAAGTTAAAGTAAATCATGAAACTAAATTTAGATTAGGGGTCCCCTCTCAAAATCAGGTTTGGAAACTCATGCATTTTGTTATGGAATATATCATAACCCGATTCAAAATTTGATTCGAAATTCAATCCGAAAAATTTATTTTTATATACACTTCTAAAGACTTTTAAAGGAAAGGTGGGTTCTCTAAAAACTTTATTTTTCCATCTCCTCCTTCACAAGATAATTCTTTTTCCCTTCAGACTCTAATTAGGAAGAAGATGAATTGATCAACAGAATTACCAACTAAATTTTGTATTAACACATTTATCTATTTAATTTTTGAAAATATTCATTTCTATTATATTTTATTTGATTTAAATTTAATATGAGTTCTAACTGTGGCATTATTAAATAAGGTGCATGGAATCTATATATATTTATAAGCATGAGTTATTGAGGGATCAAATTTAAAATTGGTTTTTAAGGGAAAGATAAATTTTTTTATAGAGAGATAATATATATATATATATTTTGAAGAAAGATGAAGATGTCAAAGCTACAAATTTTGTGTTGAACTACAGATTTTTAGGAGGGCTAAAAATTTTTATTTGATTTCATTTAAGGAAGGAGATTAAAGGGGTTAAATTGAATTATTTAGTTTAAAAGGAGCTAAAAGGGAAATTAGACCATTTTTTGGTACTAAACCATTGGTTGAGCCAATCAAGCCACCACTTTTTCTTTTTATTAGTCCATCCAGTTAAAATCAAATAAATTATTAAATAATTAATAAAAATATTTTAAAAATAAAAAATTACAAAATTAAAAAATTCGGTTCAACTAATTTTTTAGCTCGGTTCAATAGAAGCGGACTATTATAAGGGCTTATGAGCCCCCTCAAAATTTTGAGGTTTTGATTTTTCTCTTGAAATTTTTAGAAAATTTTAATTAGACCCCCAAAACTTTTAGAAAATTTCATTATCCCTTGAAATTTTTAGAAAAATATAATTAGGCCCCTTAAATTTTAAAAATTCTCATTATACCTTTTATTTTTTTTTTTGAAAAATTTAATTAAACTCTATTAAATTTTTTTAAAATTCTCATTAATCTCACAATAAAATTAAAAAATTTAATTAGACCCCAAATTTTTTAAAAGAACTTTTATTAAACTCCTAAAATTTTTAGAAATTTTACTAAGCCCCTAAAACTTAATCCCAAGATTCGCTACTGCAATTCAATCAATTCGTACCGATTCAAGAGACAATTGATTTTTTACCTTATTCCGAATCAATATACTGACCGATTCTCAATCCAATTGGTCGGATGAATCGATTCAGTTTGATTCTAAAAACATTACAATTAAACCATTTAACTAGAGGCAAATCTAGAGAGAGCAAGTAGGGGATTAACACCCAAGTTTTAAAAATAACCTTTTAACCACTTATTAGTGATAATATTAGAAAGTTTATTTATGATTGATCCCAAAATGAAAAGATTTTCTTTTTAATCCTCACACAAATTGCACTTTAACCTAAAAAATAAAATTACAATTCAATTCTGACATCTCTTAAAAAATTCTATACAAGGGAATTGGACATTGATGAAAGTGATGGTGCGGTGCATTAAAGGGGATGGACCCAATAAATCACTGCTGGTGGCTTAGCTTAAGAACCATCCGCTGCAACTTATCCACTTCCCCACTAATCGAATCATTACAAAGAAACACTTGATTTTTGGTTTCACTGACAACACTACTCACCATTGGTCTTAAATCTTAATGCATGTGTTTATATGCTTAGTGGGGTTGCACAGCATGGCCAAAATGAAACTTGCTAAAGTTCCAAGGTTGCAGTTACTGTTCCTTACGTAAAATTAAAGAAAACTCTTTCCAACATCGATTTCATCAAAACGTTAGTTTTATCTGTAATTTATCCTATTGGTCTAATTATTCAAAAGTTTGCATTGAAATCACTAGATTGTTGAAATTACCGTTGTGTGATTTTTTTTTTATTTTCATCTTCATCACCAATTGAAAGGGTAAATTTTCTTTTCTCTTTTATAATTTAGTTTTTTTTTTCATGAAACAATTTTAAATTTTATCGATCTGCGAATTAAAATCTGAATATCTTTTTTTCCAAATCTTTAACACCAACCAACAAATCAGCTTGATTTTGAGATATGTTCTTCTACTCGTTAATGGGTACTATTTTGCCATACCAATCATCATATCGTAGTTCGAAGCTCGTCAGTCAAACTTTAAAAAAAGATTTAATAGTCCAGTAACTTAAACGAAAATATTTGAATAGTTCAGTGACTATTTTATAATTTATTGAAGTTGAAGGACCAAAAGATAAACTTATTAATAATTCCGTGACTTTGGGTGTGGTTTACCCAAAATATTTCTATGTATTTGCAGACAGTGGAATCTGGTTGTTGGGGTGGAGTCTGCCGGGACTAACTAACAATGGTGAAAAGGCATGCTTTTCTGAACCAAAGTGGAGTCTTTGTTGAAGGATGCTTTGCCTTTGGTTTCTGTCTCTATGGGTACACTTCTATGTAGATATGTATTCACCACCAACACATGATATGCCCAGCTTTAAAGCTATATTAAAAAGAAAAAGAAGATATGCAAAGCAACTCAACACAATCTAGATTTGTCAATTTTTATTTAAATTTAAAATTTCCATTTAATGATAAAAATTCAACATTTGAACTTATCCTGTTCAAGTTTAATTTAGTTCAAACTCAAAAAATTACCTAAACAAATAATTTAAAATGACTCATACTTGAAATGACCAAAATTTGAAATGATTTGCGTCTTAGTTCGATTGGTATGGATATTGTTCCTAATGCAGGAGGACGTGGGTTTGAGTACTCTGAAGCGCATTATCCTCCTATTTATTATGGTTTGGGGAGGGACTATAGGTAATTTTAAGTATTATCTCAAAAAGAATAGATATGATACGAATCTATAATCAGATCTAAAACCTAAAAGGACCCAAATGCAAAACAACCCAAATAAAAAAATCCTATCCAAAATAAACTCAACTCAAATTGATTCGATTCGAAACCAACATACCCCAACTCACCACCCAATTTACAATTTTATAATATGTTTTTAGTACATTTGCGATTGATTTATACACCGTTAGCAGAAATAAATTATTGCCAACTCACACACCACAAAGAAGATTACTCCTGTTATTCAAACCATTGTTTTCAGAACTGAAACGAATGACAAATCGAGAGTTGATCGAATATCAATCTTAAATAAAAAGTTGAATCAGTTGATTCGTGAATTGATTGAATTGACGAACCAGACTAACCCGATGGAACTAAAATAACCATTTGAATTAATTTTCTTATTTTTTAGATTTTATAAAATATTTTTAAAATTTTAGAATAGATACCAGTACCACTGAGGTTCACATATAAGAAGTTAATTCTCTACCTAATCCTTCGTTTTTTAATCTTTTATCGATTGACTTTTCTTATTGAGTATGGAGCCAGCATTAATACAAGTTTACTGCAGTGAACAAATCGAAGAAAAAACAATTTCTCTTGGAAATTTATCGATGTATTAAATAACATTAGTTTTCTTACACGGTCAGTTGTCTTGTTGGTTGTCTCTCTTTCAAGCCATATGCTTATACTAAATGCAATCATTTATTATTTTATTTTTCATTTTCGATTTAATAACCGAAAATGTTAATATATATTATTATGATACAAATATTCAATAAGAGAGAAGATAAAGAAGAGAAGATGGTGAGGCTAAAAAGATCAATTCACCTAAATAAGTGAAGAGATGAAGAAGTAAGGAAATGAGGTAGAGGAGATTGTGAAGACAAGAAAGAGTATTGATGAGGGAAAATGTCTCTTGCCCAGTAGTGTCACATCACCCACAATTTCGAGACATGGTGATCGTGTGATCAACTAGGTGGCAAAGTTGTCATATATGTATTGTCTTCAAGTGTGGTACTGCTCTAACATTCTCTTTACTGAGATAATATGAGATTGTTACGCTTCAGTGTTCTCACTTGGAAATTGGAGTGTTCTTGCTAAAAGCAAGTCACCTGATGAATGGTGAGATGCCCGGATAGTTCATCCTCTAATGACTAGTTGGACGATGTGAGGTGAAGCGCCATTCATAGGTACTTCTCAGGTAACCTTTCACATGCCATATGTCCCAACCAGGTGGAGATATAACAATAAATAATCATCATTT
Source organism: Kokia cookei (assembly GCA_039519145.1). NCBI lineage: Eukaryota > Viridiplantae > Streptophyta > Magnoliopsida > Malvales > Malvaceae > Kokia > Kokia cookei. The sequence goes on along the minus strand of CM076900.1, from coordinate 35,812,767 downwards.
GAGTCTAACCCGATTATAATGATTATCTAAACCTCGAAAGAAGGTTATCCTAATAAGATGTGACATAAAGTGACCTAATTACCTTACCACATCTTACTCCCACCTGTGCAACCTACTTAATTCTTTAATTTTCTTGCAATAACTCTCGAAATCATCGTATGAACCGCTTAAGCTATTCAACTTCAAACTCTACATCAATAAAAAAATCTAATAACTCAATAAGAACAAGACATATATTAACCTAATACAAAGGTTCATGAACTATTTGGTATCAAAATAAAATAATACCCCCAAAAGTCATGAAGAGTGCCTTCTTCATCATATTCAAATCTCCCACCAAACTTTATTCAAAAAAAAAAAAAATTCTCCCAACTAACACATTAGGATGTAAACCAAAAGGCACGAGAAATATATTGTATTATATTATCATATAATATAAGGTGCTAAAAGAATAATAGGATTTAATTTTTGGTTGGTCCAATATTTTCCCATTTCATTATACAATATTAAAGGCCTAATTCTTTGTCAAATTTATTAGAAGAGAGGTTTAACTAATTGACTTTTGATTCCAAACCTAACAAACATATGAAAGAATAACATCATAATTATCATTAAAAAAATTCCATCATTATGCATGATAGGTGCAAAAAAATGCATGGATAAAAAAATTAATGCATTTGACATTTTTTTTTAATATCATTGTATGATTATTAATATAAAACAATAAATGTTGGGCATCAAGTAATTCAAATTGCACTATTTTGTTTTTTTTTAAATGTTTTTAAAGAATAAAAAAAATTAGAAGCAAAAGCAATTTGAAAATCTTAATGTAAGTGACGTGGATTCGAATGTGCTGAAGCGTATTATCCTCCTATTTAAGGTTGGCGAGAAAGTACTACGGGTAGTTATAATACATTATATAAAAAAAAACAATTATGATAAGAACCTATAATGAAATTATATTTAAAAAACTCTCAATAGATTCTCTCAAAGACAAATTGATGGATAATAAGTATTTAACATTTATTTTTTCGTAAAATATTTTTCATAAAAATATAATTTAATTTATTTGGAGTATTTTTTTATCTCTTAAAAAAGGGAGTGATAGCTAGAGTTTTTTTTTAATAATCTTATTATAGGTTTTGAGCATATTTGACACAATACTTAAAATTACTTATATTCCCTCCTATTCAAATGAAAAATAAAACTAAAAAAAAAGAGATGAACAAGTTTTTTTTTTCATTTCACTGTGTAATTAATTTAAAAATTTTAATTAATTAAATTTATTTAATTAAAATCCTATTATCGTCTCAATTGGACATCCAAGTTAATATTTAAAATTCATTTGGACTGCCACGTAGGATTGTCATTAACGAGATAACGAAGCTTAACGATAAAGTGACCACTTTGTAATAAAACGATAACGTAAACGACTAAAACGTAACATAAATTATTAAAATAATTTTAAGATACATACACATTCAACCTACCAAAGTAGAATATATTGCTCTTTTATGAAAGTTATTCATAAAGGAGGCTTTTATTCAAATAATATAAAATTACTTTGAATCTCATGTGATGGTCTGATGGTTAAAGTGTTTATCATATAAGGTGGGATTTGAATTTGAGTCGCGCTAATTATGTTTGTTATTCGGGTTTTGCCCTATTTTTGTAATTCACAAAAAAATATAAAATTACTTTTGATAATAGGAATATCGATAGGGATGAAGCTAGAAACTCATTTTAGGATTATAAATTTTTAAAGGGTTAAAAGTACAATTTTGTCATTATATGTGGTTATTATCTTAAAATTTTTAAAGGAATTAAACTAAAAGTTTCATTATTTTTGGGGGTAAAGTGTATTTTTACCATTAAATTAATTTATAATTTTAAAGAGATTAAAATGATATTTTGCCATTAGGGGGAGTGCCCTTACATGGCCCCTTAGTCCCGTCTCAGATTATGGGAATGTAAGATTATGATGTGGAATGTTCTTCAATTAGATTATTCTTAGTTATTAAATTTTTAGAATTTTTAGAATTTTAGTATATAGTAATATAGTTGCCGCACAAAATTTTAAAAATATTATAACTTAACAAATTTAACATCTATCATTTTCATCATTATTAAAATTTTAAAATTTATAAATGTAAATACTAAAAATAACTAAATTAAATCTATAACTCACTTATAATAAATATTTTAATTTTTATATGATACATTTATGTAAAATTCCAAGAGGAAGAAGAAAAGGATTGAATGCACATGTATCACATTGATGTAAGCATTTATTCAAAAGAGCCTTGAAGGAAAAGGATGTTGAAAAATGAAGTATATTTTTTGGGCTAACTATATGTATTTTTTATCCTTGGAAAATAATTAAAATAGAGTGGTTCAAGGAAAAGTGAATTTTTTAATAAATAAACAAAAATAATAAATAATGCACTCCTCAAAAATTGAAGATGGTCCAATAGGACCTTAGAAAAAAAACCACTAAAAATTGAATTGAAAATTACACATTTTAATGTCCAATAATTCAAAATGTAGACAATCAAATATTTTCATTTCAAACCAATCTTAATTCAATTGATATTAGTATTATTATCAGTGTAAAAAGATGTGGATTCGAGCACGTTTCTATTTAAGGATTGAAGAAGGGCTATAAATAATTCTAGACTTTATATAAAAAAGAGCATATATAATAAGAATCTATTGAGATTAGTGTTCAAAAAAAATAAAAATAAAAAATAAAAGTAATGATATTTTAATAATTTTTAATTGAGTTAATGTTTACATAACTTATGATATCAACTTAATCTTAACCAGAAGTTTAATATAACTATAGTAAATTACATATATTATTAACCTATGATTGGAACTAACATAGTAAGTATAAAAAAAATAAATGTTTAATTCCATCAAACATCCCTAAATTATAAATTATGTTTTAAATTGGTACCTAAACTTAAGAGTCTAATTGAATATTCAAACTAAAGTATTATTTTAATTAGGTCTTTTTGTCACTTTTAGTCGTCATCTTTGGCATTAAAAATCGATTTGGATATGACGTGCAGGGCACTGGCATTGGTCCCCTCTAACATGATAAATTTGTCCCTTTGACTCCTTTAAAATTTATGAAATTACAAAAAAATATAATGGTAGAATTATATCTTAATCCTCAGAATATTTATTATTCAATTTTGACCCTTTAAATAATATTTCCTTATTTAAACACGTATAAATTAATAAATATTTTTTAAACACGACAAAATCAAACTTATATTTAGTGCCGAAGTTGATGGCTAGATTAATGGAAATTTTTAATTGAAAGAATACTTTAATTGGAGGGCTTAATTGGAGGGCTAGATTAGTGGTTGATTTATAATTTAACTCATAGTTTTAGGACTTATTTAAAATTAACCCATAATAAAATTTCTTGGATTTTCGACTATGTAATTTCATTTTCCTCGATCAGGTCCGTATATTATAACCGTATCCCAACTTATTAGGCTAAGACAGTCAAAATAAATTAATATTTTTTTTTTCTTACAAACTACCCGTTTGACCCTCGTCTAAAACATAGAATATTTGCTAAAAGTAAACTGACATGTTGGGGCATTAATGTCAAATTAATAACCTTTACTTACTGTTCCCTTTGCTCAAAACAAACAAACACATGTTTTCACCTAATACATAATTAGTTTTTAATTAATCCTTGATTAAGAATTAATTTAATCATAAAGAAGCTTCTCCTTCAATTTTTTTTTTTTCAAAATTTTCCTTTTTCTTATATTAAAAATAAAATATGTGCAATCTCTTCCACCAGAGAGACTGTTACAACTTGCAAATAGTTCTGTGAGAGACAGAGAGAGGGAAAGAGCTATTCTTTAGATCTGTTCTCTTTCAAGGCGTTTTTTGATTCTGAGTTCTAGACTCGGTCTTTGACTCAGTTCCACTCGAATTGAACGAACTCGGTTCGGTTTAGTTGAACTCTATGTGTGGACTGCTGTAACTGGCTCTGTTTTCCCCGGTGCGTACTTGCATTTTGGATTTGATTTCCGGCATTGGATCGAGAGGTCGATTGAATGACGGCTTGCCAGCTGGATTTTCCGGACCTCAGGTGAGAGTCCGGGAATCCCGGCGAGTTTTGCGGAGAAGATGTTTAAGTCGGCGAGATGGACGAGCGACAAGAACAGGAGCAAAGCCGTCTTCAAGCTTCAGTTCCATGCAACTCATGTACTCTCATTATTTCAAATTCTTTATTTTTCAGAATTTCGTATTCATCGAACATTTTCTTGTAAATGTATCTATTTGCTTTTTTTAGTAGCTTAATTAGTCAGAAAATGCAGCTAAAACTGAAAAAGAAAAAAAGAAATCGATTTGATTTTCTTGAAACTGTTTGAGCTATTTTTCTCAGTTAAAATGATAAATTTTTTAAATATTTTTTTCCAATAATGTGATTGAATAAGTTTGAAGAATATTGAAATATTAATAGGTTTTTTCTGTGTGATTTAGGTTACGCAGTTGAATGTGCAAGCATTGATGATATCAGTGGTCCCTGGCGATGGAGGAAAACCGAGAACAAAGCTAGAAAAGGCGACGGTTCTAGACGGTAACTGTCGGTGGGAAAATCCAGTTTACAAGACCGTTAAATTTGCTCGGGATCCAAAGACTGGGAAGATCAATGAAAGAATCTACCATTTTATTCTATCATCAGTAAGACATACGTGTATATTTTTGATGAATTCATGTCATTGATGTGTTGCCTCTTTTTTTTTCTTTAAAATAATGGTGTAGTGAATATTTTATATGTTTGTTGTAGGGATTGGGAAAAGGAGGAGGTTTAGTTGGGGAAGCTTCAATTGATTTTGCTGCTTATTCTGAAGCAATTAAAACTTCCACCGTTTCTCTTCCATTAAAGAATTCAAATTCTAAAGCAATTTTGCATGTTAGTATTCTCACTCTCACTCCCTCTGTTTCTCTCTCATACTTAAATGCATCACGGATTACTTCTGGTTGGGATTTTTCTTTTATCTTTCCCCATAATTTATGTTGATTGATGTTTTGAAATTGAATTCAAACTGTTGGACCAGGTTTCAATTCAGAGGCTGCAGGAAAATGCTGATCAAAGGTAAAAGACTTGTCAATACTTATTGAATTATTGTAGTTATTGGATGTTATTTCAGAGCCTATATCGTTTGTTTTTAATGTTGACTTTTTGTTTGATAATTATTGCAGAGAGGTGGAAGAAATTGAAAATGTGAGCATTGGATCGCAGGATAGGAGCTTGAAGGTCGATGAAAGCATTAAGAACGATACCACTGAAGTAAGGCTCTTACAATCATTTTCGGTTTTCTTGTTGCTGCTGTTAATATAAAAGCTAATTGAAAGTGGATTTGCATGTTTTATTTGTTTCTTTGTTTATCATCTGTCTGACAGGATGTGACTTTCAGCAAAATCACCCACAATGTTGAATTGCTTGGGAACTGTAGAGGATCCAATGAATCTGATATTACCATTTCAAGTTCTGATAGCATTTCTGGACTTAATACTCCACAAGAACTTGGAATGAGAAACAACAACATCAACCAGGACCCTTATCTGTCATCTATGAATAGCACCTCAGTTATTCCTAAAGCAACATCAATTACTTCCACAGCAATCTACGAGGAATGGTTGGCAGGGTCTGATCTTGGAATGAGTACTGATGACTCAAACAGTTCTCAGGACACCTTTCCACGAGAAAACTCCCAACATGGTTCAGATAATGAGATTGAAAAGCTTAAGAATGAGATCGTTGCTTTGTCCAGACAAGTGGATGTGTCAGATTTGGAGTTACAGGCTCTTAGGAAACGGATTGTAAAGGAGAGCAAAAGGGGGCAGGATCTCTCGAGGGAAGTTGTTACTTTGAAAGGAGAGAGAGATGCACTCAAATTAGAGTGCAGGAGGCTGAAAGCCTGTGAGAAGCGAATGGATAATGCAACAGCGAAAAGCAGGCTGCAGATTGAGAGTGGGGACCCATGGGTTCTTGTTGAAGAAATCAGACAAGAGTTGAATCATGAGAAGGCCTTGAATTCCAATCTTCAGTTACAAATGCAGAAGACGCAGGAGTCAAATGCTGAGTTAATTCTTGCTGTACACAACCTAGAAGGAATGCTGGATGCGAAGAACATGGAGGCATCCAATCCACCCAATAACAAATCAGGATCCCATGTCAGTGCTGAAGAATTGAGAGTAATCATCTCAGGAAGTCACACAGATGACGATGATGATGACGAGCAGAGGGAATTGGAGCAACTTGTTAAAGAATATAGCTACACCAAGGAAACATCCGTACTTGAACAAAAGATCATGGACCTTCACAGAGAGATAAAGGTCTACAAGAGAGATAAAGATGATCTTGAGGCACAAATGGAGCAGCTAGCACTTGACTATGAGATAATGAAGCAGGAAAATCACGACATCTCCTACAAACTAGAGCAAAGCCAACTGCAAGATCAACTAAATATGCAGTATGATTGCCCATCTTCCTTTGCTAACATAAATGAACTCGAGGCCCGAATAGAGTGCTTGGAGAGTGAGCTCAACAAGAAGTCAAAAGAATCCTCTGACTCTTTAACTACCATAAACGAACTAGAAACCCACATCAACAGCTTGGAGGAAGAGTTAGAGAAACAGGCACAAATATATGAAATGGATCTAGAATCTATCATACAAGCCAAAGTTGAGCAGGAGCAAAGAGCTATCCGAGCAGAGGAAGCCTTGCGAATGACAAGATGGAAGAATGCTAATACAGCTAAAAGTCTGCAGGAGGAATTTAGAAGGCTCTCTATGCAGATGGCCTTTACATCTGATGCAAATCAGAAGGTGGCTACAAAAGCTCTGACTGAAGCTAGTGAACTACGCTTGCAGAAAAATGAGCTGGAAGAACTACTCAAGAAAGCTAACGAAGAGCTGCAATCAGTTAAGGAGGATTATCAGGCAAAACTCTGTTACTTTTTCAATCAAGTAAATTTAAAATCAGATCAGATAGTGCAGATGTTGAAGGAAATTGATGATAAATCAAAGCAGCTTGAACATCAAAAGAAGCATGAAGAAGAAGTTAGTGGGACTTTTTCCCATGAGATCCTGAACCTAAAAGCTGAGATTGACAAGCTGACTACAGAAAATAAATGCCTTCGTGAACAAGCTCAACAGACAGAAAAGTTGACACTGGAGTTGGATCACATCAAAGCATTTGCTGAAGAAATTGAAGTACAGAATCAAAGAGGAAATTTAGAAAGAATTGAGCTGGTGAGTACAATTGCTTTGATGAAGGAAGAGAAAGAAGCTGCAGCTGAATCCTTGCAATCAGAGCTGCACACCCTCAAAACTCAATGCACTGAATTGAAGTGGTCTATGTATGAGGTTGAAGTAGAGAAAGAAAAACTCGGAAAGCAAGTAGTTGAATTAAAGGATGACCTTAAGAAGAAGGAAGATGCTGTTACTACCATGGAAAAGAAGCTGAAAGAGAGCATTGAAGGAGCAGCAGTTTCTGATGGAACAAAAGCACCATTAGAAGATGATAAATCTGCCATGGTTCCTCTCAGTCCTATAGAGGTTGTAAGCCTAAGGGAGAAAGTAATGCAGCTTGAGGTAAATTTTCACATTCGAGGTTTATTTAAAATCCTCTTTGGAACTGTTTGTTGCACATGGTTCATCTTTTATTCTGGAGAAGAGTATGAAAAAGGAGAATTTGTGTTCATATGATTCATATTTTCCTCATGGCAGGGGCAAATAAAGTCAAAGGAAACTGCTTTAGAAACGTCAACAAATGTCTCCTTGGAAATGGAGAAGGATCTTCAGAAGAAAATTGATGAGTTAGAAAGTGGAGTAGAAGAACTCAGTGAGTGCAGCACCATTTCCTGCAAATGCCAACTCCAAAAGGTCAGAAACATTATACCAGGATTGTAAAGAAGATACAAAAGAACTCATTTTCAAGGGAAATTCTCTAATATTAATGAACAATAATTTGAAGGTCATCATATCCAGCTTTGACTTATATTTTGTTCTAAATGTATAAAAATTCAGGTGTGTAAATATTCCGAGGATACATCAAATGACATTATATCAATGCCTTTTGTGAAAAGGTAAGAATTGGAAGATATAATACCTTTTTCCACTATTCTTCCTTGTACTAGTTAGTTCAGGGAATAAATACCAAGAAGAGTATTAAAGAAACGAAAGAAAGAGAAAGTGACTAACAATTACTTCTGTTGATATCTTATCTGCAGCACGTATGACAGCTTGTCAGAGAAAGAACCGTCTATTGTCGATAAAGACGGTAACCAAGATGAATTGATAGCTGAACTAGAATCATTAAGAGAAAGAAACAAATCAATGGAAAATGAATTGAAGGATATGCAAGAACGATATTCCGAGATAAGCCTCAAATTCGCGGAGGTAGAAGGTGCACGACAACAGCTTGTGATGACTGTACGTACTCTCAAAAATACCAAGAGGAGCTGAAACTTAAAAAGGTAATAAAATCTTCCTATGACAAAAAGAAAAAAAAAGAAATTGAACTAGTAGCTTGGTGTGCCCACTCGGAAAAATTTAGGTGGTGACGGTTCCTATTTAGAGTGAATAAATTAAGTTGTACAAAAAAAAAAAATGGACAGTTCCTTTTCAGTTTCCAAATGTAGGTATGTTTTCCTTTGATTATTCAGGTTTGAGTTTGTTCTACCCCCATATTTTCTTTTTTGTTGTCATGGTAACAATCTCCATTAATATAATTATTTCATTTTTTGCATAAAATTATAGACCCTGAAAAAACCTCTTTCGTAGGCCAAGTTTAGAAAGATTTATTGTTTCTATTCAAGAACAGGTACATAAAACTGTGAAGAAATTTATATGTTTTAAGAGTTAAATCAATGGTTAAACTAGTTAGAATATCGGTGTCCAGTCCAATTAATTCAACTGGTTTTTAATTTGATCGTTGGTCGTACCAATTAGTTTGGTCAATTGGATTGTCTTGCTTTAGACCTATTTCTACCGGTCGTTCGAGTTTAGTTTCAACCGAATTGAATAAAAAAGTTTCGAGTTAATCTAATTGACGAATCTTATTTTATCAACCGAACTCAATTTGAATTTTTTCGAATTGAATCGAGTCAACAAAATTCGAGTCAAATCAGGTCGAGTTAACGAATCATATTATTTATACTCAATGTTGCGTTTACATAGATTGATTATTTAACTAGTAGACGAAGTACAAGATTATTTAATTACATAAACAATATAATGGTTTTGCACTTGATGAGTAAATATTTATCAAAACGACGTAGTTTTGTCTTTTAACTCGATAGTTTTGACTTTTAACTTTAGAAAATGTAAATATTTATCAAAACGACATAGTTTTGTTTTTTTTTATTCGAATTTTTGAATAACTCAAATTGTGTAATTCATATTCGAGTTAAACTGAAAAATTTAATATTTTATTCGAGTTGATTCGAATAATTTGATTAACTCAAATAGCTTAAATTATTTAATTCAAAAATTAAATTATTTTTAAAATTTTTCGAATTAAATTAAATTTTGTTCACTCCTAATTAAAATTTTGTGGTCGAAAATTATTTTTGAATTGGTTAAGCTTTGGGCATTTATGTTGTTCAAATCACTAGTTTTAAACAGTGGGTCTTGAGCTTGGTTTGTTTAATTTTTATAGGCCATTAAATGCTTGGGTCACGAAATTTGTACAAGCGCGTTCGTCAGGGCCAGGCCTAGCCATCAGGCTCCACGTTTCCCAAATTTTCAGTTTTCCAACTTTACCCATTTGTGGCTGTCATTTTCCATGTATAAGAAATGGGCGAAAATGGGATTTACATGGAGTAGAAAAGCTGCTGAAAATGACCTCTTACTAATTTGGTTGCTGAAAATAAGTTCGAATTTCCCATTTTAGAGGGGAGGGTTTGAGGGCTCTGTCAGTCCTTCTACCATCCCCTTTGATTTGAAATTTTGGCCACCAAAATAAAAAATATGAGATTAATTTTGATTAATAAAAAACAATGATGATAGTGAAATTCGAGTATTGTAACAGTGAGATAAAAACAACAATGACATGTGTTTAGATTTAAAGTATAGTCGAAGCGTTGATAAAATAGAAAAAAAAAAAACATTAGACTAAAAATGGTACATAATAAAAAAATTAAATTTTTTAATAAAATTATTTAAAATACATAAATAGTAATTTTATTAAAAGTTGAACTTTTAAGTCTCAAAAGATATGTCTAACATGATGTGTCACGGATTATTATCTTCTTTTCAAAACTCATGTTTAATGAAAATAAAACATGCAAAGCACTTGTTTATATAGCCTAAAACCCTTATTTTCCTTTCTAATATGGTACACTGATTACTTTTTAAGAGCGCTTACATGATATTCTCTTCCACCCAATCTAGTGACACTCGTTTTACGAGCTCCCACATCACTACTGGTTCACCTAGCCTATCCCATCCATTGGGTCACTCAATGTGAAATCGAACTATCAAGAATCGCTCTAATACTACTAGTCACGGAACTGTTCCTCTTATCTCAAAATACATATCTAATAGGATGTGCAACACACCCGTTTATATAATCCAAAACCCTTTTTCTTTTCCAATACAAGATTGATGCACCCTTACTATTTCTTTAATGCTTGTATGACAGTAATGATTCAAGTCCAACCCTACCCAATACCAAAATATCATTCTTCACTGCTCGAGAAATTCGCTTAAAACAAGAAATTATTGTTACAAAAAAAAAAAAAAAAACATTGTAAAAGCACATTAAAGGGTATGCAATGACTCTTCACCAAACACTAGGCATTGACCCTTCATCCAACCCTGCTTGCCCTGATTATTTCAGGTGGATCCATGAAGATTTACGTCCTTGGAACACCTCAGGGATCACCAGAGACATGGTAGAAAGAGCCAACAGAACAGCAACATCCCGGCTGGTGATCGTCGGCAGCAAAGCTTATGTTGAAAAGTATCGAAAAACTATTTAGATAAGAGATGTTTTCACTATCTTGAGCCAAAGGTGAAGCCAATTTTGTTTTCAAAGGACCGAATTTGAATTATAAAATTTTGAGAGAGTTAAAAATGTAATTTTGCTATTATGTTAATGTAAAATTTTACAATTTTCAATAAATTAAACTATAAATTTTTTATTTTTGGAGAGGGCATAATTGAATTTTAAATTTTAGGAGAGGCTAAAATATAATTTTATTATTAAATTAACTTAAAACTCTGCAAAGATGCAAGTGACTAAAAGGGCAATTTTTCATTTTGGGAGCCAAGGACACTACCTGCACCCCTCTAGCTCCAACTCGTCAGGAAGTACCTCGGAAGGCTGCCTGACTTGGAACTTATGTTCGAAACAGTGATAGGCCAGTGACTGAATGTGACAGGGCTGCCACCATTGTTTTTTAGGTACTATGGAGATGAAGAAATGTCGGATATACTATTAATTTGGGTTTCAGAATTTTTGGGGTTTAGCCTTATTCAAATTTGAATCATTTTGGATCAAAATTGTTTAGTTTTGAGGGTTAGGTGATTATAAATTGGGATCATCTCAGGTTTTGATCACTTTGGGTTCGGAGTACTTGTTTTAACCTTTTTGCATCTAAATTGTTTCAAGTTTGAATTGTTTTTGTTTAAGTCAATTTGGCTTTGATTAATTCGGGTTCAAGTTGGACAAGATTGGATTATTTGTTCATATCATTTTGTTTTTGAGTTGTTTCTGATTCAAATCTTTTTGGGTTGAAGTTAACTTCGAGTTCGGGTTAGCTCGGTTTCTAATTAATGTGTTTTGGAATTAGATATGTTCAGGTTATTGATTTTTTATGATCAAATTAAATTGAATTGAGCTTGAATTCAAGTTAATCGGATTAAATTTTAGATTTACATATCTGACTTGAATGGTAATTTTTTTTTTCAATTTCAATACTTACCCAACGTAGCATCTTTAATTTATTACTGTTCTATAAATTTGAAAGCCAATAGAAACTCTCAAACTTTCATAAAACTCATCTTCCCATCAAAGTTTAACCTCTAGGAATTGATAAAACTTCAAAAGTTACAATTTGGTGTCGGTTCTTGACAAAATTTGTCTTGAATAACAAAACAGTCCTTGGTATAATTATGGGACATCATATTGAAAGACATTAAATAAGGAAATAATAGGACCAAATGGGTAAACAGGGGAACCATATGCCTAGGGGAAAGGAAACCCCACAGTAGGTGATGCAAGTTTACACCTTAACTGCAATGTCTCCCACCAACACTGGATTGGATCCTTAAGAGCTCATAAACCCCAATTCTCAAATCGACATGATGTATACTTTGCAGGATTGGATCCTTCCAAGGCCGACAAGGTTTTAAAGCTTCCAACATACCACATCAATGTACATATAGGTACAATTATAGAGCTAGTACAATTATGTTTGTAAATTGTTAGAGTTGTATGACTCGAATTCCGTTACTTGTTAAAGAAATAAAAATAAAAAAGCGAAATAAGGGGATCTGTGAGAGCAAAGGACCGAATTGGATTGAGATTGCAACTAGGGGTGCGGGGGCTTCGTCTTGCAGTACGGACTATGCCACATAAGTTGCATCTGTATAAGACTATACTTCTTTTATTAGACATTAATTATAACATGATTGTTTAACCCTTAAATAGATGTAGTCGAACTCCTCTTGTATTGTACGTTTTTCAACTTAGTGAATTTCTCTTCACCTGTCCGTAATTTTTCTCAATAAGGGTTTTTCATGTAAAATTTGTGTGTTTTTATTTTTATTTTCTTATTACTTTGCGATAATTCCTACTACCATTATCGACGTTGATTATAACATGAATTTTTTTTTCTTTGATACATCTCACACATCATAAGAAAGATTAAATCACTCCTTTAGGCCTACACACCACTAGCAGTCAATTCCCACGATTTGATCCCAAGATGTGAGTATGGGGGTTAGGGATGAAGCGAGGAACTTGGTATAGGGAGGGGTCATATAAAATTTTATAATTTTGGGGGCCAATGCTAAAAGAATTGTTAAAATAGGCTTAAATTAAATATTTTATAACTCAAAGGGATTAATACTGCTAGTATAGCAATTAAAATTAAAGGAAAAAAATATGGTCCAAATCCTTGTACTTTTTTGCACACTTGGAATTTAGTCCCCTTTTATTTCAAAAACTTTACTCATTTTACTTTTCAGAATTAAAAATGTAAGTGCAATTGTTAATACCGTCAAAATTCTTTTATTAAATTCAGATTTATTGCACTGTCAATTTCTTATTACATGACTATCGAGTGACTTTTTATTTTAAAATGTCACACCAATGGATTTTACAAAAGAATTTAACTAGAGTTAACAATTGAACTTGAATTTTGAAATTTAAAAAATAAATGAACTAAATTTTTGAAAATAAAAGTAGAGGGACTGGATTCCAAATATGTGAAGTGTACCAGAGCTTGGTGCACATTTTAACCTAAATTAAAATACAAAGATAAGGACCAAAAATATAATATGACCTCAGATTAATCAATACTCATTATTTGTTTAGATTATTTGCATTCCATCATTGGTACCTTTTTGGCAATGCCTTTCTTGAACTTGATAAACTAAGGAATCATGGATTTGAAATTTGAGGAGCTCAACATGGACTACATTTATGATTTACATGTATCACTTGTTAAATGAGTATATGTAAAATAGTTGTGTTATATAATGATAGTAAAAATAATTCGATTTGGAGTCGGTTCAATTAATCTCCTTATATAATAAAAAATTCTAAAGATCTTCTGGAGGGGACGAGACTGACACTCCAAACATCCCATTTACTATCTTCTTCTTTACTTCTTGACCAGAATTTCCTTTCTTTCATCTCCACATCTGTTGATACCTTGTATCAACAAGTTGAAATTTGAGGCAAATATACCAAAAGGAGCAATGGAGTTGTGCTCAAAGGCAATGGCCTATGATGCACAAGGATTTGGAGGGAGGAAGAAAAAGAAATTCATGATGGGATAATTGGTCCTTCTATCGAAGTCCATGCAACCCTTCCTTCCCCTTATGAACCTCAAGCTCTTGCATTTGGGCAAAAGGCAAAGGCTATAGTGGCCCATCAAAAAATTCAAAATTACATAGCGAGTAAAAAACTATGGACCACAAATCCACAACAAGGGAGCTCCTATTGTTTTCAGCATGAAATCCAGGAGAAAATGTGTCACACTTTATATTTTGAATTCCCACCTATGATTTAATTTTCTAAACTTTATATCAAACTTTACTTCAATTATTCAAAAAAAAGAAAGTTGAATTTTATTAAAAAATTAAAAGATTTTGTCGATTGAATTTTAATTCAGTTAGCATCAATATTGTTGCTAGTACAGGAGAAAGTGGATTTGAGTGCGTTGAAGCGCATTATCCTTTTATTTAAGGGTTGAGAAGGAGCTGAACCCAACAAGTGATTCCAGTGAAAAAGAGGATGTTGTTCATCCTAGGAGTCTTGGGTTCGAGAGCCTGTGTGTGCAAGGTGTGTGTGCGTTATCAAAAGATTAAAAAAATATGAACAAATATTATCGTGTAATCACATCAGTATAAAAATTAAAAAAATTTGTAGTGAAAAATTATAGATATTGAGATTTGAATTTAAACTTATTGATAGCAACTTTTAAAAATAATCACATAAATCAAGTCAATTAAATCTCAAGTTCTTTCATTTGATTAGTTAACTTTTCTATACATTTATTTTTTAATATACCTCGATAAATTTTATCTATCCTCTTCAACAATGTCATTCGAAATTAACTCATATAAGCCAATGGAGTAATCCATTTCAAATAATAGAGGATTCATCCCTTCATTCGGTTTTTTCGATTTCGATTTAATAGGGTGGGACGGTTTGGTCCATTTTGACTTCTGTTTAATTGGTGAATTCGATATGTTATTGGTTTTTGAATCCCCAAACTCAATTGATCGAAAAATCAACTTATTTTATATTATTTTTAAATCATTTAAAATATATTTATATTTTATAATATAAATTCAATCTAATAACTGAATGTCGGATGACCGAAAAACCGATCAAATCAAAATTGGTTTAATTTGATTGATTTTCTCAAATAAAATTAATTGGACGAGTTTTATTGTTTTTTTATTTTATTTCATTTTATTGAATAGAGAGTAGAACAGAACTAAACCAATAACGACTGGTACATACCACCAACAAGAGTAGAACAGAACTAAACCAATAACGACTAGTACCAATAACGATTAGTACATACCACCAACAAGAGTAGAACAGAACTAAACTAATGACGACTAGTACATACCACTAACAAGCATACGCAGATTCTCTACCAACACTAAATCAGATACAATAAAACAAGGCTTTTCGAACACTTTCCAATCAACCAATATCATTCCGTTACTTGATTCCTCTATCGCCCAATATGCTGCACTCAGACACCCTCGGATATGTTTTTTCATTTTAAAATCAATTAAATAAGTTTGAAAAAAAAACCCACCAAACTGATAATTAAACCGATTACAGAAACAAGCCAACAATGCCCGCAGTTCACTCAAACAGTTGCCTAAATAGTACCAAGTCAATGGTGCTGCTTTGAAGCTTTCAAATAATACCAGTAGAACATTGGTTTTGCCTTCATTCAAAAGCAATTCATGGGTTAAATTATGCTATTAATCCCTATACTTTGCAAAAAAATTTGTGGATTTAGTTCCTATATTTTAATTTGATCAATTTTAGTCATTATAATTTTTTGAATTGGCCAATTTTAGTACTTTCAAAAATTGAAATTCTAGTCTTAACCCAACAATAGCACTTAAATTTGTTTGGTTAAATTCAATTATTAGTCTTGTACTATGCGTACAGTTTAGATTTAGTCGATATTCTCTAATTGGATCAATCTAAGTCCTATAATTTACAAAATTTTCAATTTCAAACTTGACACAAATTATAGTAATTAATCCATTCACCGGAGTAATATGTAGAAATAACAAACGGATATGACATTGCACATATAATAATATGTTTGCCACATCATGTTTTGGAAATAGCTGTAACACCCGCATACCTGATCCAATTGTTGAGTCAAAGCATCGGGATGTCACATTCGTTGCTGGAGCAACTACTAAAAAATTCAAAATCAATTTAATTCTTCATAAAATTTTAATAATGATTTCATCAATTAATTATTATTCACTTATTATTATCAATTCGTTTAAATATACTCACATGTATTAATCATTCCATCACTTATAACCATTTCGAAACATTTCAAATTATCTACTATATATAATTTCCCTCCTCCTCCTCTCCATTCCACATCCTTTATGTATATATATATTTATTAGAATTTTTAGCTTTTAGTATATAGCATGCTTATATGTAACAATACATTATCTATAATTCCACTATTTACTTATGTGTTAATTTTAAAGCTGTCTACTTGAGCCATAGTCACTAAATTATTTATATCTTGAGCTACAGAATTTGAAATTAAGATCCGCTTGATGTTTTCGAAACTAGACTCAAATATCTTTTTACCATAAAAATTTCAGAATTTCTACTTTAATCAATCTGTACAGAAAATTCTTCAAAGTTTCCCCTTTTCTGCTGCTTGACAGTTTCGACCTTTCTTTACTAAAAAATAATTATCTATTAGTACAAGGTTCGGATGATGTTTCTGTTTGTTTCTCTTGAAAATAGACTAATTAAGAATTTAAGAATATAAATTTCAGCCTCTAATAATTTTTTTTTACAATTTTTTATGATTTTTCAAAGTCAGAACAGGGGAACCCGAATCTACTCCGATCTTGTT
The DNA here is from genome assembly GCA_039519145.1 of Kokia cookei. Classification (NCBI taxonomy): domain Eukaryota; kingdom Viridiplantae; phylum Streptophyta; class Magnoliopsida; order Malvales; family Malvaceae; genus Kokia; species Kokia cookei. The sequence goes on along the minus strand of CM076900.1, from coordinate 35,795,899 downwards.
TCACAAAAACTAATATATCTCAAAATATACAATTCCATTTCTTTCACGGTTTCTTCCATATGAAACTAGACTCAATGATTTAATTACATATTTCATTCAACCTCTAACTAAATTTTTATAATTTTTGGTGAATTTTCAAAGTTAATCCACTACTACTGTCCAAACTGTTTTAATGAAAATGTTTCCTTTTCCATGTTTCTTTGCACTATGTTTCATTCAATCACACATAATTCCCATACTTTTGATTACTATGCAATTTAATCACTTATGTTTATGTGTAGATTACATATTCATTTATTAATCTTAGTACTTTTCACCATACAAATCACATTCCCTCTTACCAATTTAGTGTTTTTAAGCTTTTATTCTTCATCAAATACATTCTATTTCTAGTATTAGATTAAATACATGTATCATACATCTCACTCAAAATATTTTAACTCAATCTATTGAAATACAAGTAGGTTTAGTATGAAACTTACCTCCTTTGTCAAGAATTTCTTCATTTCTTCTTCATTTTCATGCATTTCTCTTCTTCACCACTTTCCTTCCTTTTTCTTCTCATTTTCTCCAATTTCATCTACTATTTTCTTACTTCTAAATTGATGAACATATTCTCTAGAACCTCTACTTTATCTTCTCTCTCTAATATCTAAGGAAATTTTAAAAAAATTTGGGTAAAAAAATAGGTTTTCATGGAAAAGGACTAAATTGCAAAAAAAAAAAAACTTTCTTTTCTCACCCTTTTACACACGTTGGAAGGATGATAAATTTCCTTCATCCTTCTTTTCTTTTTATACTACTATTTTCTAAATAAAATAATGATAAATATTTAAGTAAAATATTAATAAAATAATATTTAACTAATTAATCAATGAAAAATATCTCCAAATATCATCAACATTATCATTTACATTCTAGAATTCTCCCTCTTGCTAGTTGATCATTTTGCCCTTATTGGTCTTTCAAAATTCCATCCTTGAGTCATCACTTAATTTTGAAAAATCACGATTTAGTCCCTCATGATTCTTCACTTATTAAATTTGGTCCGTGCATACCAATTCCATATCATAATAAATTGGTATATTTTCACTTTTGGCCCTTCAACTTTCTCATTATTTTACACTTTGATCCTCTAAATTTTGAATATTTACACTTGAGTCAAAAATTTTCACATATTTACGATTTAGTCCTTACTTTTAAGTCAATATACTAAAACTTACTTTTTAATTATTATTATTATTTTTTTACACTCCTCAATCCCATCTTTTATATCATTTTTCTAATCTTACCAAAGAAAAAATCAATTATACATTATTCAACTTATTACTTTTATTATTATTTATAAATTTTAGGGATGTTACATAGCTGACTTAATAAACTTGTGGGGTGTGCCTCCTATTTTCGGGCAAACCAAAAAAGAAACAGAATTGACGTCACTATGAGGAGGAACATGATGTCACGACGAATGATGTCCCGACAAGGCGATATGCGATGTCATGATGTGGCGACGTGTATTCAACTTAAATCGGGTTTTTTCTTCTAGTTAAACTCTATTATATTTTTCCAATTAAGTTCTGATTAATCTAGGAATATTTTAGTCCTATTAGGACTTTACTATTAGTCCATTTAAAAGGTCTTTGTAACCCTGTTTAGAGAGTTGGTAGAATGTCTCTTACGTGAGATTGATGAAGAGCTTTGGATTCGAGTTTTGGGTTTTAGGTTTTGCTCATTTAGGTTATTTTCTTAATCTTGTACTCTTCGTGTATTTTCTCATTAAGTGCTTTGCTCATTGTTTTTATCCTTTTCGGAGAAGTTTTTCACGTAAAATATTTGTGTTCGATCTTCGCTATTTATCTTATTTGTTGTTTATATGGATCGATCCCCAACAAAACTTATCAATTATCACTTGGTGGAGGCTATAATTTTTAATTTTAAAAAATACAATATCTAAAAGTGACCAAATTAAAGTATAAAGACTAAATCCATAATTTTCACAAAAGCAGAATTTAACCCAATTGAAGCACAAGAGAGTTTCCTTCCTTCTCTTATTTGGCCTTTAGCCCCTTCTCAAAATATTGGCACCGAACAATCTCAAAGATCACACAAATTCAAAGGCATTAAAGCAAAATAAAGGGACCACAACACCAAGAATAGGATATGCATGGATCATCATCACTTTTATTGTTCCAAAAAAGTGTGATATCATATTATTGCAAAGACATTGAATTGGACCGCTACCTTTCGAAATAGACAAAATAATGAAGAAAAAGAAAAAACCCCATCACAATCCAAGTGACTGCAATGATCTTCTTCCCTTGCAGGCCTGCTGGTCCATTGTTTTGTTCCTACAAGGTAAACAACAGATAAGATGAATGTCCTTGTTCTTGTGATCAACATGAAACAATTGACTTCATAAAAATTCAAAATCAAACCAAGCCGGAACTTAGGAGTTTTCCTCTTATCAAAGTAAAAGAGATTTGTGTGAGTGGTCCATTGTTGTTCATTGTGTTTGTATTTTTGCATATTGTAGGAAGAATTGACAATAATTTAAGCTTGTAGTGATTGAGACTTGACAGAACCTTAGTCTCCCACTTTAATGGTCGAACAATCGACAAAAGCTGATGCTTTCTCTCAACTTTTTTTCGGGGGGTTCTCATAGAAATTTGCTTCAAATTATTTGGGGAAAAAAAGGATCTAATTGAATAGATTCAATATGTGTGTACTTATCCTATATCCTTTAGTCCAATGTCTCAAAACTACTATTTCTTTATCTTTCCTTATTTGATTGGTTCAAACAAGCCAATTGTGTCTTAACTTGATTGGTATGAGTATTGTTGTTAAAGCAATAAAATTTAAATGGTTTTTCATTCTTTTATAAATTTTTATTCGTTTAATATTTTAACAATCCAACCGTTGAATGCATGTAAATTTTTGAATCAATCCGATATTTCTATCATGTCGATCTAATATTTTATCTACGTTAATATATATTTATTGGTTGAAAGTTTTTAACATAAAAACGAATATTTAAAAAAATTTAATTTATGCTAAACTTGACATGCACGATCTAACGAATAGTTAATTCGTTGTTAAGTAGACAAATTGACAACTAACTTACATATTTAAATAGACTCTTTAAATCGATTAAAATTAAAACCAAAATAAACAATTAATCAAATTTTATTTTCATTTTATAATGTACGGGTAGTGAGATGTATCAAGAGATATGAGTATGTATCAAGAGATACGAGTACATCAAATAGTACATCGATAATTTAATACATAAAGAACAAAAGACTGAATATAAAAATGATAACGCAATTTGTATTTAATCTACGTCTACCTGATCTTACCCAAAAATGAATCTATTAATAATCACAATTATAATAAGATTTAAGCCCAACCTTTCTTACAAAAAAATTTGCATCTTTTCTAGTGTATCACTAGGTGAACTCACTAAAATCACTCACCTTTCTATTGAAGATACAAAATACAAACTCTCAAAGGTGTAAAACATAACACATAAATTATGTCTCTCGATGATGCTATAATCATGAGGTGTGGAATAGTGATTGTTCATCACATTCTTTAATCATGAGATCGGGGATTCGATTCTCGTCCATAAAAATAGAAGTACATTTCATGACTATCCATTTAAAACAACCTAATAGCCCCCACTCAATAATCACCACACCAAACTCTCGTCACAACACTCAAAAATCGCAACCAGGCAAAAAGACATGATCCTTGTATCACAAACTCCTACTCTCTCTCTCTTCTTTTCTTCTCCTTCCCTATTACCCTCTCCGACCACCTTATTTAGCGACTCTCCACTTTATACAAAACGGAGTGAATCATACATCTTCTTCATCCTTTCCGTCTAAAAACTCTTTTGGATGGGCATTTGTTTTTAGTACGATGAGTTTAGTTTTTTTATTTTTTTTATTTCACGTTACAATATCTAATCTCATTGTTGCCGTTATTTTTACATTAACCGTAGGTAGATAACCGCCCAAGACCCTAATTCAACCAATCCATCAACAAAATGAGTTTAGAATAAAAGATGATTGTAAAGGTAAGCATCAGGTCAGCCTTAAGTATTAATATTTATTATTTGGGGGGGAGGGGGGGGTTAGTTGTAGTGTTAGACTTAGATGCCTATTCCTTTGCTAACACTCATCATGTCGGTTGGACAAATTGCCACTAGTAACAGTCCTTGTCTTCCATACCTAGATTTTGTAATTCGTAGCGTAATATCGATTCAATAACCAATTATAACACTAACTTGAGATTGAGATAATGTAACCCTAAACCTCAAATTTAAATTTTATTTATTAATAAATAAATATAATATTTAGGTAAGGTTGGTAAATGAATAAATGTATAATAATACTTTTAAAGGATAATTTAAGATTTAAATTTATTAATGAGTAAGAGAGACCTATCAAAGTTTATTAAGAGCAAAAATATGTGGGTTTGAGTGCGCTGAAGCGTATTATCTTTTTATTTATGGGTTGGAGAGGAGCTATGGATAGTTCTAGGCATTGTATCAAAAAGAGCAGATATGAATAGTTATAGGCATCGTATAAAAAAGATCAGATATGATCAAAATTATAATGAGATGGTTAAATTTTTTTTAATTAATCACAATTTTGAGATTTCTTGCTCATCAGCTTGAATCCACATAGATTGTGAAGTAGACAAGTTATAAAATGACTATTGAACTATTCTAAAGTTTTTATTTGTATGGTCTTTTTTTTTTCACATTGCTTGAGCTAAGCAAAAGCTCTCATTCCCTTCGTTTTTATAATTCAGTTTTTTTTCCATGAAATAGCTTTGAGCGTCATGAATTTACGAACCAAAATTCAAATAATTTTTTTCTTTTAATCTCTGACACTAATAATCAAATCGACTTGGATTTAAGGTTTGCTCTTCGCTTCCTATGATTGAAGACTCTTCAGTGGAGGTTTTAGCTATTATAAAATATGACAAAGATAGGATATTTTGTCCTCTTAATTCCTACTATGTAATCTAATTTTATGAGGTTTTCTTCTCACCAAAAAAAAAAAAAGGTTTGCTCTTCTACTCGTCGATGGATAATGATTCATCATACAATCATCGAATTGTATATAATAAAATTCATGATTTTGCTTTCATTAAATTGAATTATTGAATAAAGAAATCTGACAAAGAAGAGGTCTAAAATAAAAAAATGAAAGGATTTTTTTTCTATTTGCATTTTAGCTTCCTTTTCTGTTGCATTTTCAACTAATAAAGTGTTTTATATAATAAATGGAAAAGCATTGCTGTCTAAACACATGCTAGCTTTAAAGAGTTTGATTGGTAAGTGATGAACAGGCCGGAATTTAGATTTCATAATAAATTAATATGTGCTATATGCACCGTTGATTATTAGATTATATTAAATTATGAAGTAAAATTTTAAAAATTAAAACATACTCTAAACAAGATTTTCAGAATTGGATCGATGGTCGAACTGGTCAAGTTATTGGCTCGTATGGTTTGATGGAATAAATCATTAAATATTTAACAAATAAAAAATCAATTCAATCATTTTTACTTGGTTCAATCGATCTGTACTGATTTGTGGCTCAACTGGTCTGATGCCTCTCTCCAGATCGATACCCCGATTGTTCAATCCGTTCAAACAATCATGACTCTAAGTCTCTACAATTCATACATTTGGAATTGAGTTCTCCTACTATTTGAACTAACCAATTACATATATATATAAAGCGTGAGTTTGAAAAAACTTTTAAACTAATGAGAATATTCATTATTTTCTATCATATTACTAAATTCACATTTTTTATAATTGGAGGGAAATGAGGTTTGCTTAAGATTGAACCGAAGCTCTCATGCTCAGAGCATAATTCACTTACCCTTAGACAAAAAGGTTGTTGGCATAATTTGAGACTTTTCTATTATAACATTTGAATTGACAATTTAATATATTTTAATTATATTCAAATAAAAAAAATATTTTTACATTAATTAGTGCATTTAAAGTATAAATTTTAAAATTTTGATTAAATATTAAATGCATAAAATTACATGCAAGGTATGTGACATTAGAAGCTAGTATCTTAAAATATGTAATAAGAAACTTATTTTCCGTAATAGCCATGGGTATCGAGGTAATTACCATTTCAAGTCTCTATTGATTCCATGAAAAATATTCACGAACCTCGATACTCATGTGTATTAAGGTCTCATTAATCAGTATTAACTAATAAAATACCTCACCCTCACCTTCATTCTTATGAAAAAAACAATGGATTATAACATTCACAAATGTCGGGATCTCTTCTTATAAATACCCCGCCCTCATTCTCTTATGTTTTTTACTAAAAATTCTCTTTTATTATAGGCTTTTATCATATAAGTTCTTTTTGATATATGCTTAGAATTATCCATAATCTCTTTCTAATCTTTATATTCGAATTTATGTCTTTCTACACTGACAACAATATCAATATCAGTCGAGTTAAAACTTTATCCGCATTATTAACATAATTTAACCCATTTAAGATCCGAATAAATAAACAAAGGAAGGATGATTTTATTGACTTTGCGACACAAAAAAGCTTAATGACTTGCCTAATCTTTAATGGGTACGTGGGAATTGGGAAGGGCAGATGGTGACAAATAAATTTAGGTCTAAAATTGAAAATCAAGAGGCCTCCCTATTTTCACTTTAATATTACTTAACCTTTTGGAATCTCTTGCTTGGAAGAATTTCGAGTGTGACCCTTCAACCTTAAATAAATCTTCAATTCTTTAAACCAATATATATAAACACAAATCTTTGGCTAAATTAACCATATATGTCGTTGTTTTTCTTTCATTAGTTAAATAGGTCATTTTTTAAGATTCAGGGAAATAGACTAATTTTGGAGAGACGTGTTTTCTACACAGTTGACATGAAAACTCATTTAACTGGACGAGCTTTCTGTACAGTTAGCAAGAAATTACGTTCAGTTGGAAGAGCTTTTGCTAATATGTCAAAGAAAACACGTCCGACGAGCTTTTGTTAATATGTTAAAGAAAACACGTCCAGCTCGATGCCTTTTTTTGGAATTTTCAAAAATCACTTTCAGCTGAACGCGCTTTCCTAACATGACAACAAAAACTCGTCCAGTTGAACGCGCTTTCACTTACTCTCTCCAAAATTGACCTATTTCCTTAAATATTGTAAAAAATGACCTATTGGCCAATTAAAAAAAAAACGATACACGTGCACGAATTAACTCAAATATTCATTCTTATGTATAAACTAAAAATTGTAAAAAAGAAATATAAAATACAAAATTGACGGTGATGAAAGTAATTTCAGACCCTCGACAGTTGTTACCAAAATAAAAAAAAATACCCAAAATCCAATATTGAACTTATTGAAAAAATCTATTGGCCTTCAACGAACGACAATTCATAAACTTCTCTCCAAACATTCAAAATCCCTTCAAACCCAAACTTCTAGTTATAATAACAATAGAGCTTAAACTTAATAATTTAAAAAGGGTCCACATTCATCACAACTAGCCACTTTAATCATGTGCATTTATTTATCTTTTTTTCTTAATGCATGTCCAATCAATGAGACCATTCCATATATAAATATATATTGTTCAAAAATATATAATACCATTTTTGGCAAATATATACACACTATGTTCTTTCATAATATTATATATTTATTTTTATAATAATTTAGAATTAAGTTCTTCATAAAACATATTCTCAATCTATTCATGCAAAATTGCAAATCCTTGTTGGGTTTTTTAAGTTTTAATTATTGACTTTTAAAATAATAATAATAATAATAATAATAATAATAATAATAAAGATGGAGTGGTTGGGTTGTGTGTCCATATTTTTAACATATTCCGCACTCCACATTTGATTTTTTTGATTGATTTAGTTTTCCAATGAATTGAATGATCTTAAACGTCAACACTAAATTTGATACAAAGACTTCAATTTAGGTCTTGATTTGACTCACAATTAAGGTTTTTATGATTATTTATTTTCACTTATTAATACCCATTAATTTGTTAAATATTTTCAATTGTTCAATGATAAAATGAGGAAGATTTATAAAAATCTCCATTCATTCAATAACTATATATTTTTTAATAAATATATTTTTGTTTATTCTTATCCTATGTATAGTGAGAAAGATTTGTTTCAAAGAGAATGAAAAATCAGATTCGTCATTTTATTATTGGGAAAATAATAAAGATAATATGAAATCACAATTTCAAACAATCATTTTTCATAGTATATATTCTCTCACAGGGAAATGATTAAATGAAACAAAGATGTCACATCATTTTGTATCCCTTATCAATTATTTAATGGTTATTCAACATATTTTTCTCTGTCATTGACATGCCGTTTTGTTAATTTTTTTTACTTGAATCCTAAATTTTAAACTCCAAATCTTAGATCCCAAACCTTGAACCTTAAAACCTTGAATTATAAACTCTCGAACCTAGACCTCAAACGTTGGACTCCAAATTCTGAATCCTAAACTCTCGACTCCATTTCATACAATCCTTTCCTCTATAGTAAATAAATTATATTAGAGTTTTAAATATTTTTAAATTTATATATAAATTTTTATCAATTCATAAAAAATAAGAGTTTTGATAATTTCTCAATAGCTTTATCATATTAGAGAGTAGCAATAATACTTGGTTAATTCTTAAAAAGTTGATAATTTTTTTAGTGATAAAATAAATCTTATAATTTCACACGTCACTTTTCTTCCTATTATTTTCCCTGAAAAGACTTCACATTTTTATTTCACTCCTCTCTTTTATTTTCTTCACACTCTCTTATTTTCAAAATATTCCCTTTTTTGTTTTTCCTTCAAGTGATTTTGCTTTCGTGGGTAGTTGATAAATCTTACAGACGGCTTTAAACCCAGTAGTTTTGCATTAAAAGCTAGCATCTTTATATCTCTTCATTATTTTGTTCTTGCTTTCTTTCATTTTTCTTTGTACTTTTTTAAACAAAGAATCCCCATTTCCAGTAGATTAATGCACCAAAGCTTTGAAGTTCACTTTTAGTTTCAATTTTTTCATAAAACCCACATCTCTTGTTGATGAATTCCACTTGCTGGTGATAAAAAAGAAATGATGGTATACATTTATTTGCTTCTTCTATTTCTTCCTTATGGTGTTTCTTTGGTCACTTCTCGTTCTTTCCCTAGTGATGAAGGTAATGTGCTTTTCCTTTTAGTCTTTACTTTTCTGGGTTTTTTTTCTTTTGCAGATCTTGTTTGGTTTCTTGGAAAATGTGAGTAGAAATAAGGATCTTAAACTGTAAATTCTAGCTTCAATGGTGTTCAACATTTTGTTGCTAAGTTGGGGGAACTTTGGTTCTTTGCAGTTATGGCTCTTACAACATTTAAGGAAGATATATATGAAGACCCACATCTGGTTTTGTCAAATTGGGATGTATTAGATTCTGATCCTTGTGAATGGTTTGGGATTACTTGTAATAAAGAGAGACAACATGTTATAAAGATGTAAGCTTTTATCCAACATGTTCATAAACATTATTACTACACAATTGATGTATCTTTTTAGTGTAATCATGTTTCTTAATTTGTTGCAGAAACATATCATCTTCATCTTTGAAGGGATTTCTTGCACCAGAAATAGGCCAAATTACCTACTTGCAAGAACTGTATGTTGGTTCTTATTCGAATTTGTTCGAAACCATGTTCTTGATTCGACTTATATCAGTCTACAATTGTTGTAGTTGATTCATACTTACCTGTGTTTTTGTAGAACTTTACATGAAAACAAGCTGTTAGGGATAATACCGAAAGAACTCGGCATGTTGAAGTTCCTCAAAGTCTTGGATCTAGGGATGAACCGGTTAACCGGTCCAATTCCTCCGGAGCTAGGGAATTTATTGAGTGTGGTGAAGATGTAATGTAAACTTTATCGGCCATGATTTAAGGAAATGAACTTGTTTCTTTTTCTTATTAAAGGCTTTTTCTTTTGTTATCACAGAAATCTTCAGTCAAATGGGTTAACAGGAAGCCTGCCTGTCGAGTTCGGCAATTTAAAGTATCTTGAGGAACTTCGACTCGATAGAAATAGACTTAAAGGAGCTGTTCCTGCTTATAGCAATTCAACATTTACGGCTAATACACGTGGAATGTAAGTAGGAAACAGAGGATGCATGACCATTGTAATAAGATGGTTATAATCTATATGTACTTTTGATCGTGTTAGTATTTCAAAGTTGATATCTATTAATTCTTTACACTACAGGTATGCGACACCTTCAAACTTACCCGGACTTTGTAGCTCATCTCAGTTAAAAGTGGCGGATTTTGCCTATAATTTTTTGATCGGAAGAATTCCGAAGTGCTTGGAACACCTTCCGAGGTTAACTTTATTTTCGTATATCAGTGATGTGTGTCAGCTTATTCTTATACTATCGGTTCATGTTTTTCCCGTATTATTAATGCAGTGCAAGCTTTCAAGGGAACTGTCTTCAGGCCAACAATACTAAACAGCGCCCCAGCTCACAATGCGGTATATATATGCACTATATGTAACTTTTACCAATGCTAGCTGATGGTCTTATTACAATGAAATAGTTCGATAATGATGATGTCACGGTTGACGGTGAAAATATTTGTTCTTTTAGGTGCTGAGTCTTCTGAAAGTCACCAAGCACCCAACCCTAAGCATCAGCGTGCCAAAGATGTTGCAAAGCGTACGAAAGCATCGAAACCTTCATGGCTCTTGGCTCTCGAAATCGTTACGGGAATTATGGTGGGATCTCTCTTTCTTGTCGCTCTCCTTACTGCTTTTCAGAGATGCAATAGCAAGTCCGCAATCATAATCCCTTGGAAAAAATCCGGGAGTGGGAAGGATCATGTGGTGGTGTATATAGGTTAGTTTGCTATATATGCTGTTGAGCCGTTGCCTACTTTTCCTTGGATTAACTTTTTGTTGTTTATTCCTCGAAACAATATCGATTAACATCACAATTTTTTTCACAGATTCTGAGTTATTGAAAGACGTGACTAAATTTAGCAGGCAAGAGCTCGAAGTAGCTTGTGAAGACTTTAGCAACATTATCGATTCTTCTCCTGACAGTTTGGTCTATAAAGGTACCATGAAGGGTGGGCCGGAAATTGCTGTGATATCCCTCTGCATTAAAGAAGAGCGCTGGACCGGTTATCTCGAGCTCTATTACCAAAGAGAGGTACTTGTTATTACCTAACAATTTGACGAGCTTGGAGTAATCGGGTTCTAAAGTTTCGGTTAAATTGCTATTCAGGTGGCAGAATTGGCAAGATTGAATCACGAGAACATAGGGAAATTATTAGGTTATTGTCGAGAGAGCACTCCATTTACGAGGATGATTGTTTTTGAATACGCATCGAATGGAACACTTTATGAGCATTTGCATTGTAAGCGTACTTCCTCTCTTGCTCGGTTCACATACAATGGTTAGCATGTTTTTACCGTTGTAATCAATTTCCATGCAGACGGTGAAGGATCTCAATTATATTGGACAAGGCGAATGAGAATTATTCTCGGCATTGCTCGAGGACTTAAATATCTTCATACAGAACTCGATCCATCATTCACTATATTAGAGTTAAACTCAAGCGCCGTGTATCTTACAGAGGATTTTTCTCCCAAGGTATCTAATAATTTGTTCATTATGTCATATTCCGGGGATATCTTTCCGATCAAGAAATTATCTCGTCATGCAGTTGGTTGATTTCGAAAGTTGGAAAAGTATTCTTTCCAGATCGGAAAAGAACTCCGGCTCCGTCGGCAACAATGGAGCCGTTTGTCTACTTCCTAATTCCGTTGAAAAACGCCATGTAGACATCCACGGAAACATCCATGCATTCGGTATACTTATGCTTGAAATAATCAGTGGGAGGCCTCCATTTTGCAAGGATAAAGGTTCCTTGATAGATTGGGTAAGCAAAACTTCTAATGTCAGACATCGTGTCAACCGATAAACATGCATTCATGTGCTTTAATGCATTTTGCAGGCGAAGGACTATCTCGAACTACCAGAAGTAATGTCTTACCTATTAGACCCGGAGTTAAAACATTTCAGATACGAAGACCTCAAAGTTATCTGCGAAGTTATAAGCCTTTGTATTCAACCAGACTCTTCGAAACAACCATCAATGGACGAAATAAGCTCGGTTTTGGAGAGTAAGATCGACACATCGGTATCGATCGAGTTCAAATCGTCTTCTTTGGCGTGGGCTGAACTTGCTCTCTCATCATGATTGATTTAAAAGCTCAACACACTGTACATCAAATACAAACAGTTTTACAACCCCTTTCCCCCCTTTTTTGATCTTTGTAAATGCTTTGGCATGCCAAAAAAAGATGAACATTTGGCTTCACTTATATACCATTGGATGTTGAGAAAAAAAATCTCTGAAATCATAAAATACTTGATTATGTTTGTAAATTATGTTGATGTTCTTAGCATCATACACAAAGAAATTGTTGGTTTTTATTGCTTCTTGTAATCTTGAGAAAATTACATATAAATATTTGTTAACTATATATATATATATATATATATATCATGGTGGTCGGTTCTGCACCAGTTCTGATTGTTCTGATGATTTCAGTGTTGAAATACAACATCAAATGACTTTTTCAGCAACAATGAAAATTTCATGAACTCTTTCAACCTCTAGTGATTTCAAACAACTCTTTCAACCTTTGATATATATGTTAATATGGATTATATTGCGGTTTAATACATGAGATAATTTTTTTTCTTGGAGTTTATTCACGAGTATAATTGATAAATATTTTATATTTAAAATTTATTTAGTATTATTCATTTAATAAAACCGAAATGGTACGCCGGAACAAACAAATATCGGTACATACCAATTTCAGTAGAAAAACGATGCACCTATCGATGCAGTACTGACTACCTTGATATATATATATATATATATATCTTTACTGATATAAACCTATGATTGAATTTGATCAATTCAATTGTATTTTGATGAAAATGTCTTTATTTTACAAATTAAATTATAAAGGTGTATTTGTTATTTTATATCTTTTATTGAAAAAATAACCAATTGAACACTAACTCAATTGAATAATCATGAAAATATTATTACTTTACAAAGTAAATATATTAATTTAAAGGTGTTTTTATCATTTCATTTTTTATTAGAAATATAGAAATATAAATTCACATAATAGAATGAATTAAATATGCCATACAAGTCTCTGTATTCTTCACAAATTTGAAATTTAATCTTTATACTTTTAACTTTAAGAATTTAGTCTCTCTACTTTCAAATTTCAAAACCAAGTTCAAATATTAACACTCTTAAAATTATTTTGTTAAATTCAATTTCATTGCAACTTGTTTCAAAATGTTAAACCAATAAATTTAACAAAAAAAAAATAACGGTGTTAATAATTAGACATATATTTTGAAATTCGAAAAGTCAATAAACTAAATTCTTGAAAATAAAAGTAAAGAAACTAAATTACAAATTTGTGAAGAATATAGTAACATATGATATATTTTAACATTTGAACCAAAATCTTTAATATTCAATATTTGTATTAATCGTATGTTTATCGTTTTTAATATGATCTAAATTTGAGTTGCACTAATCTCGTTGTTGTTAGAATATTACCCTCCTCTCATAATCCATCAAAAATAATTTTAATGAATAAGAAAGAGATAATATGAGCGAAAATAATAAATTATTCACTTCAAAAAAAAAACATATATAAAAATAATTACACAAAATCAAATTATAGAAAAATGATGATTGATCCCCCACTCATAATTTTTTTTAACCTTTCAACCACCCCATGAATCCAAGCCGATAATGCCGAGTCCCATCTTTGACACACAACACATAATATTATCAGTTCCTAAACTTCCAATAATGTTTATGATTATAGGAAAATTTATAAAAAAATAATTTAATGCTCCCCATTTTTTCTTGGCAATATAAGCATTATTTTAGAAGGCTCTTTCTTTGACAATATCAAAGCTCATTTCACTGGGATCGGTGGCTTGCAATTCAACTTGAACGCCGTCCAATTCTCTTCTGAACCTATCTTTGGAACTTGCGTACAACATTTTGCTCCTCACCTTCGATGTGTCTGGTGACCTGTTAATGCAAAAATCCAACAATATTATTGAGTGTTTCTGTGTGTCATTTAGATGGTGAAGTTGTATATTTATATGATATAGATATTGTTCATAGATGCGATGTCTTAAGTAAATTCCAATCCACATCGTACGAATTCATAATATCACATGAACTTGAAGTACAAACTATGTAAAATCGGATCCGAATCCAATAAAATTATGAATAGGTAATAATGAGTATCTTAACAAACATGAATTTTATGAAGAAGCGCAATTTACGTATAACAAATATTTCATGCAATTGTTTGGGGGGGGGGGGATACCATGCGATGAAGAAAATCTTGCTTTTTTGGCAATTCTCGTCGGTGGTGAAATCAAGATCGTAGACAGCGTAACGACACTCATTGGAGGGCAAACTGGAACATAGTTTCTCATAGCTGTCTTTGGGTGCACCTACTTTGTCCACCACAATCTGTTGGAGGTTTTCCTCTATTTTGAAAACGATGAACCTGTAGTTTCTCTTCGCTTTTAGCTCCAAGAACTTGGTTTTACATTCATCGTTCACTGCCATGCCCGATGCTGAGTTTGCCTGCATCCATATCCATCAATGACACAATGTTATAAGAAAAAACATAACCAGATGATGTTGTGATGAGGATTAAAAGAACAGTACCATTTTGCCACCAATGAGAGAGAGGAAGAGGAGAGGGGGAGGAAGGGGCTTTGAGAGAGGGGTGAAGTAGTAAAAGGGGAGAGGAGGGAGCAAGGAAGTGATCATGGTGTGCGTAGTTAAATAGGAAATGGGATCCCTGTTTTTAGGGGTTATTTGAGGTTTAAATTTTTTGTTTTTTATGGAAGATGAGAGATTTTAGAGTTGAAATTTTTTTTAGTGGTTTTCTAGGAGCTTTCTCTATGTTTAGGTGTATGATAATGCGTAGCCATGAGGTACATCCCTAACTTGTAGCATATTAGTTGGGTGATCGAATTGGGTTGTCCAATCGAAAGATCTGTTCGAAAAGTGAAATGATTTAAATAAAAAAATAAATTCAAAAAATGATTTAGATAAATAAATTAGGTTTATTTTTTAAACGGGTCAAATCTTGGATAAATTTTTTTAGATTTGATCTCACTTGAATTTGAAAAAATAAAAAAAAACTACTATATTTTGTTTGTTATTTTGTCACTGTTTTGGTTTAGTTTTACTATTATATTGTTACTATTTTAATATTATTATTTGAATAATGTATAACTGTTGTTAATTTACAATAAGTGTATTCGGTTCTCCTTCAAGCTTTGAAAAAGTGTCTTCATCATCTTCTCACAACCCCCACCAACCTCTAACCTTTGCTTTACCATTTCGTTGATTATTGCAGCTTCAATTTTCATCATTTGGTTCCTCACCTGCACATTGATTTTGTCCCCAGTCTCCACACCCTTCACAAAATGGTTTAAGTCCCACCCCTAGCTCTTCATACAAAGCCCCCATCCACCTACCCCTATCATCTCAACATTGATCATTTGGTCACCGTGTTGTGGCTATCGCCGGACTGGAATCCCATGCCAAGCTGCCTGATGCAATGTAATGGTTCAGTGAAGTTGGAATGAAGGGAGGGTGTAACAGAGGCTTTATGCGAAGAATGGCAAGGATGGTGGAGGGCAATGGTGAGCTGGGTGCTGGGCAATCTCGCTGGGTGGCTACGGGGTGACCTGATTTCTGTGTTTCCAAATTTTCCAAACCGTAACTACTTTTGTCTTCATTATATCCGCTGGTTCACTCTGTTGGCATCCACAGTCATGCACCCATTGTATAACCCACTCCAGAATAGGAGATACCTGGCTTGTCTGAGGTTGGTGATCTTATGGTAGTATTATGCCATGATAATTGACCCTGCTGTCTTATGCAAATAATCGGCAAACTTGGCAATACTTGCTCCGCATACTGTAGCAATACCAAACCATGATTGAATATTGGCACTCTATTTCCATCCCAGATTTGAATATCTATTCTTTCAGTGCATATATTCTTCCTCGCAGTATTCTCTTCCATGTCCAGGAATCAGTGGTTTTGCTCGTTACCTTCATGCAGTGTTTCGCCGCATAAACCCGTGTGGACTGGAAAGTATGTGCCATTCTTGCTTAGGTACTAGTGCATCATTCATGTACTTGGACATGCGCATCCCGAGACCATCGAGATGCATAGGCCTGCTAATTGCTCCCATCGACAGAGGTGCAGTCCACGTTTATGATAATCATGTCCCCACCAAAAGGATCGAGCAATTCTATCATCGTTTTTGGTGCTTGAAAACAAGACCGAGTATAGGGGAATGGATGCAAGGGTTGACTTAATTAAGGTTAACTGGTACTAGTAAGCCTAAAAATTTAATTAGAGCAGTTGAAACACAGATTCAATTTTTTAAAAACTTAATATAGCATTCAATTACTAACATTTTTAAAACATTTATTGTGTTGAATCTCCCCGATTGTGGCTACAACATTGCAATCCAAGCAAGCCACTACACAAAAATGTTTCAAACGTGACACAATAAAAGCATTTAAATTAGACTTCATCATGGGTCGGGCTGGATTTGGATTGAATCTTAACAAAATTTTAGGTCAGTTTAATAGGCTCAAGCCCAACCTGACCCGAAAAATGAACTTAAAATTTTGTCTAAGATTGACCCATATAAAAATGTTAAAATTCAGGTTCGGTTCAATCCTCCCGTATTAGTTATATATATATATATATATATATATATTTAAAATATAATACATCAAAAACACTAAAAACATTAAAATAAATGTTTCACAATAAATTGAAAATAAATTAAAAATATACTTAAATAACACTAACATAGGTGCAATTTAACAAGCAAATACCTCTAAAATGATAGTAAAATTAACAATAAAATAAGAGTTATACAATATCCAAACAACAAACAATAAAATAGTGAAATGACAACAAAATAATGAGAAAACAACAAGAAAACATCTTTTTGCAAATTCAGGTCGGGCTGAAGCTAAAAGTGTGTCTTACCTGAGACTGGACCTATTTTCTAAATAGACTTTATTTTTTTACCCAAATTCACTTTTTGGGTCTATATTTTTATTTAAATCTTCTTACTTTTCAGACAAATATTCGAGTGGTCCAACCCATGAAAGTTCTAATCCAAACAAAGCCTTAACAAATTGAGTTTGAAGCAACCACACACAAGGGGAAAAGAGAGAGCATAAAGGCAAAATCATTGAAAGTTGTTGAAGTGATATATAAGAAGATGAAGTCATTCAAAGAAAGCAAAAATAGTTGGGGATATATAGTTTGCTTTATACACAAGGCCCCTTAAGCATTAAAAAGAAAAAAGAAACCCCCCCTCCCCAAAGAATCTATCTTACTGCTATCAACATTAATCAATTTCGTCCTTTGATAATGAATAGCAACCCTTTTTTCAGTCATTCAAATGGGTAGATGAGATGAGAGAGTAGAATGCAAGTTTCCAAAATAAAAATAAGTGAAGGATTTGCTTTTGGACTTTTCCATCAAATGTTTCACTTGCCCAATGCCTCTATTTGTAGCGGGTTTTTAAAATCGAATTATAATGAAACATTAAATTATTAATTTTCAATTCGATTGACTCAATCATCGATTTAATTTTAATTGAATAAGTAATTAATTAAAAAATATAGAATTTTAAATAAATAAAACATGTTTAACCGTATGCTCAATTAATTTTAAAAAAGCATATAATATGTTGAACATCAAAACATGGTAATATATATATATATACACATTTCCTTTCCTTAGAAAAATGAAAAAGAAAATAGTGCATATAAATATAGTATGAGGTGGCTAATTGAGTTTTACTTTATCGGTAAGAGCGTTATTGTCTAGAATTACTCATAATTTTTTTTCAACTCATAAATAAAAAGATAATACGTTTCAATACAATTGAATCCACGTCCTCTTGCATACCAATCTAAAAACATTTTATATATATATATATATATATATATATATATATATATATACTATAACATTTTAAAGCTACAATTAAGGAAAACATTTTAACGTGGCATAGATAAAAAAATTACTATTTAACATGTTAATTATTTGACATGTGTTTTTATTGGTTGAAATTTTAATTAATACACACAATTAAATTGTGCAACGAGAAAAAAGAATTAGTTAAATCTTTGAAAAGTAAATTACAATATTACTCACTAAACTATGCATAAATTTTCGATTTCATCATTTAATTTCGGTTTTTAATAATTTCATATAATATAATATAATTTAATTTTTATACTTATATTTTTTAAATTTAATCCTATAATTTTCAAATTCTAACATTCAAGTTGAATTATTTTTCCTCTCTAACTTTCCGTCCATCCAATCAAAAGAAACCACGAATTGATTTACTCAAAACCACCGAAACAAATCCCAATTTCAAAAAAAAAATTAAATTTCCCACGAAAATGGAAACGTCCGTTACTAACGGAAACCGTTAATTACTCTATAAATACGAGACTCCCATTTCACCTGAAAATAAGTTCACTCTCCTCAGTCCTGTGTTCTAAAAAAGTCTGTAGTCCTTTTTTTATTTTCCCCCCTCTCCAAATTTCCGTCACTTTCCCGAGAAAATGAGAGAAATCGTCCACGTTCAAGGTGGTCAATGCGGCAACCAAATAGGAGCCAAGTTTTGGGAGGTTGTTTGCGCCGAACATGGCATCGACTCAACGGGTCGGTACCAAGGTGATTTGGAGATTCAACTAGAGCGGATCAACGTTTACTATAACGAAGCAAGTTGCGGTCGCTTTGTTCCTCGCGCCGTTTTAATGGATCTAGAACCTGGTACTATGGATAGCGTTCGATCCGGGGCGTACGGACAAATTTTCCGACCCGATAACTTCGTTTTCGGGCAATCCGGAGCCGGAAACAATTGGGCTAAGGGGCATTACACCGAAGGAGCTGAGCTTATTGATTCCGTTCTTGACGTCGTCAGAAAAGAATCCGAGAACTGTGATTGCTTACAAGGTATGACATTTCTTTTACAGAGTTAGCTCTGTGATTGCTTACAAGGTATGTCATTCCTTTTAAAAAGTTAGCTCTGGTTTATATTTGAATTGGGCCTCTGTTTCGTTACAGGGTTTCAAGTATGCCATTCCTTGGGAGGAGGAACGGGTTCTGGAATGGGAACATTGTTGATATCCAAGATCAGGGAAGAGTATCCGGATCGAACCATGCTTACATTTTCGGTGTTCCCATCTCCTAAGGTTTCTGATACTGTGGTTGAGCCGTACAATGCAACACTCTCTGTTCATCAACTGGTGGAAAATGCAGATGAATGTATGGTTCTTGATAATGAAGCTCTCTATGATATCTGTTTCCGTACCCTCAAGCTAACTACTCCCAGTTGTAAGTATTCTTTTCTTTCTTTTTGATTTTCTAGAAAATGAAGTTTTAATATAAGATCCATAATCTTCTTGTTTATGTTCCTCGACATGAACCCAATTTTTGGTATATTGACGGTAATGTAGAATGATCTACATGAGTATTATATTCTTTTTTGACTGCCTGTGCATGTGGAGTTGCACACATACAATTGGGATTCACATTGGGTTTCACTTTCTAGAGCATTTTGCTTAAGATAGAGATTAAATTAAGAATTAAGTGCGGGGTGCTGGAATTGTTTGAAGAGGGTCTAGATAAAATTATAAAATTTTGGAGAGGCTAAAACTAAATATTTTGTGGTCAAAGAAATTAAATTATGAATTGCTATAAATTTTGATTAAAGATTAAAAATACTTAAATTATTAGTTTTACTTTTTGGAGGGGCTTAAAATGAAAATTTCCATCTAATGAGGGGCCAAGGCTCTTGCATTTGCTTTTCAGCTTTATCACTAAGGGTAAAACATATTGCATTGTAAGTAGAGAATTCAGGTTTAAATGTTGGAGATAATAATTTTTAGCTATATCACTAATGGTAAAACATTGGTAAAACATATTGCATTGTAAGCAGAGAATTCAGGTTTAAATGTTGGAGATAATATTATTGAGAGGGACTACTATAAACCCCCAAAATTAATAAATTGTAAAACAAACAAGAAAAGTAATTATAAAAAAATTAGATTAAAAATTTGGTTTTGGCATTTCCTAGTTCTTGATTTTATGGTTTAAGAACTTATAGGGAGAATACAATAATGGGGTTGGCACATGGGTCACTAATTAATAACTATTCTGATTATTTTATGATAAAGTTCTTATTGATGCTAGTATTTTGGTGAGTTGCTAGGCTATTGTTTTCATTGATGCTAGAATTATGCATTTTCATGAATACAGTGGTCAATTCACATGGGTCTCACTTGGTTTCATTGAAAGAGAAACCCATGTGAATTTGTTTTTATTTCATCAAAAGAAAAGAAAAGAAAATCACATGGGGTCTAACTTTCCGTATTTATTGGTTAGTTGGAGATCTTAACCATCTAATTTCTACCACCATGAGTGGTGTTACATGCTGCCTTCGTTTCCCGGGTCAGCTAAACTCGGACCTCCGCAAGCTTGCCGTAAACCTCATCCCATTCCCTCGACTACATTTCTTCATGGTTGGGTTCTCGCCTCTCACGTCTCGTGGTTCCCAGCAATACAGAGCACTAACAGTCCCAGAACTAACACAACAAATGTGGGATGCCAAGAACATGATGTGCGCTGCCGATCCTCGACACGGTCGATACCTCACGGCATCAGCCGTATTCCGTGGCAAGATGAGCACGAAAGAAGTCGACGAACAAATGATCAACGTCCAAAACAAGAACTCATCCTACTTCGTCGAATGGATTCCGAACAATGTGAAATCCACTGTTTGTGACATTCCTCCGAGCGGATTGAAAATGGCATCGACATTTATAGGGAACTCGACTTCGATCCAAGAAATGTTCCGAAGGGTGAGCGAGCAATTCACCGCTATGTTCCGAAGAAAAGCTTTCTTGCATTGGTACACTGGAGAAGGAATGGATGAAATGGAGTTCACTGAAGCTGAAAGCAACATGAATGATTTGGTTTCGGAGTATCAGCAATACCAGGATGCTACTGCTGAAGACGAAGAGTATGAAGAAAACGAGGAGTACGAGGAAGAAGCTTAAAGCTGGTTCTTTGTTCTTTTTCTTCTTTTTATAATGGTAGGATATATTTGGTTGGTGGTGTTATGCTTTTGTGTATGTGAAGCCCGTTGGTGCAATGTCGGCATTGCCGGGTGCTTAAAAGTCTCGGATGTGTATCACTTTATTGTTAATTTTCTGTTGTTCTACCAGACTACTTGTATTGCTGCTTTGTCTTTTTATGAATAATTTCAGCAGCCAGTTTGTTTAGAATCCGACTGGTCGGCCAGAAGAAATGGATTGAGAATTGATGGGGTATTAATTTAAAGAAGATAAAAATTGGTTGTCCTATAAATCGACTTGAATTTATTAAATTGAGTGAAAAATTGGTTGAACTAATAGTTACTTGATTAAATTTGATTTTGTAATTATTTTAAATAGTTATTTGTTTTGGAATTATTTCAGAAAACATTACTCATACCTAAATAATTTAGGTTTTTAGAATAATTTTTAATTAATTTAAAAATAAAATTATGTTTTATTCAATAGTATCAAAATTTAAATTTATGATAATGATTTATTTACAACTTACGTATTGCAGTATTACTTATATATTCTAGACAATATTATTTATATATCTTTTAGAAAAATATTGCAATAATATTATATTTTAATAATGATAGGTGAAAGAATCATAAATAAAAAAATAAAATTGTTATTAGTTTTCTTTGTATTGAATTTTTTTTAACTTTAGATGGTAGCAAACTCATTTTTAAAATTTAAAATTAAAACCAAAAAAATAATCCACGTGTCCCTTTTTTTGTCTGAATGTCCTCTGCTATGTAAACAACAGAAAAAAGGGGAGACACCAGTACAGGTGTCAATTAAGGCACATTAAATATTTATATATTTTTAACTTGTTTTTGGAGAATATATTTCTTTTAAATAAATGAAGTTATTTCAACTTCATTTTAAAAGTCTAATTATAAAGGGTAAAATTTTACCCGAAATCACTAAATTATTAATAAGTTAATATTTTGGTTACTTAACTTCAAACAATTATAATATGATTATTAAATTATTCAAAATATTTTATTTAAGTCACCAAATTGTTAAAATTATTGTTGTATGGCTTTCTATGTTTGCACCACCTACATCAATCGAAAGCTCTCTCTCCCCTTCTCTTCTACAGTTTAGTTTTTTTTTTTATGAAACAACTTTGAACATAATGAATTTACAAACTAAAATCTAAATAATTTTCTTCTCCAATCTTTTATACTGACCTTTAGATTTATTTGGATCTAAAATATGTTCTTTTACTCGTCGATAGATCCATCGTATTGATTATTGAATTGTCGCTTGGAATTCGCTAGTAGAACTTAAAAAAAAAAAAACTTACAAGCCCATTAACACTTAAATGAAAACATTCAAATGGTTTAATAATCATTTTGTAACCTTTTGAAGTTGAATGATGAAAACATACACTTACTAATAGTTTAGGGACCTTAGATGTAGTTTACCCAATTCATGAATAACTATTTAACCTTTCAAAAATAATTTTATGTCGGTGATTCAATCAATCACATAGAGATGATTTTAATAAATCAATAATGTAGGATCCAATAATGTCAGTCCCACACTAATTTATTTGCTCCTCCATTAAAAGAAGCCACGTAATAAACAAATCCCTATTTCCAAATCAATTTCCCACCAAAACGTAACGTCCGTTACGAACCGAACGGAAACCGTTACTCCCCCATAAAAAAGGAAAATCCCATTTTTTTCGGTCAGAAAAAATCTATCTCTTCACTCCAGTATTCTAAGGTGCAATTTTCCCTCTTCAACTTTCCGTCACTTTCCCGAGAAAATGAGAGAAATCGTACACGTTCAAGGTGGTCAATGCGGCAACCAAATTGGAGCCAAGTTTTGGGAAGTTATCTGCACCGAACATGGAATCGACTCAACGGGTCGATACAACGGCGACTCGGAGCTTCAGCTGGAGCGTATCAACGTTTACTATAACGAAACAAGTTCCGGCCGCTTTGTTCCCCGCGCCATCTTAATGGATCTGGAACCCGGTACTATGGACGGCGTAAGATCCGGCCCGTTTGGACAAATTTTCCGACCCGATAACTTCGTTTTCGGGCAATCCGGAGCTGGAAATAATTGGGCTAAGGGTCATTACACCGAAGGAGCCGAGCTTATTGATTCCGTTCTAGACGTCGTCAGAAAAGAAGCCGAGAATTGTGATTGCTTACAAGGTAATTTTGGTTAATTTAAAGGTTCCATTTGAAGAGTTAAGTCTGGCTTATCATTGAATTGAGCCTCTGTTTGGTTACAGGGTTTCAGGTATGTCATTCTTTGGGAGGAGGAACGGGATCTGGAATGGGAACATTGTTGATATCCAAGATCAGGGAAGAGTATCCGGATCGCACGATGCTTACGTTTTCGGTGTTCCCATCTCCTAAGGTTTCTGATACTGTGGTTGAGCCGTACAATGCAACACTCTCGGTTCATCAGCTGGTGGAAAATGCGGATGAATGTATGGTTCTTGATAATGAAGCTCTCTATGATATCTGTTTCCGTACCCTCAAGCTCACTACACCCAGTTGTAAGTACTTTCTTTCTTGTTTATCACTGTTTGTTTAATATATCTGGATGATTGCGTTTGAAAATTTTGTTTTGGTTGAAAATTATGTGTTGTTTTGATGAATCCAACGTCATATCTGCAATAGTTTTTTATGTTAAAACTAGGAACTAACGACTTTACAGACATGGGGCCGTTTTTCTGTGTATTAGTGATGAAGTAGAATGAGCCACATGAGTTTAGATTCTTTTGACTGCCTCTACGATATTTGGTGTTCAGTTGGAGACCTCAACCATCTAATTTCTGCCACCATGAGTGGGGTTACGTGCTGCCTTCGCTTCCCTGGTCAGCTGAACTCGGACCTCCGCAAGCTTGCTGTAAACCTTGTCCCGTTTCCCCGGCTGCATTTCTTCATGGTCGGATTCGCACCTCTCACGTCTCGTGGTTCCCAGCAGTACAAAGCCTTAACTGTCCCGGAACTAACACAGCAAATGTGGGATGCCAAGAACATGATGTGCGCTGCTGATCCTCGACATGGTCGATATCTCACAGCATCAGCTGTGTTTCGTGGCAAGATGAGCACGAAAGAAGTTGATGAACAGATGATCAATGTGCAAAACAAGAACTCATCATACTTTGTCGAATGGATTCCGAACAATGTGAAATCCACAGTTTGTGACATTCCTCCGAGTGGATTGAAAATGGCATCCACGTTTATAGGGAACTCTACTTCGATCCAGGAGATGTTCCGGAGGGTGAGTGAGCAATTCACTGCCATGTTCCGAAGAAAAGCTTTCTTGCATTGGTACACTGGAGAAGGGATGGATGAAATGGAGTTCACAGAAGCCGAGAGCAACATGAATGATTTGGTATCGGAGTACCAACAATACCAGGATGCCACTGCAGAAGACGAGGAGTATGAGGAATATGAGGAAGACGAGGAAGAGGCTTAAAGGATGCTCCTTGTTCTCTTTATCATGTAGGACATTCGGTTGTGTGGCTTTGCGATTTACAGACTAGTATTGCTGCTTTTTGTTTTATCAATAATTTTCAGCAGTCAGGTTCGTTTCTCTCACAAATTTAGCTTACAAATGTGAGAGCAAATGTTGGCTGCGAATCCCTTTATTAAGTAATGCCTCTTTTTCTTTTTATCATGTAGGATATTTGGTTGTGTGTCTGTGGACTCTGTTGATGCAATCTTAGTATTGCCTGTTGTGTTTGTAGCACTTTATTGTTACTTTTAGCACCACCCCCGCCCCTCCGGCCCCTGGCCCTTATTGGGCGAATTGGTAGAAAGAGGAACACTTATGCCTGCCGTTCGACTATGAGATCCACCATCCTCAGCATGCAGGTAAGAACCCGACAAGCATAATATTTTAAAGGATAAACTACACTCAAGGTTGCGATCCTGCCACCTATGACATGACTGTCAAGTGTAGAAAGAGAAACACTTACGCCTCCTGTTCGATTATGAGATCCACCATCCTTAGCATGCAGGTAAGAACCCGACAAGCATAGTGATCGAAGTATAAACTTTTGAATAGTTCATTGACATTTTATATATAATTTAATGATCTTGAATATAGTTTACCCTTATTTCAAAACGACCCTAGAAAATAGTCAAAGCACACTATCATCAATGAATTAGAACATAACCAAATGACATTCTCCCTACTCTAAATGACGTCATGTTTATCGATTCCTCCATCATCATCATATATATATATATATATATATATATCAAATAATTAAAAAGTACAACTGAATCCAACTAACCAAGGTTTCTAAGGTTTCTTCTTAAGAAAATACCGCAAAATAAATTATAAAGTTAGGTATTCTACTTTCTTGGATATAGGCCATACCATCAGGAATGTCCACAAACTCTTCCAATATTAATCAAAGTTTATGAAAAAAGTAGGGATTAGATTATACAATTGCTGATTTCATGGAATTGATTAATTAACCATAGCCAATATCAATCGAGATATACTCCAATATCCGTCGGAGTGCTAGATTCTTTCTAGATCACTCATCCACCTTCACATGATTTGAGTCATGCCCAAAACATCCCAACATAAGCATTTTCCATGGCAGATCTGTCTCATGATGGATCAAAACATATCCTACATCTCGGGTTAGACGATTTACTTCTACGATGGCCGGGTGAAAATTTATTTCAAGATACCCAAGTGATTCTATCAAGTGAAGTTATCACGACAGATCATGTTCAATGGATTTATTTCCAAAATAAGCGCCATTGTCATCCTCAAATATCTCGCATACTTCAACCTATAAAATCAATTGCATGTATTCAATGCATGAAGGCTTAACATTTGCTTGGCTTTAGAGCATTACCAATACCTCCTTGGTGATGCATCGATTAGGAACATGACTTTGGTACATAAAAGATTTTATAATTGCAACTTGTTACTTTGAATAATTTATTCGTAATTCGTATTTGTTAATATCTGGTTTGCTTTATTAATTCATACTAATATCTTAATCCACGCTTCATGTCGGGTAGATTATTTTGTATCAAATTATAGAGTAAAAATTTAAATATTAAAATATACTTTAACAAATTTTCAGAATCGGATCAATGGTCGAACCCATCAAGTCACTGGTTCGTACGGATCGATTAAATAAAATCATGAAAAATGCCATAAAAGTTAAAAAATATTTAAGAAAATTGATTGAACCCATTTTTTAATCTGATTTAACTGGTTTGCGAGTCAACCAATCTAATGCTTCTATTTGGACTAGTAACTTAACTGGTTTCCGATCCTGTTCAAACAACTATAACTTTAAATCTCTACACTTCGTACGTGTTTGTATATATATATATAATCAGTTTGAACTTCTTAGACGTCAAAATTTGGAAGTTAATTGGATCAATTAAGTGAATTAAATATTGATTTAGGGAAGATGATTTAATTTATTCGATATCCAGATCCGCAAATGGTTATAATTATTTCGCACAAAAATTTTAAAAATATATTATTTTATATATGATATTAGATTAAACAATAAGAGGAAAGTTAATAGATATAATAATTAGAAACAAATATTATATTTCATAAAGGAAATAAAGGAATCAACAAATATATCATATGTGTAATATTAATAGCTTATTATTTTCACATATTACTCATAAAAAATTCAGATAGTGGATTAATAACTGTCATTTGCGTCATGATTGAAATTTCAAAATTTGAAAATTATAGGAACTTAAAATGGTCTAGTTGGAGAAAATAGACTAAATCTATAATTGTATGCACAGCACAAGACTAATAATTGAATTTAACTACACGAATTTAGTTACTATGGTTAAGGTCAAGATTAAAATTTAAAATTTTTAAAAAAGTACAAAAATAAAAATCGATCAATTAAATGTACAAGGACTAATAGCAAAATTTAACCTTCCTTTTTAACACAACGGATCACAATATGCATTTAAGAAAAGGTTAGCTAGTGTCAGCAATGTAATTTTTTTTCACCCAATTGTAGTGTTGGATTTATCCTCTCTTGAGCCCTAATTATCAATAGTTGAGACTGTAAAAATTAATTACTATTAATAAAGTAAAAATACGAGTAGGTTTAATATGATGTTAAGTGTCCTTTTTAATTACTTATTTGATACGTACGTAGTTTGTATAGTTTTTTAGATTCAAACGAATTGAGAATGTGACAAGTATATTATAATATGTAATAAAAATATATTAAAAAATTAAATATATAAATTGTTATATAAGGAATGTAAAGCATGCCGCATGTCTGACCCGAGCGCAGGCCATATATATATCTTTGACCTGATATTCGACCTTTTACCTGTTCTCTAGCTTTGTTATTGAGGGCATGTGTGCTTTCCTCTCACCCTAGTCCGTGAGGTATAGTTCAACTAGCCATAGTCTTGCTCGCCCCACTAGTTCGCTCATATTTTCTGGGGGAGTATTTGAGAACACGTATAACCCCTAAAGGGTAATTAGGTGCTATGCACGTCACGTCAATGGGCCATGTGTTATATATATGTATATATACTCGTATGAAGATGAGCCTCCCTGTGAGGGGGATAGAGATATAAACACTCAACACACCTACTAATGGAGTCAAAAACACTCCACAAACAATGTATCAAATAATTACTCATGTTAAGCTCGTTTGTTAAGCTTCTTTACTCCACTGACTATGTATAAGATAATAGTCGAATTACAACTCTATTATATATACATATAACTTTATGTAAGTGAAGTTAAAAGCAGTAAAATTTTGCAATAACAGTTGCTTTGCTTCTAAGCCAAGCCTGTCTAATAACATAGCACTAATAGTAATTATAAACAAAGACCAGTTTTCACTTTGGGGTCACGACAAGTTCTAAAGTGAGGGGCTAACATGGTGTGGGCTCATGGGGTGAGACTCATCATTGCTGCAAATATTTAGTTTTAGAATGAAATGATATTGACTGATGATTGAAGTTAAAAACTCTTAGGCGGCCCCCCTTCAAAACCCAAAGATTCATGCATATAATTCAGATCCAAAAGGACATGTATCATATAATGCTTCCAATGGATGAAAGATGACAAAAAGTTATTTTTGGGTTAAATTTTGTTATTAGCCCTTGTATTTTATGAAAGTTATAGATTTAGTCTTTGCATTTTTTCGAATTGGTCAATTTTAATTCATGTACTTTTGAAAATTTGATACATTTTATGCTTGCTCAAGTCAAGTTCGGCCTGGTTTGAAATATGAGCTTAAAGTTTTGCCCAAGCACCTCATATTTGTAAATGTCTAACCCAAACTCATTTTATGTCTGTTTATATTATTTTATATAAAGGTAAACCACACCTAGTGTTACTAAATTTTAGAAAGTTTATATTTAGGTCACTCAACTTAAAAAAGTTACAAAAATGGTTACTAAACTATTAAACTTTCTTTTCCGATTTCTAACATTAACCGTCAGATCGACTTAGATCTAAGGTATGTTCTTCTACTCACATATAGGTATTGACCCACCATACAGATTGTTCAACTGTCAATTAGAGCTTGCTAGACGAACTTAAAAAAAAAAATTTAACAGTCCGGTGACTTAAATAAAAACTTTCATATAGTTTAGTGACTTAAATGAAGACTTTTGAATAGTTCAGTGACTATTTTGTGACTTTTTGAAGTTGAGTGTTCGAAACATGAACTTACTAATACTTTAGTGACCTTAAATGTAGTTTACTCTTTTTTGTAAATATCCTGACCCCCTATCAAAATTTTTAATTTCACCCCTAAACAGAAATGATAACTGTTATAAAATTTTGGCGCATCAGATATTGGAAATAACTGGTTTAAAAGTTATCATTTGGCGATGATTGAAATTTTAAAAGAGATTAAATCCATAATTTTTATAAAGTAAGAGAACAAATAAGAGAATTTAACCTTTCTTTATCAGATATGTACGAGTTTGTACAAACGAAATTTTGGAATGGAATTCCAATATTAATATCAGAAAGATGATTGGTTTTGACTGTAAAATCGTGGTTTCGCTTCTCTTTTATTCATTTCTTAACTCTAAATCATTAAATTTAAATTTTTATTAAATTTAAATTTGAAAAATTTAAATTTAATCATTAATATTTACATATTTTATCAATTTGGTCATTATTATTTTTTTAATCTAAATTTGGCCCTTCATCTTTTAAAAAGAGTCGAATTTGACCATCAACTTTTCAAAAGAGTAAAATTGCTATTTTTAATGGAAATACTAATCAAAATATTAAATTTTCAAACATGACAATCCACTTGTATTTTATGCCAATTTTTATGAATTCTGAATTTTTTTAAATTATTTTTTGATGTGACATATAAAACAAATAGCGTTATGTTAGCATGAAGTACGCATGGACTGTCGCGCCAACATCGTTGAAAAAATTAAAAATACAAATTCAACTCTTTTTGAAAGATAAATAACCAAATTTAATTGAATAAGAAAAGAATAAGACCCAAATTAACAAAAAAAAAAATGAAAACGATAAAGGCTAAATTTGATATTATACCATTTAAATTTCCAATCTTATATCTAATATTATTCCTTAAAAAACAATGGGGATTCATTCCATAAGAGAACTCCCATGTTTTCTTGCTATAAAGATAAGAGATGT
Source organism: Kokia cookei (assembly GCA_039519145.1). NCBI lineage: Eukaryota > Viridiplantae > Streptophyta > Magnoliopsida > Malvales > Malvaceae > Kokia > Kokia cookei. Next base: position 35,765,899 of record CM076900.1, on the reverse strand, counting down.
ACAAATATAATAAGTACTGTTTTGAAACAAACAAAAAAAGATTGGGGACTCATTCATTATGATAATTATTATTTAATTATTCATGCATATATCATGAACCATAATGATCAATTAGTTGGTGCCACTCAACCCTTGTAAAAATTCATATATAACTTGAACAAATTCACTTGCTTTTTCCTATCTTTCAACCCTCTCTTCCCAGCCATGAAATTTCGTCAAACCAATTGCCATAAACTTCTTGTTTCAGCCCTTTCTTTGATTTTTATCAGTTCAATCCCTTTCATTCTTTTGAAAAATTCCCATCCTCCATTGTCAAGCAGCTTGAGAAGAAGCACTGAGTTAGGTGATGATGATGATAAATGTGCTGTGTTTAATGGAAAATGGGTGATTTACCCTCAAGGTCCTTATTACACCAATGAAACATGTCCCCTCATTATTGATCAGCATAATTGTATGAAGTTTGGGAGACCTGATTTACAGTTCATGAAATGGAGATGGAAGCCATTTGGTTGTGAGTTACCTCTCTTTGATGCAGCTCAGTTTTTAGAGCTTGTTCGAGGGAAATCAATGGCGTTTGTGGGTGATTCTGTAGGAAGGAACCAAATGCAATCGTTGCTGTGCTTGTTAGCTCATGTAAGTGAAAGTTGCTTCTTTTCGATCATCCTTTTAAAACAGATAAAAGTATGTATTGAGGGTTAGATTGCATTTTGCTCATTCTTTTAAAAAAAAAAAAAAAATCTTAGATCAAAGGTAAGCAGGTTGTTTTTGGGTAAAAGTATTATAGAAGGTGCGGGAGTTAGATTATATTTTGTCCCATCTACTCAAAAAATGGATAAATTAATCCTTGTACATTAGTCAAAAGAGCATATTTCTCTTTTTTGTTAAAAATAAGGATAAACCCAAGTATGAAAAGTTACAACAACTATTTAATTTTGTCTTTTTTGATCATCCAACTATCTTGAATTTTTTAGTGTTTCCATTTTTACATTAGCCGGTTGGTGACCAAAAAAAATAAAATTGAATAGTTGGGTGACCAAAAAGAAATTTACTAATAATTGAGTGACTATTTTGTAACTTTTCATAGTTGGGTGACCAAAAAAAATATCATAGTTGGATGGCCTTTATAGTAGTTTACCCTAAAAATTTCATATATTTGTACTGTTAAAAATTGGCTTAATAATCAGATAGCTACACATGGTATGTCGTGCGTACCTTATGTCGACTTACAAGGACAAGTTTTTAACACTAAAAATTGATGGAGTTTTTAATAAAAAGGACCAATTTGTTGTTTGATCTAACATATAGGGGCTAATTTATCTATTTTTTGAGTAGATGAGACAAAATGCAATTTGACTCTTAGTACGAGGGTTTCCACAATACTTTTACCATCATTTCTGTTAAAAATTCTATTCAGTCCTACTGTTAAAATACTGACGTGATTAACGAAATAACCAGACAATTACACTTGGTGTGACACATGTACCTTATGTCAACGTATAGAGACCAGTTTATTCTTTGATCTATTGTACAATGGTTAATTTACTCATTTTTTGAATAGATGAGACAAAATGCAATATGAATTCTTTTACTTTAATCCCCTGAATTTGCATCTTATCTTTTCAGATAACATATGCGAAGGAGATACCAAGCAAATCTCCATCAGACACAATCTATTCAACACATTTGTTCTACAGTGAATACAATTTCACATTATCATCATTTTGGTCACCATTCTTAGTGAAATACAAAGATGAAGACCCAGAAGGCCATTCATTCAACAGCTTAATGAGCCTTTACTTAGATGAAGCTGATGAAGAATGGGCAAATGAGATTAAGAATTTTGACTATGTAATCATATCAGCAGGCCAATGGTTCTTTCGCCCATTGTTGTACTACCGAGATGGTCAACTCATAGGCTGCCACAAATGCAACCACAACAACATCACTAGCCTCACAAGGTATTATGGGTACAAAATGGCCTTTCAAACTACTTTTAGAACCCTTCTTAGCCTTAAAAACTATCAAGGGGTTACATTTTTAAGGACATTTTCAGCAGACCATTTTGAAAATGGGGATTGGGGTAATGGTGGGAATTGTGATAGAACAAGACCCTTTACAAAAGAGATGAAATTAGAAGAGTATAATGAAGAGTTCTATTTGACTCAAGTGGAGGAATTTAGGAAAGCTAAGGTAGAAGGGATACACGGTGGGTTGAGATTTGTACTGATAAATGTCACTGAAATCATGTGGTTGAGACCAGATGGGCATCCAAATAGGTATGGACATTCAATGAATAGGAATGTATCAGTGAATGATTGTGTTCATTGGTGTTTGCCAGGACCTATTGATGCTTGGAATGAGTTTTTGTTATATTTGATGAAGAGGGAATTGTTGTTAAGAGGAAAGTTGAAGAAAAACGCTTGAAAAGGATTATATTGTGAGAATTCAACATTTGGAGGGATTAAATTACCATTTTCGATGTAGTTTTAGTTGGGGCTTTTGTGTAGATGCAATATGTGTTTTTTTTTTTTTGCATAATATAATTATAATTTAATTATATAAAATTTTCCTTCGTAATAATTTATATTACAAATGCATAGATTATCAGTGTCAAATAAACAAGCCAAAGTGAACATATTATATAAATAAACACTCAAATAAGCAAAATTTACAATCCAAATTTACATACAATCAATCACATATTTTCAATCATAATTCTTCACGAAATGCATCAAATTCACAACACAAATCACACATGGCTCGTTAAGCAGCATCAAATGACAAATCACAAAGTAGTCCCAAAAACACCATTGTTTTTTTTTTTTTAAATCACCTTAATTTTCTATTGCCTCGTCTTCATAATGTTCATCATTGTCATCTGCAACAGCATCTTGATATTGCTGATACTCCGAAACCAGATCATTCATGTTACTTTCCGCTTCCGTAAACTCCATTTCATCCATTCCTTCCCCTGTATACCAGTGCAAAAACGCCTTCCTGCGGAACATAACGGTGAATTGTTCCGAAACACGCCGGAACATCTCTTGAATCGATGTCGAATTCCCCATGAATGTCGATGACATTGTTAATCCGGTCGGTGGGATGTCACAAACACTTGATTTAACATTGTTGGGAATCCACTCGACGAAATATGATGAGTTCTTGTTCTGCACATTTATCATTTGTTCATCAACTTCTTTAGTGCTCATCTTGCCCCTGAACATAGCTGACGCTGTCAAGTACCTTCCGTGGCGGGGATCAGCGGCGCACATCATGTTTCTAGCATCCCACATTTGTTGAGTTAGCTCGGGGATCGTTAAGGCTTGGTACTGTTGTGAGCTATGGGATGTCAAGGGTGCAAAACCAACCATGAAAAAATGCAGGCGTGGGAATGGGATCAAGTTTACGGCTAGTTTTCGGAGATCGGAGTTCAGTTGGCCTGGGAAACGAAGGCAGCATGTAGCACCACTCATAGTTGTTGAAATCAAATGATTCAAATCACCAACTGTTCCATATAAATGCACAAAAAAGAGGTTACTTGAAAAACATCATATGCATATTTGATTGGTTGCTTATCCATTTGATGTAGAAAGTCATTGAATCCTCAAACCTACCTAGGCCAGCAAGAGAGGTTTTATTTCTTTCATTTTTTCGAGATGGTTTATTTGAAGTCTATGACAATTAGATCTCTGAATTACATAACCAAGTCAATTTAAATTGGGTCAGTTTTAATTTTTAAATTTTGGATCATTTCAGTTTGAATTGATTTTGAGTTCAGATCATTTTAGATTTAGATTGTTTTGAGTTCAAATCATTTCAGATTTTGGTCACTTCTAGGTGTGGAGAGAAAGACACGAAGAGATCATGACTCTCTTAAAATGAAAAACTATCTATATCACCCCTTCAATTTTTAAGAAATCACTAATTAGTATAATGGTGAAATTACACTTTAATGCCCTAGTCACTTTGAGTCAAGTTGTTTCATTATGGGTTTGAGGCTCAGCTCTTTCATGTAATTTTGAGTTTGGGGTTTGAGACTTTTTTACAAGTTAGATCATTCGGATTTGCATCATTTCAAGATTTGGTTACTTGTTCAATTTTTTTCCAGTCTATTTTGGATTCAAATCAATTCAGGTTTAAGTTGAATAGGTTTGGATTGTTAACTTCTTATTGTCAGTATTAAATTTGATCGAATCCGACTTGGTTGGATCAAATTTTCGTGTTTGAGAATAAACCCAAACCCAATTAGTAATACATGAAGATAGAATTTAATTATCAACTTACAGCTGGGATTAGTGAGCTTGAGAGTTCTAAAACAGATATCATAGAGAGCTTCATTATCAAGCACCATGCATTCATCACCATTTTCCACAAGCTGGTGAACTGATAGAGTCGCATTATAGGGCTCAACCACTGTATCAGACACTTTAGGCGACGGAAAAACCGAGAAAGTCAGCATCATCCGATCAGGGTATTCTTCCTTGATCTTTGATATCAACAGTGTCCCCATCCCCGAACCAGTTCCACCTCCCAGAGAATGACAAATCTGAAAGCCTAATTGCAAACATTCCATCACAAAAAAAAAAAAAAAAAAGGAGTTAATAAATTGAGTCTAACAGAGTCACTCGGCAATTTTATCAAATACCTTGTAAGCAATCACAATTCTCAGCTTCTTTACGAACAACATCAAGAACCGAATCAATCAATTCAGCTCCTTCAGTGTAATGACCCTTAGCCCAGTTATTCCCAGCTCCATTTTGGCCACAAATGAAGTTATCAGGTCTAAAAAGTTGTCCGTGCGGACCAGTACGCAAGCTATCCATGGTTCCTGGTTCAAGGTCCATTAAAACAGCTCTGGGTACGTAACGACCACCACTAGCTTCGTTGTAGTAAACATTAACCCTCTCAAGCTGAACACGAGAAGTACCGGCGTAGTTTCCTTTGGGATCAATGCCATGTTCGTCGCTGACAACTTCCCAGAATTTGCCTCCGATTTGGTTTCCACACTGACCGGCTTGGACGTGGAGGATTTCTCTCATGATGGGAATTTTTTGATGAAATCAAATAAAGTTTTAAGAACTGAAAACAAAGAAAAGAGAGAGCAATGAGCAAAGAATTTAATGGGTGTGTGGGGTTTTTATGTAGGCAAAGAAGTGATGATATAGGGAAGATGCTTGAAGATTGTGACATTGATATTTCTTTCTTTCTTTGTTTGTTGAATAGTAAAAATATTGTAATTATTGACAAATAAAGAAAAAGAAAGAGTTTCATGTGTTTTTACTTGGAAGAGGGCTTGTCAAATTCCAATGTAGTGTTTATGAGCCAGATCTTGAAGATGACAACTTGATTGATTCTTGTCATCCTCTAAACTCTAATGTGATTCTCCATCTGCCAGTACTATTTCTGAAAATAAAGATTAATTAGACTCAACCCCGTAACGTTCTAAACCTAAAATAGCTCCAACCTGAAGTCTCCAGATCAAGAAATTATGCATTTACATGAATGACTCCAACTCAAAACAACATGAATTTCAAAATTAACCAAACAAGAAATAATCTGAACCCAAAGTTGTTGAAACCGGACTAGACTGATTGGATATGGAATCGGTCGATACACTAGTTCAGAGCAAGGTAAAAAATTGATTGACCTACAAACAGTATGAACTGATTGAACTTGACTAAAAAAAATTTATTTGGTTTTTTTTTTAGTTTTTTAATTCTTTTTTATAAATTTTAATAATTTATTTAATTTAAATAAGATGAACCGGTCAAACTGAGAATCAAAAGTTTGACTGATTTTAATCACTCATCTAATTCAAAAAATATTGCCTAAACCTAAAATGACTTAAATTCAAAATTATTCTAATCCACTCTAATAAAAACGAGCTAACGACTTTAAATCCTGAAAAACCAATATGATCCGGATTGATCCATCTCAAAGCCAATTTAACTCGTCCAAATCTAAAGAAAAATCATTGCACTCAACTTCAATTTTATTTGAATTAGATTGGATCGGTTGATCAGATTCAAAATCAATCAAGTATTGGTACGGAAGGTGCTTTCAAATCAATTAAATTGAAAATTGATACGAAGTGATTGAATCAAGAAAAATCAATTGAACCGGTGAACTGATAATTTAACTGATTCGATCATCGATCTGGTTTAAAAAGCATTCATCAACGTGGATGTTTAGTATAACAAAAGAGTGAGGAAACATAACAATGCTTGATGGGTGATTACACACCCCTTACAAATTGAAGACCACAAAATTTGTTAAATAATTAAGAGGATTCTAATTAATGAGAAGGGATTGTATAATTCTGGGATGTTACGTTATTTGTATTCCTTTATAATAATTTAAGGTTACATCAATTTTTTTTTCCTGAATTTCAGCATATTCATATTCAATTGGATTTGATTTTTTTCAAAAAAAAAAAAATTGATATGATATTAAACTATTTACATTTACGTAGCATATTAATTTCATATAATCTTTTATATCTTTGGATATTTTTCAAAAAGGTGCAATAATTATTATATGACTGACCCAATAACAACTACTCTCATGAATTTAATCATTCAAACATTTTAAACAAAAGTTGTACTTAATAATTTAGTACTTATTATGCATAGACGAACTCTTATCACTATGATTAAAAATAGAGAAACTTGTAAAACAATTTTGAGGGAAAAGCCTTGGCAAGTTGATAAGGAGGTTTTACCGTAAAAATCATTAAAAGATTTGATGTGAGATTTTAGGATGCAATTAGGTGTGTGTTAAGAATAACTATTAGTTTATTAAATGAAAAACAAAGGTCAAATTCTTTTATTAGACCCTATATTTTACGTAAATTGTGGGTTTAATACCTATATTTTGATTTGGTCATTTTCAATCCCTGTACTTTCAGAATTTCAAAAGTTTAGTCTTGATCGAATGGTAGTTATTAAATTCATTAAGTTAAATTTTATTGTTTTCAAAATTTGATGCGTCAAACATATTATCACATGTATAATGTCATGTCATTTTGTTATTCCAACGTATTACTAAAAAAACTAATTAATAGATTTATCAATCGTCGTTTGCATTAAGATTGAAATTTTAAAATTCAAAAAATATAGCGACTAAAAATGATCCAGTCGGAAAATATGGACTAAATAATGTAATTTAACCGATCAAATTTAACTGCTACCATTTGGTCAAGTTTCAAGTTTCGAAATTTGAAAAGTATAAGGACTCAAATTAAAGTATATATACTAAATCTATAAATTAAGCAAAGTACAGGATCTAATAACAGAATTTGACCAAAAATTAAAGGTGATAGGAAGGTGGGAATTAAAGGTTTACATTATTGGGGAGGGATGAGAGATTAAATGTGTCTCTTCTGAAAATAAAGTTAATCTATCTGGACCCTCTTTCCATCCCTTTTTTCACATCACAAGCAAACAATGGTTACATGTTGGAATCCAATGCTTTAATTTCATTTCAATTAGTGGTATATGTTTGATATTTGAGATTGATAATATAAATATGTGTTAGATATGAATATATTCAAACTTTTTTTTACATATGATGTAGTTTATTTCTCGTGTTCGAGTATATTTGAAGTATATAAATTCGTGAATTTATAATATGATTTGATCATTAGACATTAAAAAATCGAGTAAAATAATTGTAGTTTTGTAATAATTGAGAAAATTTTTGTTTATTTTATAAGGCAGAGTTAATTAAATGATGTGAAATTAATTTAAAACAAGGTTAATTGTAAATTTGCCATTATATTTCATTTTGATTGGAATTTGCCATTGTTTTTATAAACTAAAAATAAATTTACCAAGTTAATTTTTTATTGAATATATTTTAATTTAAAAGAATTAGAAGACGAATTTATTATTTTAAAAATTTGTATGTTGACCTGATGGTTAGGGTATTCATTATCCAAGTATGATTTGAGTTCGAGTTGTATTAGTTACGTTGCTGATAGGGCTCTGCCCTCTTCTATTCGCCAAAAAAAAGTATTATTTTAATCAATTTTCTAACTTACAGAATCTTTGTGCTCATTTTAAAAGTAGATGAATCAAAATGCAGTGCCCATCATAGTAGACAAATCTTAAAATAAGTTACATCAGGGATTTGTATAGTAATTTTACCTATATTTTTTCATAGGGGAAAATTAATGTAAGGTGAGACATTGTTTTCTAAATACAGAGAAGATGTCGTCGTTAATTAAGAACCCATAACTCGTAGTCGTTGTTCATCATAAATGGATATAACAAGTTACCATTTGAAACGACGTCGTCTTATGTGGATCATGACAAGAACCATTAGACATCTCATCTCTTGGTGCTCATCTCACATTATCTCCCATCTCATGGCTCTCATCACACCATTGTTCAAAGAAAGATTTTTAGATTCGGATTGGTGGTCAAATTAGTCAAGTTATTGATTTGTCGGTTCAATTAATTTGGAGGTTCAATTGAATAGATTATTAAAAAGATAATAATAAAAAATTAAAACTTGATTTTAAAGACTAATTCAACCAGTTTTTTTTAGTTCTATTGAATTGGTTTGTACAAGTTCCTGACTCAACCAGTTTTTTTAGCTTGGTTGAATCAATCCGTACCAATTTCCAACTCAATCGGTCTAAAGCTTTTCTCTGGATCAGTACCCCGACCAATTCCCAATTCGACCAACCAATCCGTTTTGAATAACATTGGTCGAAAACTCTCTCACTTGTCCAACAAAACACCCCTAATTGTCACAACATAGTGTTTTTAAGAAAATCCATGAGTTAAACAAATACAAGTTGGGCAAAGATAGGGGCCAAAATAATAATTTTACCAAGATTTTCATTGCTTGCATGTCGTTAAAAATAAATACATGCATATGACAACCGAAGCAAATTATGGGTAAGTTTTTATTTTGGTCACTTAATTTAAAAAAGTTATAATTTGGTCATTGAATTATTCAAAAGTTTTCCCTTCACTAAATTACATTAGTCACTAAACTATGGCTGTTAAAATCGATGTTACATGACTTCCTTTGTTCGTACTGTCTGCATCAATCGAAAGCTCTTTTTTCTTCTTCTCTTCTACAGTTTAGCCTTCTTTTCTATATTCCAAATGTAGCATGTTATTATTATCAACTAGTATGGTACATCCACACTTCGCTTTTGATTGGTTATTTATTTGTGTCAAAATATTGAGTTAAAATTTAAAAATTAAAATATACTCTAAGTCATATAGACTTCATATATTTGGAATTTAGCCCCCTACTTTTATTTTCAAGAATTTAACCTCTTTACTTTTTGGATCTAAAATCTGATTCCAAATTATATATAACCACAAAACATATTAATTGAAAAATTAATGATATTAACTATTTGGATTTATTAATAACATTATTAAAATATATCAACCACACTATGTTAGAAATTAAAGTATAAGAATTAATTCTCAAATTTAAACATAATAGAGGGGCCAAATTTGAAATTTAATCATTTTTCTATGATGTTAAAAAGTAAAAAATTAAAATATGCTCTAAGTCTTTATACAATCCGTACATTTGGAATATAGTCCCCCTACTTTTATTTTCAGGAATTTAATCCCTCTACTTTTTGAATTTAAAAAGTTAATGTCTAGTTGTTATTACTGTTAAAATATTTCTTTTAAATCTATTGTTATGATATTTTGAAGTTTAAAAGAATATATTAAGTCATGTAACAATAAAAATAATATTGAAAATACCGATGTGGATTTTTTTTTAAAACACCCATTTGAACTTGTCGTGATAAAATATATTTTTTTTGAAATACTGTTCTTAAGAAAGATTGACGTTAACATTTTGATTGAAATATTTTACAATATTAATTATTTAGAATAACTAATAATATTATAAAAGTAAATGTAGCAAATTATGTAAAAAATTAAAGCATATAGGTTAAATCTCAAATTTCAACATAAAACAGGGTGTAAAACTAAAATTTGACCATTTTTTTATAACGTAAAAGAAAAAAAGCAATACAAACCCAAAGGAAATGGGAATCACTTGTCAAACTTCGATATCCTTAGTGCATCCAAATTATATATAATCACATAACGTTTTAGTTGAAATGTTAATAATATTAATTATTTGAACAAATTAATAACATTAAATATATAACGATTTAAATATCAAATTTAGGTATAATAGAGGGACCAAAATAGAAATTTAACTATTTATCTATAATGTAAAAGAAACACAAATGGTGTGTAGGCTTCCTTTTTATAGATACGTATTAAAGCATGATATAGGGATCAAAATTGTAAATTGAGCATTGTAATGCAATATAAAAAAGGGTTAATGTACTATTTTCCCTCCAAAGCTGCACTCAATTATGATTTTGGTACCTAAAGAATTTTTTTTATCAATTTAGTATCTGAAGTTTCCAAACGTCAGGCTCGTTATCTAACTATTACTGCCGTTACGAAAAAATGAAGTGGCGCACTCCACCTAATTTTATTTTATTTTCTAAAATAGATGCAAAAAGGAGAAAATGCAAAAAAAATCAAAAAAGAAAAGAAAAAATAAGAAAAATTATAAAACTTTTCCAAATTTTAAAAACATTCTTTTCTTTTTAAATGTTGGATCTAGTTGATGTTTTTTACAAAGGTGGATGGTGGAAAGGTGTGATTATGAAGGTTCTTCCCTATGAGTCTAAATATCATGTCTACTTGGCTACACATGAAGAAATGGAATTTAAACACTCGGAATTAAGGCTATACCAAAATTGGATTCATGAAAAATGAACTAAAGCTTCCTCAGGTGTGCATCTCCAAACCCTTTTATATATATATATATATATATATATATATTCTTCAATGAAGTTCATGTATAAGTTTTTTAACTGATTTCTGGTTCATATTTTTTGCTGCAGTGATATGAAGCATGTGCATGAAGCTCGGAGCGTTTACGGTATCTTTTCTCTCTTTTTTATATGATACAATCTTTCTCTATTTGTTAACCGTGAAAAAATTGATTTTGATGTCCATGTATTGTTGAATTATGGTTAAAAGCATTTTAGCTTTCATAGTTTAGTTCTAATTAGAGGTTTTCTTGGGTCGGGTTGGACTGGATTCGGATCGGGTTTAAGTATGATATCAACAAATTTTATGTTCGTTCAAATCTGATCCAGTCGAAAATTTTGTTCAAACATATCCATATTTACAAAAAAAAACTAACTCAAGTCTATTTTAGGTTAATTCATATTATTTTTAATATTTTAAAAATATATTTATTCTATTTTACTTTAATATTTAATATTTTTTTTATTTATTGAAAATTTTTATATAGTTATCTCAACATTGTTTTAATGTTTATATTAGAGTAGTATTTTATATTTAGTATAAATTTATATTTTAACGTGTTTTAAATTATATAATATATAAAAATAACATAATATAAAAAATTATAAACTTAAAAATGGGTCAGGTCGGATTCGGGCCTTGAAGGTTCAAGCCCGAGCTCGACCCATATTTTAAATGATAGAATTGCATTTTTACTATCGTAAAAATATACAATTTAATTTCACCCCAAAAAATTTCTGACTTCACCATTGGTTGTCATGTATCAAAGGTTGAAAGCTTAAGTCAAATAATTGTATGACCTTAGGCTCAATAACTCAATCACTCGTAAGCCTAAGTAAGAGCACCTTACTCGTTGAACTTGGTTGTCCCGAAGAAACTTGGCAAAACGAAAAGAGAGCAAGAAAGCTATAAGAGAATAAGAGACGTCTTATTACTTAAATGACTTGTGTACAAATGAGGGGTGGAATGTCATATTTATAGGCCTAGCCTCAATACATCAACGGTGGAGATGAAGTTACAAAGTTCACTATAGACAATTGAAATTTAATATCTAGAATCCCCCAACTACTCATAATAAATGTTATACAAGAGAGTATGATCAAGTGTGGATAAATCTATTTATATCCATCTAGAATATTGCAAGGCTTAATGAACTCATGTAAGCCACAAAACCCCCCATGGAGTGAAATTAGACCTTTGATGGTGCTTGGTGCTCTTTGGTAGCCCGAATGGATGCTAAATTTGTCGAGACATAACATTCTCCCCCACCTGATTGAGCGATATCTTCATTGCTCCTTCCTCATGGAACTCGTTGATTTTGTCCTTTAATTGCCACAAGGCATCCCTTGATTCCTTACTATCCTCAGCATCGAGTAGCCCTTTCCACTTCACAAGGTATTCTTGCCTCGTCATGTGATATTGTTGTCTATGGAACCCATCGAATAAGATGCATTCAACTTCCTTGTCGTGAAATGGCTCAGCTTGGATCGTCTAGGTCTTCATGAAATGACTTCTAACATGCTCACATGGAGATCGAATGGATTTTGAAATCAATGGACAGCTCCAGTGTTGAATTATGACTCCTATTTCAAGTCAAATTTGAGAAATAATCTTTCAGTTAAACTCTGTTTATTTATTTCAATTAAACTCTGTTTAGTTGTTTGAGTCAAATTCTTATTAGTCTAGATTATTTTATTATTATTTGACTTAAGAATTTAGCCTATAAATATGATCTTTTACAACCTTAGAAAATACACCCATTTAGACTTACCCATCATAGTTTAGAACTTCTAACACTTTTGGAGAATTTAGTGTTTACGTTTTGAAGTTTCTTTATTTTCGGGTTTTTGGGATTTAGTTTTTATCTCCATCTTTTGTACTCTTCGTTCTTTGTCATTATAGTAAAATTATATTTGTCTGTGGTTTTTTTTATCCTCTTCGGAGGGGTTTTTCCACGTTAAATTTGTGTGTTCAATTTCTCAATTTCTTCCGCTATTTTTAACTTGTTCGTTGCTTAATCGGGTCGATCTTCAACATCCAGGTTGTAGGCCATCTTGCCTATTCTCTTGATGACTTAAAAAAGTCTTTCGTATCACCATAAGGACTTACAATGTTGGATCTTGGATTTTTTTTATAATTTTTAAATATTTGTTTACATTTTTTAATTTTGTTCAGTTATTTAAATTTTTTATAATTTTAAATATTTTTACAATTTTTATAGATATTTTAATGTTTTTTTAATAATTTTTAATTTTTTTTGGTCCGTAGTCAATGCACAATCAATGTCGGCCAACTCTCACATCAACGGTCAATGAGGACACACGGTCTGTTTTGATTGGTTGCAGATTTTTTTAAATACTGATAACAACATGGGCAAAATGTAATGAAACTATAATTCAAGTATCAAAATGAGACAAAAAAAAAAAGTTTAAGTATCAATGTTGAGAAATTAGTATAATTTAAGGGTCAAATAATGAATAAAACCTTAATAATATGATTACAAAATTAAAGCATAATGATATACACGCTTAATTCTATAAACATGATAATTGATATTTGATTGACTTCAAATAAACAATATTTAGAAATTATTTTTTAAATGTAAATACCATAATAGTAGATTGTGTGAAATTCTATTTTTTTTTTAATATTGTGAAATTTTATTTTTTATATATAGCATCTAACTTAATTTTAATTGTCAGTTATTGAAGAATATTGTTACCACATAATAGTTTATTGTACTATTATATCTATATTAAATTTTAATCGTGTATTTAATTTGTAAAAATAGTGATAAACTTAAAAAGATTATTTTAAATGAATTTAAAATTGTTAGTTGAATAATTAAACATAAGCAAATTCAAAAGAATTTATTATGAGAATATAATTTGTAAAACACCATAAAAATTATATAAAAAAGTGGAAGGGTTTATGTTACAATTTTCTTCTAAAAAAATGCTTACTTTCTTCCTTTATCATATAGCAAAATTTTGAAACGTGAACATAGTGACGGAGCCAAGGGCTGGTAGGGGCTCTGCCCCCCTAAAATATAAAATTTTCATTTAGATCTTTTATAATTTATAAAATTTTAAATTAGTAATGATAAAATTGTACTTTGGCCCCTCAAAAATAATAAAAATTTGATTTAATCCTTCAAAATTTATAAAGATATAGACTATTACAATAGTGAAATTACATTTTTACTATTGCAAAAACATACAATTTAATTTCACTTCAAAATAATTTTCTAGCTCCACCACTGATGAATGGTAATTCTGGCCAAGAGGGGTCTTGACCCCCCAAAAAAAAAAGTTCAGAAAATTTCAATATTCTCTTGAAATTTTTTGAAAATTTTAATTAATTCCTCTAAATTTTTGAAAAATCTCGTTATACCTTTTTTTTTCTTGAAATTTTTAATTAAACTCTTCTAATTTTTTTTTTTTTTTGGAAATTCTCATTAACCTCACAAAATTTTTAAAAATTTCAATTAGATCCATCAAAATTTTGATAATTCTCATTATGCCTTTTAAATTTTTTGTAAATGAATTTAATTAAACTCAAAATTTTTAAAATTTTAATTAACCCAAAAATTTATTCTCAAGAACTGCCGCTGCAGAACTAGAGTTGGTCAATGGTTAGTAATACAAATCATAATAAACGGTGGGATAGTTGTCAAGCAATCCGTCAAGGCTCAAGCAACCTCTTCGATAGTTTTAGATCAAGTGTAAATTCACGCAAATACTCTCTTATCCCGTCTCCACTAGCATATACATGTATGCTTTCTCACTGTGTTTTGGAAATTATTCCATAGGTAATCCAATGTTTTTGAAATGGGATAGCAATCAAACTAGGTAGATTATCGATTCTCAGTTTAACTAAGATCAAATGAATTATTAAAAAATTATAAAATTTAAAAACTATATTAAAAATTATACAATTTTATTTTAATGATTTTTTAATTTAATTTATACTAGTAATTATTAATAATAAGAAAGAATGGTGTGAAACAGTGATTCCATGTTATTCTTATCACTTTCCAATATTATCATTCCCCTATTAAAAAAAAAAAGATAAAGATAACGTGAAATCAGATATTCATACCATCTTTCTCTACAAGTAATATACAGCCAAAAGGAGGAGTACGTCACAAAAAGGGAAGTACACCATCGGCCTCGGCATCGAAGACCCACCACACCTGCAACCGGGTTCGAAAGTTGAGATTAAACCACGCGGATTTGGTTACCGGGGTGCATGGTACACCGCCATTATCATCAAGCGCGACACTTCAATATACTCCAACCATTTCGTGGTCCAATTCACCCATCTTCACCGAGATGTAAAAACCGGGGAAAGACCCTTAGAGAAGATGAGCACCGTCTTTATACGCCCTTAGCCCCCTCCAGAACGTCCAAGAAAGTTCAAGAAAGGTGACAACGCGAACGCTTATCACATGAACGGCTGGTGGGAAGGGGTGATTGTTTTAGAGTTGCACGATGACAACAATGTTTTTATGTTTCACAGTGAGGTTCAGTGGCCAAAGTACTTAGTGTTTGGAGTGAATGAATTGAGGCTTCATGGAACCTGGTTTAGTGGGTATTGGACGCCACCAGTGCTGGAATCTGAGCTAGACGTGGAGGTATAAACTCTTGTCTCTTGATTCTTTCCATCTTGAATCTTGAGTATATGCAATTCTTATTTCATTGGGGTTTCTCCTTTAATATATGCTTGGTCCTTGGAATATAGGAAGTACGAAGGGAAGAGCTGAGTGAGGGAGCACTTGTTGTGGTAGTCAATGATAAAGATGGTTTGAACCGTGCTTGGTTTGCTGCAATTATTATTAAACGAGTGTGGAATAATAGGTGCATTAATCAGTATGATAGACGTCACTGGTTTCTTAGAGAAAGAGATGGATACCTTTCACATTAGGCCGTCCACCCGAAATTCCGGTGCCTGACCAGTTTGCAATGCTTGATCAAGTTGATACTTTCTACAAAAGGTGGATGATGGGAGGGTGTGATTATCTGATGATTCTAAATATCAGGTCTATTTGGTTACGCGTGAAGAAATAGAATTTAAGCACTCGGAATTAAGTCTACACTCAAGACTAGATTGATGAAAAATGGACTAAACCTTCTCCAAGTGTGTGCATCTCTAAACCCTTTATATATTCTTCAATGAAGTTCATGTATAAGGTTTTTAACTGACTTCTGGTTCATCATTTTTTTCTGCAGTGATATGAAGCCTGTGCATGATCATAGCTACACAATAAGACATCTTTTCTTTTCCTTTTTGTTGATATAATCTGTATTGTTGCCCGCTTGAAAGAGCAACCCCTTCTTCTATTCACGTTGAAGCAATCGAGCCAATATTTGTTAATTTTTTTCTTAATTTTTAATTTCATCCTGAAATTGGTAAAGCTTGGTTGGGCTTTTAAGTCTGAAACTAATTCATATTTTAAACAAGTTTTATTTTTTAAGTATAGTATTTTAATTCAAATTCTTTCAAATTTCGAATAAACTTTATCATTGAACGGTTAACTCAATCCTTAAATATTCTAATTTACATCTTCTCAACAACTCACCTGATCAAAATCGCATTTCTCCAGTTTCATTTTCTCTGTTTCATTCGTTAATCCAATAGTTCGCTCAAAGAGGAATATGTCACAAGAAGGCAAGGCCATCGACGCCCCTGCCACTGAAAATCCGATGGACCTGCAATCAGGTTCCAAATTAGTTGAGGTCAACCACGAAGACGATGTATGCCCGCGTGCGTGGTACATCTACAAACTATGATTCTTATTTCTATGGTATTCGAATTTTATTGAAGTATATTTTTCAGTCCAATCCATAAACTTCAAACTATGATTCTTTTCTAAATTGGCTCCCAAACTTCAAAACATTTTAATTATATCTACAAACTATTGATATTATATTAATCTGGTCCTTCAATTATTAAATTCGATTAAATGACATATCAAATTTTATATAACATAATTTAAAATAAAAAATAAAAATAAATTAAAACCTATAAAACCTATAAAACAAAGAGTGAAAGATAAAGTTGTTGTAGAAGTTTGGTTTAGTAAATACATCTTCACAATTTAAGCTTTTCATTTTAAACTATACCATTTTTATCATTCTTTCTCTGTCTCGCGCCAAAAGAAGTATGTCGCACAAAGGCAAGGCCATCGACGCCCCTGCCACCGAAGATTCTGACTACTTGCAACCAGGTTCCGTAATTGAGGTCAGCCACACAAACGATGATTGCCTGCGTGCGTGGTACACCGCCACAATCGTTGAGCGGCGCGCCAGTTCAATAAACGACGAGAGGTACTTGGTCCAATTCACCGATATTTACCAAGAGAGCAATAGTGGGATAAAACTCTTCATGGAGTACAACAGCGTCGATATACGCCCTCTGCCCCCTGCACTGCCACCAAGAAGTTTCAAGGCGGGTGACATAGCGGAGGCTTATTACAACAACGGCTGGTACGAAGGGGAGATTGCTTTAGTGTTGGATAATTACAACTGTATGTTTCAGATTTCATCAACGTTCTTATTGTTCGGAGTGGAACAATTGAGGCATCATATAACCTGGTTTAATGGGGATTGGATACCGCCATTGAATCTATATGTGCCAAAATCTATTTGGGTAATTCTTGTCTTTTTGGTTCTTTTCATCTTGAATCTTGGGGATATGCCATTCTTGTTTCTTTGGGATTTCTCCTTTAATTAACATTCTTGGTTCTCGGAACAGGACAATGATTCGACAGCGAAAATGATGGAGATAGCTGCTAAACAACTGGAGTGGCAGACTAACCGTGGCAGTGCAGGAACAAGCACAGCAGGGACTGGTAACATATTGAAGGAGTCTGTTCAGAAAACAAAAGAAGAAGAGTTCAGTGAGGGAGCATGTGTTGAGGTGGCCAAGATTGATGGAGATGGTTATCACCAAGCTTGGTTTGCTGCAACTATTGTTAAACCAGTGGGGAATAATAGGCACATCGTCCGGTATGAGACCTTGAGAACCGAAGATGATATTGGTTTCTTAGAGAAAGAAATGTATAGATGGCACATTAGGCCTCCTCCACCAGAAATTACAGTGCCTCGCCAGTTTAAAGTGTTTGATAGCGTTGATGCTCTGTACAAAGGTGGGTGGTGGAAAGGTATTATCACACGGGTCCTTCCTCGTGGTTCAAGATATAAGGTCCATTTGGATAACAATGGAAATGTAATGGAATTTAAGCACTCTGATTTAAGACTACATCAAGAGTGGATTTATGGAAAATGGACTAAACCTTCCCCAGGTGTGCATATCTAAACCCTTCTGTATATCAGTAGATCTGTGTTCTTGACTGATGTCTGGTTTATCATTTTTAGGTGCAGAGGTATGAAGCATGTGCATATGATCAAGAAAGTAGTCAAGATTGGAGGGTTTCTTTTTCTGCTATTTTGGCTACTCCATACTACTTTGTTGTTACCTGTTCAAAATTGATTTTGATGTTGATTTCATATATTACTGTTTTTTTTCACTAAAAGATTTATTTGTGCTCAAATTATTTGTTAATGTTTTTTTTTTTCTTAATGTGCCTAATTTCATCTTGGAAGAAATTAGTTACTTTGAAGATCTCTTTACTCTTATTTCTAAGTTACATTTATAGATATAAACTAATATGGTCGCAGGTCATCTGTCTAAAAATGGAAGAACGAATTTTTTTCAGAAAGATTAAGGATATCTTATAAAGATAACAAATATGTGATAAAATCATTTGGCGAGCTCTTAATAGCTTTAATGCTATAAAGTGGGGAGAGTTCAACCATAATACTTTAGTAAAATGACTACATGACTGAATAATGTTGTAATTAATAGATGAAGACTCGAAACTTAATTACAAATTATTTGAGCCTAATTATTGCTATAAATATCACAGGTGTAATTCGTGTAAAAAGACTTATTGTTATAGATATCACAGGTTCTCAATTTTAAAAAAAAGTTTTAAATTTTTGTTGAGTCTAAAATCATTGTTTTCTAAATTGATTTTTCAACAATTTGTATCAAAATCAAGTTGTGCGATATTTATAGTGTAAACCTGTATATTAAAATTTTCCTCTTTCTTGTTTGTTTGATTGAAATTTATAAAAGGTGGATTCTTGCATTATAAGCATGTTTTGGATTTTAAGTCTGCGAATGTATGGATATATTTTAAATTATAGTTCTTACATTTGTTAAATTTAGGGTCTAATTTAGATTTAAAAAAGTTCAGGTGTAATATAAAAATAATTATCAAGTTCATACAAAAAAATAACCCTAATATAATTTTAACAATTTTATTATAGATTCAGATCATATTTGTTCATTTTTTACTTAATGCTTAGAATTACTCATAACTCCTCCCCAATTTATAGGAAGATAATGCGTTTCAGCACACTCGAACCTACATTAACAACAATACTCATGCCAATCGAGCTGAGACTCAATTGGCTATGATTAAAAAAAAAAGTTTCTAAATTCTCGTTAGGCCTAAAATCACTGTTGTCTAAATTGATTTTTTCAACAATTAATAAAAAATCAAGTTGTGCAATATTTATAGTGTGAACCGGTTTATCAAATTTCTTCTCTTTCTTATTTGTTTGATTAAATTTGATAAGAGGTGAATTCTTGCATTATTAACATGTTTTGGATTCTAAGCATGCAAATGTATGAATATATTATAAATTGTTATAAAGTAATTTCTTTAAAAATTGTAGTTGCTACATTTATTAAGTTCAGAGTCTAATTTAAAGTAAAAAATAAAAAATAAAAAATATCAAGTTGATACCGAAAATAACCCTAAAAATTAACATTTTTTTTTCTCTAATTAATTTCTTTCATTCTTTTCCTCACAATAACCCAACTTAGGGATGAATTGACTTTTTTCTAGGCTTCATGAAAATCTCAAATACCCTTTTCTTGTTATATCTTCTTCTATTGAATTTTTTTTATTTCAAATGAATGAATTTTTTTGAATAATTTTGTTATAGATTTTAATTATATATGTTTTTTTTTTTTTGCTTAATATTTAGAACTGTTAATAACCCCTCTCCAATCTATAAAAAGATAATGCGCTTCAACACATTCGAACTCACATCTACCTATATTGACAACAATACTCATGTCAATCAAGCTAAGACTCAATCGATAACGTATGAAAATATTCTTAAATTTAATGCTTAATGTTTATTCTGATAATTAATGAGAAATTTAATGAAATATAATATTTTTATAAATGAAGAGTAATTGGGTAAAAATTGATTACAGAACTTGTACTGCTTTCTTATTTTGTTTTGAAAATAAAGATTAAGTCATTAGGATAAAAATAAAAATAAAAAAGCACATGCCTCAATCGAGTAATGGGCAAAACAAACTCGAGTAAACAGGTTTATCCGTTACATTCAATCTAGAAGCCCGACAGTTGAATTAAAAACGAATAATGAACAAAGTTCAAACACAAACTATCACTAAACGAAATATTTTTACAGCATCCATTAAGCTTTTCATTTTAAACTATATCACATAAAAATTGACATTTTATTTCACGGTTAAATTAATGATTTTACTAATGAAAAGATATTATTGATATAAATTTAAAAAATTAAGGGTATAATTAGAATATTGATTTTACTAATGAAAGGATATTATTGATATAAATTTAAAAAATTAAGGGTATAATTAGAATATTTTAAAGTTGGGACCAAATGAAAACAAAATAAAAGAATTAAACGATTACTCATGCACCGTTATTCAATCCAACAGTCTGTTCACCGTTATGCATTGATTGGCAGATTATATCAGCTCAGCCTGATCAACATCCCATTTCACCATTTTCATTCATCATTCTCTATTTCTCTGTCACCCGCCAAAAGAACGGAATATGTCAGAAAAAGGCAAGGCCATCGACGCCCCTGCCACCGAAGATCACCGTACCTGCAACAGGGTTCCAGAGTTGAGGTCAACCCCCAAAACAATGATAGCCCGCGTGCGTGGTACACCGCCACAATCATCGAGCGGCGTGCTACTTCAACAAGTGACAAGAGGTACGTGGTCCAATTCACTGATCTCTACCAAGACAGAAACAGCTAGACAAAACCCTTCATGGAGTACAACAGCGTCTATATACGCCCTCTGCCCCCTCCACTGCCACCAAGAAAGTTCAAGGTTGGTGACATAGTGGAGGCTTATTACGACGACGGCTGGTACGAAGGGAAGATTGCTCAAGTGTTCCATAATGACAATTATATTTTTCAGATATCACCAATGTGTTTAATGTTTGGAGTGAATCAATTGAGGCTTCATAGAACTTGGTTTAATGGGAATTGGATACCGCCATTGGATGAATCTGAGCTAGCTGTGGAGGTATAAATTCTATTTGGGTTTTTCTTGTTTCTTGATTCTTTTCATTTTGAATCTTGAGTATTTTGCAATTCTTTCTCGTTTCTTTGAGGTTTCTTGGAATAGGCAGAAGATTCAACGGAGAAAACGATGGATATAGATTCTAACGAAGGTGTGAAACTGGAGCCTGAGACTGACAACGCAGAAGCAAGCAAATCAGGGACTGGTAGCATATTGGATTAATGGAAAATGGACAAAACCTTCCCCAGGTGTGTGCATCTCTAAGCCCTTTTGTATATCAGTAGATATTTGTTCTTCAGTGATGTGCTTGTACAATTTTTTTAGCTAATGTCTGGTTCATCTTTTTGTGGTGCAGAGGTATGAAGCATGTGCATGATCATAAAAGTAGTCCAGCTTGGAGGGTTTCTTTTTCTGCTGTTTAGCTACTTCATATTACATCTTTCTCTGTTTGAACTGTGCAAAAGTTCACCATTTTAACTGTTCTTATTCTGCTTTTGACCTACTTCATATTACATCATTGTTGCCTGCTAAAAATTGATTTTGATGTCCATATATTAGTGTTGAATTATATTCAAAATGGAATCATTTTAAATTTTTCCTCAAACCCGTGTATATTTGGGCAGTAAGAATTAATTGTTGGGCGGTAAAGTTTCTTTCCTATGCAGGTAGAAGCAACTCATTCAAGCAGTACTTTTTCATGTACAGAATTTGTGGGCTAGGCTTGTCATCTTCCCCATAGCAATAATTAAGAAGATCAATCAGTTGTGTTTGAGATACTTATGGAAGGGGAATGGAGAGCTAGTGTGAGTTGGGATATAGTTTGTAAACCGAAATCTGAGGGAGGTCTTGGACTTAAGGACATTCAAAGTTGGAACCAAGCTTGTATTATTCAACACATTCGGGCTATTCTAATGCAAGCAGGGTCTGGATCACGACATATGTTTTGAAAGAGAGGAGGTTGATGCAGAATAGTAGTTGGAGCTGGAAGAAATTGCAGAAACTAGGGCACTTGGCTGCTCATGTTCTTCGGATAGGGAATGGAAACATAGAAAGGCCTTATTCGGTTGGTAAAGCTGGGAAAGTTTTGTGCAGTAAGTCTGGTTTCCACTTTACGTCCTTAAGCATTCAAAGGTTGCTTGGACGGCAATTCTAAATAGGTTACCAACAAAGGATCGGATCGGTTGTTTGCATGGGACTTGAATGTTGATGATAGGTGTATGTCCATATATTTTTTTTATTTATTGAATTTTTACATATAGATAATTTATCATTTTTTAATGTTGATATTATAGTATTTTATATATTATTATAAATTTAATTTTTATATATACACGATTTAATAGGGTCAAAATTTTTTTAAAAGTCAAGTTTAAGTGAGATAAATCGCGTTTGAGGCAAATCTGACTTGACTTGAGATTTTTATAAAATACCCTTGATATATATAAATAAATATATTAAGTTCTTTATTTACTTCAAAATAAAAATAAAACAATTAAAAATGTAATTTTATATGTTTCAAAATAAAAAATAAAATAATTAAATTAAATTCAAGTTGGAATCGAAATCAAGTTTGCTATTAAGTTTTGGATTTAAGTTTTGGACAGATTTTTTACTTAAGAATCAATGTCGAGATAGATTAATTAAGCTTCGGATCAGAGTCGAGACACGTAAAAATCTACTCGCCTCATTGCCATCCTTAACTTAAATCTTCCTTAATTTCGAACCAATCTTTAAATTTGGATAAATAACTCAAACTTTGAACAAGGAAATATTTCTTCTAAGTAAAATCGCTTATAATATATATTTAGACCAAGCTGCGTGTAAAATGTCAAATCACATAACAACACTGAATAAAATAACTCAAAAAGTTTAAAAACTAAGCATTTCACCATTTTCATCTCTATTCCCCGTTCCGGCCAAAAGGAGGAGTTTGTCAAAAAAAAAAAAAGAAGTAACCCATCGGCTTCAACCTCGAAGACCCACCGCACCTGCAACCAGGTTCCACAGTTGAGATTAAACCCCCGAATATGGTTACCAAGGTGCATGGTACACCGCCACTATCGTCCAACCCGATAATCCAATAGACTCCAAGAGGTACTTGGTCCAATTCACCCATCTTGGAAAAGATGAAAAGACCGGGACAAGACCTTAAGGGTGTTCAACGTCATCGATATATGCCCTCAGCTCCCTCCACTACGTCCAAGAAAGTTCAAGCAAGGTGACGAAGCGGACGCTTATCACAAGCACGGCTGGTGGGAAGGGGTGATTCTTGAAGACTTGAATAATGGCAACTATCATTTTACGTTTCACAGTGATATTCAGGGGCCAAAGATCGTAGAGCTTGAAGTGAATCAATTGAGGCTTCATAGAACCTGGTTGAGTGAGCATTGGATACCGCCAGTGCAGGAATTTGAGCTAGCTGTGGAGGTATAAACTCTATTTAAGTATTTCTTATCACTTGATTCTTTCCGTCTTGAATCTTGAGTGTATGCAATATTCTTGTTTCTTTATGATTGGTTCTTGGCATATAGGAAGTACAAAGGGAACAAGAGTATAATGAAGGAAACCTTGTTGAGGTGCGCAATGATGAAGCTGATTCTAACCGTGCTTGGTTTTCTGCAATTATCGTTAAACCAGTGGGGATTAAAAGGTACATCATTCAGTATACGACCTTGAGAACTGCAGATGTTAAATTATGGAACAAAAATAAAAGGAAGAGCTGGAAAAAGAATACTCACTTTCATTAAGTCTTTAGTGCATAATATATAAACGACTATTGCTGATGCAGTGGTTCAGCAAGTATTACATCAAAAGATTGTATCACCTAACCAATTACAAACTGATACATTAGGTGTATCATGCTTGACTGTTTACAACTGCTCTGTCAAGTTAAAATATCAAAAAGGTTGACATACACTCTTAGAATATCTAAGAAAAATCTCAGTCATCTAATACTCCTCCTTGAGATTTTTCTTGGAGACTCCAAGCTTTGTTCTTAGAAACTCAAATCTAGGCCTTGAGACAGCCTTAGTCAGAACATCTGCAACTTGATCTTCAGATTTGCAATATCTAACATTGATTTCACCAAGTCTTTCAGCTTCTTTAATTGCATGAAATTTCACATTAATATGCTTAGTTCTTCCATTCTGGACTGGATTTTTGGTGATAGCTATAGCAGATTTATTATCCACCCAAATTGTAGTAGCTTCATTAATATTTTGTTCCAAGTTAGCCAAGATCTTTCTAAGCCAAATGGCTTGATTAGCTTCCATAACAGCAAAGTCATACTCAGCTTCAACTGAGGATTGAGCCACCACATCTTGCTTCTTTGAATTCCATGCAAATGTACCACTTCCAAAAGAAAAAACATAACCTGAAGTGCTTTTGCAGTCATCCACACTTCCAACCCAATCACTATCAGCATAACCTTCAAGCTTGCAACTATCATTCTTCAAATACCATATGCCATAGTTGAATGTACCTTTAATGTATCTCATAACCCTTTTAGCTGTACCATAATGAGTCTGACTAGGAGCTTGCATGAATCTAGATAATAAGCTTGCAGCATACATTATATCTGGTCTAGTAGCAAACAAATATAACAAGTTGCCTATCAAACTTCTACAAATGAAAGCATCAACCTTTTCGGAATTATCTGACTTAGACAACTTCTCATTCAAAACCAGTGGAGTAGCTACTGGTTTGCAATTTTCTATTTTGAACTTCTTCAAAACTTCCAGAGCATACTTTCTTTGAGAAATAAAAATGCCAGCATCAGATTGGTGAATTTCCATACAAAGAAAGTATTTCATATCACCCAAATCAGACATTTCAAACATATTTTTCATTCTTTGTTTGAACTGCTCCATGGACACTTCATTATCTCCTGTAACGAGCAAATCATCAACATACAATGAAACAATGAGTTGCTTCTCATCCTCAATCTTTTTAACATACAACGTAGCTTCACTTCGCTTCTTATAAACCCTTTTTGCAGCAAATAGGAGTTAATTCTACTATACTAGGCTCTAGGAGCCTGTTTCAGCCTATAAAGAGCTTTGTGAAGCTTATACACTTTGCCATCATTTTCAGAACCTTGAAAACCTTCTAGTTGTTCCACAAATATCTCCTCCTCAAGCAAACCATTTAGGAATGCTGACTTTAAATCAAGGTGATAAACTTTTCAGCCTTTCATTGCTGCTAAGGCTAGTAAAAGTCTTATAGTGTCATGCCTTGCCACAGGAGCAAAAGTGTCTGAAAAATCAATTCCTTGTTACTGAGAATATCCTTTCACCACCAATCTAGCCTTATGTTTGTTCACAGAACCATCTGAATTTAATTTGGTTCTATAAATCCACTTAACACCAATCACCTTGCAATTTTTTAACCAGTCAACAAGTTGCCAAGTTGAGTTTTTCTCAATCATTTTGATCTCATCAATCATTGCTGCTCTCCATTCATCATGCTTAGCAGCTTCTTCATAGCTTGTAGGTTCTAATGTAGCCACATTGCACCTAGCATAAACCTCATCTAATGATCTAGTGCCCCTAACTGCAAATTCAGTATCACTTTCAAATTTTGAAATTTGTTCTTGAGACATAACAATTGGTGTTTGTGCTGCAATTTCATTTTTCTCCCAATTCCACTTTGCATGCTCGTTAAACTTGACATTTTTGCTGACAAACACTTTCTTGGTAGTTACATTGTACAACCTGTAGCCTTTGGAGTTGCTACTATAACCCAAAAATACTACAACTTCAGCCTTTTTATCAAGCTTACCTTTTTTTACTTCTGGTACAAGAAAAAACAAACACATCCAAAAACTATGAGATGTTCAATTGAAGGTTTCACACCCTGCCAAGCTTCATGAGGAGTTTTTCCAACCAAGGCTCTTGTAGGTAACAAATTCAGCAAGTATACTGAGGTGTTCACAGCCTCAACCCAAAATACTTTTGGAAGATCCTTTTCAAACAGCAAACATCTAGCCATCTCCATAATTGTTCTATTTTTTCATTCACTCACTCTATTTTGTTGAGAAGTGTAGAGAACAGTAAATTGTTGCTGAATTCCAAGTTGTTGACAAAAACTAGCAAATTCCCTTGAGTTGTACTCAATCCCATTATCAGATCTCAATTTCTTCATTAAACAGCCCGATTCAACTTTAACCATACTCTTGAACCATTGGAATGCCTCAAATACTTCTAATTTTTTTTTGAGAAAATATGCCCAGCACATTCTAGTGTAGTCATCCACAAATAAGAGAAAGTATCTGCATCCATTAAGAGATGGAATACTCATAGGTCGACACACATCTGTGTGCACTAGTTGTAGCTTCTCTGTAACTCTTGAGCAGCTTTTATGTGGGAAGGGAAGCTTTGCTTGCTTTCTAAATTGACATGCAATGCATACATCAACTTTGTCATAGATAACAGGTGGATTTTTAACAAGTTTATATGCATGCATATATCTCAAGGCTGAATTATTATAATGCCTAAGTCTTTTATGCCATAAGATAGAATCATCCACTGCACTAGCATAAGCATTCAAATCTGATTGTTTCCATTCTATAAGAAAACTTTTGTTCTTCATTTTGACTGTCATCAATTCAAAACCAGTAGGATCAAAAATGAAACATGACATATCTTGAAAGTGCAAAACATAGTTCTTTTTTAACATTTGTCCCACACTCAACAAACTTTGGCTTATATCAGGTACAAATAGAAGATTAGAAATAAACTTTGTACCTGAAGAAGTTTCGACTTCAATCATTCCTTTTCTTTTGACATCCACAAGCTCTCCATTTCCAATCTTCACCTTGGAGACATAGGACTTGTCCAACTCCTTAAAGAGGCTTGCATCATGAGTTATATGATTGGTGCATCCACTATCCACCAGCCATGTTTCTGTTCCACTATTTGTAGCATAGCAAGTAGCAATAAAGAGAACTTCTTCTTCTTGCTCGAGCTTTTCAACAACTTAAGCTTGGCCCTTTTGATTTGCTTTGTTTTTACAAACCTTCTCCACATGTCCAAGTTGATTACAAGCTCTACATTTTACCCCTGGTCTAAACCAGCAAAACTTTTCAATATGATTTCTTTCCTTGCAATAAGAACAAGGTGGATACCTTCCTTTTTTACTTTCCCACTTGTGGTCATCTCCTTCTTTCTTCTCTTTTTTTTTCTTTCACCAGATTGCTTTTTTCCAAAATTGTTACTGCCATGTTTGTCTTTGAGCTTAACTTGAAAAGCTCCTTTAGTTGACTCCTCAAGCCTAATAGCCCTTCTATGCTCCAAAGCTTGAAGAGCATTTACAACTTCTGTCAAGGTAAGTTTTGAGATGTCTTTTGAGTCTTCTAGAGAGAGAGGAAATTTTTGACTCAAACCTCTCTAGAACACTGACCAGTACCTTTTCAACTATCCTCTTGTCCAGTAACTCCTCCCCATGCAACCTGATTTGGTTTACGACCTTCATAAGCCTATCAGAATACTCCTTAACAGTCTCTGACTCTTTCATCTTTAGAACCTCGAACTCTCTCCACAAATTCAGCACTTGAATCTTCCTTGTTTTGTCACTTCCTTGGAACTCTTCCTTGAGCTTGTCCCATGCATCCTTTGTAGTTTCACAGGTCATTATCCTTGTGAAAATCACATCTGTTATAGTAGAGTGAATACAAGAGAGAGCCTTGTATTTCTTAGCTACCTCCTCACTGTGTTGCTTGATTTGAGCAATAGTTGAATTTGCTCTTAAGGGAGGCACATCTCTACTTGTTTCTACAGCATCCCACAAGTCAAAAGCCCTCAGGTATGCCTTCATCTTCACTGCCTAAATAAAGTAGTTTTCTCTTGTGAATACAAGAGGATTTGGGATTGCAAAGCTGCTGGAAGCCATATCAGGTTCTAAAAAGTTTTTAGTGCAAAAGAAAAAGGGTTTTTTTTCTGGTTTTTCAGCTCACACGGTCCCTCAAGATCAATTTTTTAAGCTTTTGATACCATGTTAAGTTATGGAACAAAAATAAAAGGAAGAGTTGGAAAAAGAAGACTCACTTTCATTAAGACTTTAGTGCATAATATACAAAAGACTACTGTTGTTGCAGTGGTTCAGCAAGTATTACATCAAAAGTTTGTATCACCTAACCAAATACAAACTGACACATTAGGTGTATCATGCTTGATTGTTTACAACTGCTCTGTCAAGCTAAGACATCAAAAAGATTGACATACACTCTTAGAATATCTAAGAAAAATCTCAATCATCTAATAGAAGATAACACTAATTTCTTAGAGAAAGATGTGGATACCTTGCATATTAGGCTTCGCCCACCGGCTATTGTGATGCCTGATCAATTTGTAATGCTCAATCAAGTTGATGCTTTCTACAAAGGTGGATGGTGGAAAGGTGTGATTATTAAAGTCCTTTCTGATGATTCTAAATATAATGTCTATTTGGTTACACATGAAGAAATATAATTTAAACACTCGGAATTAAGGTTACACCAAGATTGAATTGATAGAAAATGGACTAAACCTTCCCCAGGTGTGTGCATCTCTAAACCCTACTGTATGTCAGTAGATAAGTGTTCTTCAGTGATGTTCGTGTACAAGTTTTCAACTAAGGTCTAGTTCATATTTTTTGCTACAGTGATATGAAGCATGTGCATGATCATAAACGTAGTCAAGCTTGAAACGTTGCTTAATATGGCATCTTTTCTTCTTTCTTTCTTCTTTTTTGACACTATCTTTCTCCATTTTAACTGTGCAAAAATTCAGTAATTGTTGTTTTTTTTTTACTTTTTTAGCTGCTTCATATTACATCATTGTTGCCTGCTTAAAATTGATTTTGATCGTCTGAAAATTCCCAGGATCGTAAAGAGTTCGTTTCTTCCTTTGGACAATCTTCAAGTAGCGATTGCTTACCAATTTGGAGAGATCGAGGCGCGGATTAGCTGTGGATCCTTCATGCCCAGTCTGCGCTTACGGTTCTGAAGACATCTTGCACACTATTCATGATTGTACCATTGCCAAGGACGTTTGGAAACAGGTAATCCCGAGCACTCAACAGTCAAATTTTTTCTCTAATCCTATGCATGAATGGTTGTCTCTCAATCTACAGATCAAACCAAACCCTCACGGGGAGGAATCCAGCTGGGCATGCCTATTAAGACTTTTGGCTTGGCATCTTTGGAAAAACAAAAACCTCTTTAAATTTCTTATGTATTTTTTAACAATTCATTTTATTTGGACCAATCAAACTACGATAGTCTAATCAATTAAATCACCGATCCATTTTCAAAAATATTGATTTATTTATTCAAAAAAATAGGTGATGTGGCACACTCCTTGCATTCCATATCATTTTTTTGTAACAACAATAATGGCTGGATAACGTGCTTGCGTTTGGAAACTTCATGTACTAAACTGAAAAAATAAAAATTTTCAAATATCAAAGTGATAATTAGATGCCACTTTGGAGGCAAATAGTACATTAATCCTATAAAAAATTGAGTGAAGAATATGTGTCAGCTAAAGGACGTGTTGGATTTGAAGATCCCTTTTAGATTTAACTTTGAGCATATTCTAAGGATTAAAATTGACATTATACCATTGTTTTAAAATCGAGATTTATATGTTTATTTGGAGAGGTGCCAGAAGTATAATTTGAACGGCATAGATAATATATTAAAAAACTTAAAAATAATTATTTTTTTCTATTAATACTTTTCTTAAAAAATTAAAAACACATTTTGTAGTTTTTTTTTTTCAATTTTAATATTGAATAAATAGGTCTTTGTCACAAAATTAAAATAATTTAACTCTCACTAATTAATCGTACCTATTCTTTTCATTAATATGATAATAAATTTAACCCTCAAAATTTATATATCTTGTCAATTGGGTATTAATTTAATAAATTTAGTCCATAACATTTATACATCCCGTTAATATTTACAGTCTATATATAAAAATCAAAGATTAAATTTATTATTATATCAATCAAAATTATATAAAATTGATTAAAAATATTAAAATTGTAATTACAATTCATAAATACTTAATTTCAAAATTGATAATCTTTTAATTTTTTTTTAAAAGGGACCAAATTGTTAAATTGAAAGAGACAGGTCTCTTTACCTAAAGAAAATTAATGTAGTTGTTTCGGGGTTGCGTGCACGTTTCTTGGCCACGTGACTAAACAACTCTGTTGTGTCCACTCTTTCCCAGAAATTCATATTTTCTGATATAATATTATTATATAAATTTATTGCTTTATGAATAAATCAATTAATTTATTGGTAAAACTTAAAAGTAACATAAAGTATTGTATTTAGACTTATTTATGAATAGATTATTCATTCAAATTCGAACATCTATGAAATTAGATAAAATTTGAGTAAAAATATTAAATTAAAAAAATAAACTTTAATAAAAAAATTAAATGCGTTTAAAATAAAAATTAAACTCGATTTTGAACATTTAAAGCTCAAAATTAACTTATTTTTAAATTTATAATATTTTATATTATTTATTTTTATATATTATGTAATTTAAAAAATATTAAGAAATAATTTACTCTCATATAAACATTAAAATAATATTAATATAATTATATAAAATTTTTCAGTAAATAAAAATTATAAAATCATTAAATATTAATATAATATAATATTTAAAAAAATAAAAATGATATAAACAAACTTTAAATAAATTAGAATTAATTTTTTGCAAATATGAACGGATTTAAATAAAATTTTAAACACATATTTCAAGTCAGGTCAAACTTGAACAAGCAAAAATATATTAATATCATATTTCAACTTAACCCATGAACACCTTATTTATATTAAAAATCAAATTGTATTCAAAAAATGAGTAAATTAATTTTTTCATATTTAATTAAAGAACAAATTAATTTATTCTATTAAAAATTTCATCCGTTAAATAAGATAGTTAAGACGTAAGAACCAATTTTTAACCATAAAAATTTGAAATAAAGCAAGAAAAAAACAAAATCCTACCTTTTATACTAGACCATGCATATGATACAACTATACTTCTATGGGTAAATAAATCATGTGGTTGTCCAATGCAGACCACCATTTTTTTTATATATTTTTTCTTTATGTTTTTTGCTATACAATAAATGGAACAAATTATCATCATGAATCATATGAAGAACATTGAAAAAGAAGTTTACAATTCTTTTAGGGGGTTACCAGAAAATACCATCATCAATTGCTGTTAATGCGGGCGGTTCATCATCTTCCTCCTCTATCTCCATCTCCATCTCCGGGATTGGTCCTCCGGATCCGAATTCAGGTGACTCTATATCTGCAAGGTTCTTTAAATCGACAATTGAAAGCTCGTCTAAACGTTTTACCACCAAGTCTGCAGCCCTGAGCTCGTAGACAAGATGCTTGCTTGCAACAGCAACGCACTTCATCCGTGCCTCATGAGCTGCCTCGACGGTCTGGTTAGAGTTTCCGAATACAATGCACCGCTCTGCAATGAACTCTAGAAGTTGTGCAGCGTATATAAACATTTCCGGATCGGGTTTTCCTCGACATACATCCTCTGCTGCCACAATGGCACTGAAGCACTCTCCGATGCCGATTGTTCTGATTGCTGCCTCTAGAGTTTTCCTCGGTCGAGTCGAGACCAAAGCCATTGGAATATTGTAATGCATCAAAATATCCACAAACTCACTAGATCCATCACAAAGTCTATACACCCCACCTTGTAAAGATTGGTGAATTTCTTCTTTCCTTGCGGCCATTCTTTTAACCGATGCCGGGTCTCTAGACCAACACAAGATTTCAGAAATCGCTTGCTCATTCTTCGTCCCTTCTATTATTCTCAGCATAAAGGCTGGAATAGGGGGTCGGCCTTCTTCTTCAGCGAGAGTCAACCATGCTTGCTTCTCAAGCTCGGGGTTATCTTTAATTATAACTCCTTCCCATTCAAAAATAGCCGCTATCCAACCGCAACCCATCCTTTCATGACGAAGCCGGGGATTACGCAAGGAAGGCTTATCGGCTCTATTTTCCGGTGGCCACGAATCAGGTTTTTGAACAATACCAGCCTCGATTTCATCCTTCCAATTCTTAGGCGGTCTTTCTTTGTTTCTATACGCATGCACCTCCTTTGTCAGCTCTATGGCACGAGCCTCAATCCCTAAATTAACTACCAAATCGGCTTTCAACCTCTGTAAAATAGGCGACAAAACAATTCTTCTGCCGGTAACTTCTGTAACTCGGACTCGATAATTGCTCGGCTTCTGTTTGCCGGAAATGTCCCTAACAGAAACTCTACCATGCAAAGGACTATGACCAAGAAGAGATGTCGTTGCAATTGACTCCATCACTGCCATTTTCAACCAAAACTATAACTTTTACAAATTCACCTATTAAAACCCGATCCTTCTAAATTATTTGCAGAAAAGTCCACACAAATCCAATCAAATGAACACCAAAGGAAAATTAAAGAACCGAAAAGAAAATTCAACTTTCCTCGAATTTGCACCACAATTCACACATCAACATCCAAAAAAAACACCCAAAGATTGAAGTAAAAAAAGCTGCAAAAACCAAGTTCTCAAATGATTCTCTTTGACCATAAAAGGGCAAAGAATAAAACAATTTGTCTCACAATAAATAAATAAATAATCCAACTTTATCATCAAGCAAACTACCTCTAAACATACCCTTCAAGTCAAACTAAGCATAACCCAAAAACCCAAATTCTCAAAATAAAACAGGAAGAACAATTATAGAAAGCAATAAACTCAAAAAAAAACCCAGAAATTAAAAAGTTGAATAAAAATACATAAATGGAAAAAATATGCAATTATTATAATTAAAACAAATCAAAGGAGGAAAGGAATAATGAAGAAGAACCTGGAAACCAAAGAAATGAAGACCCAAAATGAGATAAACTTAGATTCTTCAATTAAAAATCTGTGAACCTGCCATTTTAGTTGTTTCTTGAACAAGTTGGTCTCCCTTTTTTTTTTTTTTTTTTTTTTGCGTGTGTGGTATATAATTAAAATAAAAAATTAATAACAATCATTATATAGAGTTTATAAAAGAGAGAGAGAAAGAGTAGTGGAAGTGACTGGCTGGCCGTACACCTGTCGGTCATAAAATTTAACCTTCTGAATTTTAGGGGTTATATATGAAAATATATTATTATAAATTTGATCAAATTATGGTTTTAATCCTTTATTATGTTCAAATTTTGTACAAATGAAGACCTGTGGCAAGCCGAAAGGCTATGGGAGGGATAAACTTCACTGGACCTTGAAGGCTACTAGAGGCTGTTGAAAACGCAGCGTAAACAAAGTTTGAGAAAAATAAGAGTTTTAAAATATTAAAACTAGATATATTTAAAATAATAAATACCTAATTAAAATTATATCTTTTTTATTCATTTAGAATGAATACTTCGATCGAGTAGTATTTTCCGTTATCCTCAAGTTCATGACTACTAAATGTGAGCTCACTTCGAATCATAAAATCTTCCACAAAATTATCAATAGAGCAATTTCGTAATTTTTTTAAACTTCAAGGTCAAGTTGTAAATAAAAAAATATCTCTAGAAATTTTTAAAAATAATTTTTTCAGCAGAGTTTATAAAGTTCAACTTTAATCAAACTTACTCACTTTAATATTAAATTAATATAATATTTATTAAGATAAATATTATATTAAATTTAATATTAAGTCTTATTAAATTAATAAAATATTTATCTATAATAAATATTAAATTATATAATATTAAATTAATAAAATATTATTAAAATAAGTATTAAATTTAATATGAATGAAATTCTTCCACTACTCAACCACCAGAGAACTAACTCACCAACCATCTGCCAGCCATCGAAATGCCATCATCATAGGTGTAACACCCTCACGGCATCTCGAGCCGATTCGACTTCTACCAATTCGATTCGGGTTAATGACGATCCGATCGGTTCGATCTAGCCATCGGTTGGACCATCAACCCGATTTCACATATTGGACCTAATTTGACTAGTTTTGGGTCTCGATCTCGGTTTTTGGTTCTCGAGCTCAATTTTTTATCTCAAGTCCAATTACCCATTGAGTCAATTGTCCAACTTGAAAAATTAATTTCTAAAAATATCATATTAATTTTATTTATTTTATTTTATTTTATCAAAATTAATTTTCTCAAAAATCACTTAGATTTTTCAAATTAATTTTTAAAGAAAATTCTTTAATTAAATTATTTAATCAAATTCTCTAGTTGAACAATTATCATGACTACCTAATTTAATTTCACATCGAATAAATCGATTCAATTAAATTATTTTCAAAGTCATAGAATTTTCTTCCTATTCAAATGCAGTCTGATCAAGTTTTTGTTGAGCTAACGAAAAGATCAATTAGACATATAAAATTAAGCTTTAGTTTAATCATAAAGTATTGTTATACCTCCCCACAAATGAAGGCACGTAGCAAGCCGAAAGACCACTGGAGGGATAAACTCCACCAAACCTTGAAGGCTACTAGAGGCTTCACCTTTCGTCCTAACCATCCAAATAAGTGGAAGATAATCATTCAAGAAAGTTAGTCATTTGTTCTTCCAAGCACTCGGCCTTCTGTTAAGAGTGTGATCTCTTTGGTCACCAGATTTCATGTGAGTTTAATCACTCTATACAACTGAATAAAAGTGAGAGTCAAGATTTGTCCCATCATAGACATCCTTATCCCAACAAAAACATCCGTCCCACACATCTTGCAATAATAGCTTGATGGCAAGTCCAACACGTTAGAATTATCCTCCACGGGACCCCGCCTATACATACCCACAAAGACGATAAAGAAAAGATCGATTCTAAAATATACTAGCTTAGACTCTGCCCTCTTACTCTCAGCACTCCACCCCCAAATTCTCTTTATTTTCCCCTCTTTATAGCCTTCGACTCTTCGCCTTGACTGGGTGAACCGACCTCCAACGACACTACCACATGCTCCTCCATACTCCTCCCTTGTTGTATCATTGTATCAACAAGTATAAATGTGAAAAATAAAAGAAACATGTGTTCAAATATTATTATATGTATATTTTTCTATTTGTTATATAAAAGATATAAAATGAGAGAAACACTCTCAAAATAGTATAATTTACTTGGTAAAATAAAAGTATTTTCGTATTTTTCTAATTGAGCTGGTACTTAATTAATCTGTGACACCGAGTTAATCGGAAATCCTATAATAAGTATATAGATAAAGAGGTGAAATTATGCCAAATCAAAATAAAAGAATAAAATCTCAAATTGAACATAATAAAGGGACTAAAATTAGAATTTGACCTTCAATGTTACATGATATTCATTATAATGTTTTGAATTATTTGAAACTAACAAAGAGATAAAAGAAAAACTAGATTATGGTACACCAACAATGTGCGTAAAAATTTTATCTAACAAAATTTAAAAAATTCAACATATCAACTAAATATGTTTTGATTGAAATGGTAAGGTTGAGATGTTTTATCTTCAAATTTTATTATCCTTATATGAGTTTGTTCAATACTTCAATGCTGGATTAATTACTAGTTCAAATTTGATTAAAAAATATATATTTCTTTTGGGAATTAGTTGGAATGTATTCCTATTTATTAATAGATTTTTTATTTGCATGACTCGTAATGAGAAATACTAGTTAAAAAGTATTTGTAACTAATCAAATAGACGGTTGTAATTAATCAAATATGCGATTTTGATTTATTATTAGGTATTTTAAGTTTTTTTTTCTTGGATAATGAGAGAAGTTTCAAATTTCAAGATTTGTTTGAAATATTTAATAATTTGATTTATAATAATGAAATTCATTTTTTATTTGTTAATGGGTTTTTATTAGAATGTATTCTTATTTATTAATAAGTTTCTGTTCACATGACTTACGGTGACAAACGTTTGTCAAAAATTATTTGTAATCTAATAAGCAAATTTTGTTTATTATTAGAAATCTTAGGTTTTTATTGGACCGTGGAAGTTTCAAATTTCAAAATTTGTTCAAAATATTTAATAATTTGATTTATGATAATGAGGTTCACTTTTTACTTGTTAATAAGGTTTTTTATTGGAATGTATTCTTATTTATAAATAGATGTTTGGTTCACATGACTCGCAACACTAAACGCTTGTCAAAAAGTATTTGTAATTAATCATATAGACGATTTTGGTTTATTATTAGGATTTTTAAATTTTTATTAAATAATAGGAAGTTTCGAATGTTAAGGTTTATTTGAAATATTTAATAACTTGATTTATAATATGGAGTTCATTTTTTATTTGTTACTCTGATATTTTTGAAGAAGAAAAAAACAAGATGTCTATTAAATTTCATATAGTTTATTTCACTAATAACATACGAACACTTACTTCACATTTGGAATTGCACAAAAAGTGCAAGTATTTTTTTTTTTCTAGATTTCATATTAAAAGATCATTTTAACCTCAAAATAATATTTTGTACTTTGTAAAAATAATGAATTTTTGATAATTTTATAACTAAGTTGGAAATCGATTTATGAATGATATCAACTCAATCAAAATATTAAATATAGTAAAAACAAGATAAGTATAAAATAAAATTATTCTTAAAACATATATCCATGTATATATAGTATTAGGGATGAGAAGACAATAACACAATCTTTTCCTCACATTGTTTGTAGAGGAAAACCCGTGGAATTTTAAACTTCAAGTTGTGGCCTATTGATTGAGTGTTTACTTTCCTCATGAATAATTCAAGTTATAATCATCGTTGTAAAAATAACTGTGAGATTCGTTTAGGGGTGCATATTTTTCATTTTTAACCAAATTAAATGATCAAACCGAATTAATTTAGTTAATTGATTCAATTGTAAAATTTCTTTCAATCTACTTGTAACAATTTTTTTTACTATAATTTAGGCTTCACATTGGACCAAATCAATTGATTTGGAACCTATTTGGAATAATTGATTGCACTACTACCCACACAAATAACTTTTTAACACCTCTATTTTCTTTTGGATCTTAATTTTTTTGTGTTTTATCCGAACTTTTTAGAGTCTTTTTGCAAGTGACTTGAAAGATGTTACTCATTTCTTATTTTAATATCTTACATGGGCTAGCCAATGAGTTATAAAGGGCTAAAAATGATTTTTTTTTTTAAATATGTTTTTAATTTTTAGAGTTAGGACTAAATTGACATATATTTTAAATGTTGAGGGGCTAATTTATTAATTTTTTTAGAATTAGAATTAAAATGATAAATTTTGTAAACATTGAGGGCTAAAATTGTTGATTTTTTTTTTATATATTTTGGATCAAATTGATACAATGTGTAAATATTAGAGGGCTAATTTTGTTACAAGACCAATAAAAATGCCCACATCAGCTCATAGTGACTAAGATATTTAATTTCAAAAAATTTAGTGACTAAATTAAAAAAATCAATAATTGGGTGATCAAAATTGAACGAAATGGTTGATCATTTTTATAGTTTACCCATAAAAAATAATTTCCAGCATTGATTTAACTTCCACGTCATCATTGAAAAAGAATTTAACAAAGGGGCTAAAATCCACGTTTCGAAATGTATAAAAACTAATTTATCTTTTTTTTTGGTAGAGGGTTGAAATGCAATCCGCCCCTAAGTACAAGAGTTTTCCTGGTACTTTTATCTATTATGGTACACTTACGATGTGGGTAAAAAATTTATCTAACAATTTTTAAAAATATATATTTATAAACTAAATATGCTTTGATTGAAATGTTAAACATTATGATGTTTTAGGTTCAAATTCCATTATGTGCAAATATTATTTTACCCTTAAATTAATATTTATTTCTTTATAAAAATAATGAGCTTTCGGTAATTTTACAATTGAGTTGGAATCCAATTAATAAATGACATCAATTTAATCAATATTTTTTTTTTTAATAATCTCATTATAGGTTCAGATTAAATTTACTTTTTTTGACACAATACCTAAAACTATTCATAGCTCCTCTCAACCCATAAATAGGAGGATAATACGCTTTAGTACACTCGAATCCATGTCCTCCTGCACCCAATCATCTTCCCTCTATAAATACCCTCTCAACATCTGGGTAAAAGGAGAGACAACATGTATAGTCAAAACTTTGTCAAGGTTCAACCCTAAACTCTCTCAAATCCCCATCCTTACCGACTTTTTGCACTATCCATGATGTGAACAACCTTCATCCTAGCAGCTCTTCACACCACATACAATACGAACTTTCTCCATTGTACCACCAAACATCTTATATAACTTTAGTGTTAAAACCTAATAAAAAGCTATGTCTCTACCCTTAAAGGCTACAATCAAGTAGTTTAAGTTTCGTTTCGATTAAAAATTTAATATTTTTTTATGGGTGTTGAATCCATCAAATATAAATATTCTTACGACAAATAATACAAAATAGTAATATAAGGCAGTAGTGTCGATTTCACAATGACTGGTTGTTGTAATCTACTTTCATATATTTCTTTTGAACGTCGCATCAAAAAACCTGCCCACGACTTGTGACAATCTCCCTAAATAAATAAATAAGAGGAGATTTAGAGATAAAATACTAAACTAAAATAACAACGAAAATAAAATAAATAAAGTGAAATAAATCTTGATGCAAAGTGAATTAATTGAGATAAAAATGAGAAAAACTATATTTAATAAGTTTAGCCTCAGCTTTGGTTCTATCTGAACTTGAACCGATCTTCAAAAATTGATCTTCCCTTTTTAATCGATAAGCTGGTTATAGCGCTCGAGAACGTCCCAACTGTCAACTTTTCCTCTTGTAGCCGGTTTCGGTACGACCTACAAACCGACCCTTGCCGAATGTCTAATCATGTCGCACGTGCTCGCGATTTAAGATTTCGACAGGCTTACACTCTGAAAAGCCCAACTCGAATTAACGGCCTCAACCTTATTGGTCGTTTAAATCCAGTCTCTATCACCTTGACGGAATCCAACTAGCCGTTTCCCACCTAGACACGCCAATTTGTTCGCGGGAATTCGAATGCAGCACGATCGACTCGACTTCCTAACTGTACGCCAACCTACTTCAATCCAACATCCACTTTTTGAATTGAAGTCGAATTAACTTTGAGGGATTAATTTGTACTATCCCATAAACCGGAGTGATAGTGAGTACCGATTAAAAAAGGTTTTTAACACGGTTTCATAACTCATGATTATTTCTTGACAGAGCGATAATCGGGCTAAGGCTAAAAAGAATTTAGTGGCACATGATTTTAATCATGCTTAGTGGATGATGATGAATCTTGTAATTTAATGAAAGATAGAAATTGAAAGGGATTAATAAAGCAACTGAACAATTGAAATGAAATGAGCAGAGAGAATTTGACGAATTGAAAGAAAAAAAAAGAAATAAATGCACAATTGCTTCAATTACTCACAACTCAAAAGTACATTTTCAATTGAACCCAAAAGATCCTATTTATACATAATTGGGTTATTAAAAATAGTTTGATTCCTTCTAAACTAAATTTCTCATTTACTTAAAATAGATAAATCCTAGTCAAAATAAAATGAAGAAAATAACAAAATTCAAATCTAGGCTATTGACCAATTCAACTAAAAAATATCTTTGCACTTAAGACCTCATATTTTCCCAGATCTTAATGTAGCCCATCTCTTCACATATTTCTTCAATTAAGTCCACTTTTTGCTTGCTTTTGGATTAAAACATCAATTTGTATACCTGATAAGAAAATGTAGGAAATTAAAAGTACTTTCTTCAAAATAAATCTAAATTACTCAAATAAAATTGCACAAATTATTTACTATCATTTTTCAATCCATTTCAGATAACATAGCTTGTACCAGAATACTATACTCTTTATAGAGAGGAGTGGAAAAGAGATTGTAACAAAATATATCATAAAATTCTCATAATATTGGTGTAAAAGAATAGATAATTTTGAAATACAAACACACAATAACCAACCCCTTGAAAGAACAAAAAATGTCTAAATTCCCCTTAAGATCAATCGCTCGATGAAGATGGACCATCAACTCCTCCCTATGAACAAAGGCAACGCATGCTCAAGTTCCCTTCAAGATGAGTCACTCAATGGAGTTGGTCCATCAGCTTCTCGACGTGGACAAAAGTCAATTTAGACCCATTTTCGGTCATGATGTTGTCGCATTATCCATTTTCACCCAATTCTTCTTCACAAAGTAGGGTAACATAATGGAGTCGGGGTTGGCGTCTACGCAAACACCGTGCTTAGATATGGTGGTTGCCTAATTGCCCTTGTTAATGCTACACTTTATATAGCTAGATTTATAGCTAATCTTCCCTTTCTTTACTTTTCCTTTTACCTATTAAAAGTCAAAACTTGTTAGAGCCTTGCAGGCAGCCTATCCCATGCAAAACCTTGATCCATCTCCTTCCCCATCCCATCTCTATTATCAACCACCATTAATCTCAAGTCTCAAGGCACACCCTTCATACCTTCCATAAATAATTTAAAATTATTCATAATTTCTTTCAAACTTTTTAAATAAGAGAATGATGCGTTTCAACGCCATCAAACATATATTATTCTATTCCTATAGCAATATTAATATAAATCGACTCAATCTACTTTTTCAAATACAATTTA
Organism: Kokia cookei; assembly: GCA_039519145.1. Classification (NCBI taxonomy): domain Eukaryota; kingdom Viridiplantae; phylum Streptophyta; class Magnoliopsida; order Malvales; family Malvaceae; genus Kokia; species Kokia cookei. The sequence continues at coordinate 35,725,003 of CM076900.1, read as the reverse complement.
TCTTACTGATTCCTAAGCTTAGAAAAAGGAAGATAAAATGGGAAAAAGCAAAGAAATGGTAATAAAGAAATAGAAGATTCCCCCGTGGTTTTGATGTGAAATGTGATTGACCGTCCCACCCCCCAACCCCCCCATTTCACATGCATTTTACACCTATATAAAATATTATATTATATACTCATATACTTTTACCATTTTCTCCTTCACCACCAATCATATTATATCACATAATTCCAAAAAAGTTTATTATAACAATTTGGAGAAGCAAGTTGAGTCGTAACTTAAATGGTATCGATATTTTTATCGATATGAAAAGATGTGATTAAAATTAAAGGTTTAAAAAGAGTCATGAGTATTTATAAAAATTATGTTACAAAGAATAGATTATAAGAATTTATAATAAATTAGTATTAAAAGAAAATAAAAATTTATATTGAGATTTTAATATTTAGAATTCGAATCTTTGTAATGACATCTTTTTTTCATAAATTATTTACATTGTCACCTTAGAATTAAAAAGTTTTACCATTGCAATCCTAAAAGCTTACCCTATGAGAATTTTCTGTTTTGTTTCGTGAAGATGAAAGTTACAAAAATCATTCAATTGGGTCTACCTTACATCAAAAATGTTTTACCATTTAAAACCCATAAATTGATTGTTTTTACCTTCCCTAAAACCAATTTTTTTTACTTGAATTTTCTATTACAATTAAGACACTTGAATGTCCAATCCCAACACTGATTTGGTTTTTAGTTCATGTTTTAGGACTGAATTGAATGATGCAAAGGAAAGGTCTAACACTAAATTCCACTGTTGAACTCACTTTAAGAGCTTCACAACCAAAAGTAGCTCTAAGATTTATTCAACTTTGGAATCATATATTATGGCTATGGTTAGTGTGAATCTATAAATATCAATTAAAATTATATTTAATGTATCAACAATCATTAGGAGTAGTAGTTAAGCACATCATATTTTTAAATAAAGAATATATATTCAAATTTGAAGATAACATTGTTAGAAAAGGTAGTTACAAGTTTGAATAGAGTTTAAAATCATTCTCAATTAAATAAATTATTAAAATTTCATAAAAAAAAAGGTATAAATTAATAAAATCGTCTGATCAACCAGTTTTTTAGTTCAATTCTACTGATTCTGAGCTGTTCGCTATAAACCAATCTAATCCTATCTCTAGATCAATATATTAACCAATCCGATTTAAACAATATTGGAAAAAGTATGAATTATAAAAATCTTTTTGATTACCTTTACTTTAAGTTACTATTTTAATAAAAAAAATTAATCACATTATACGTATTAATATGAAAAATTATTTTATAATCCTTTCCATCACATCATCCATGCTCCCCTTCTAATAATTTAATAACATTTCAACAAATTTTTTTATGTCATTGACACGTAATTTTTGTCATAAATCCCAAACCTTGAAGCTTAAACTTTGAACCTCGAACTCGAACATTAAACCCTAAACTCTGAACTCAGATCCTCAACATCAACCTCGAACCCTAAACATAACATTCTAAACCTCAAACCTCAAACATGAACCCTAAACTTCGAACATTGAACCCAAGGTTCGAGTTCGAATTTGGGGTTTAAAGTTCAAGTTTGGGATTTAAGATTAAAAAATTATCAAAATTATGTTTTAATATCATGCAAAAAAAATTACTGAAATGTTATTAAATAATTGAAAAAATGACTATAAATGATACGATGAAAAAATCCATAAAATAATATCTCTATTAATATCCTACATTAATTTATATAAGTTTTGGAGAGTTTTAATTTTTCAAAATTTACTCTTCAAAATCTTTTTTTTTTCCATAATTTAACCTATCCACCCCTCTTCATTAAATATACCAAAAAAAAAAAATATCTAATAATGCTAATAAGGCTTTTATTATTTAGCAATGTATCAAGTGGTTGAAACATTATTATTTCTTAATCTAAACATAGCTTAGGGCAAATTTGTCAACAAAATTGGTCCACACTCCATAGCATTTATGTTTGGGGAGGGGGTTTATTGTAATTCCAATGAGACAGAACCGCAATTTACACCATTATTAATGTCCTAAATTAAATGATTATATTATTTATATATTTTATTTGTAATTGTTTGCGAAATAGTTAAATTAATTATGGGAATCCAATTTTTTGATACAACGTACACTTCCCAAAGCCATTAAGATAATGGTACTGTGCCAGTGATACAGGCACCCTCTTACCTCTTTTCCATTAAAGTAACTTATGCGAAAACCCAAAAATACCCACAACAAAGAAATTAGATTTGCATTTTTTATTGGTTTTTTTGTCTTTCCAACAAACGGGTGCCCCCATTAACACCCTTTGGCTAGAAAAAGGTATAATATAATGTAGCTAAAATCGTAATATAGGGGTAAAAATATTTTTCCAATCCCTTTCAAATTCAAAATTGAGCAAATGGGTCCTTTAAAAAAAGAACATTTTTTTGAGTAATCTCGTTATAAGTTCCGATCATATCTACTCTTTTTTGATAGAATGTCTAGAACTACCTCCTATATTGATAATAAGATTCATACCAATCGAACTAAAACTCAATCGGCAAAAAAAAAATAAACACTTAATCTATGTCAATTATACATAATTTTGATTAATATAATAAAAATTAAGTCCTCAATATTTATATATATTTTTAATTTGATCTTGATTTTTAAAAAATATTTGAAGAAAGTATAAAATTTAAAAAAAAAATCTAAAAGAATTTAGATTAAAAAAATATAAAATGGACCAATCAAAATTATGTAAAATTATGTAAGATATATTGAGAAATTATAATGTAATCACACCATTTTTAAAAAAAAAAATTGCTTCAATTTTGCTAAAATGGATCAAATTGCTTAATATAAAAAATTAAGAGAGATAAAGAGGTGTTTTTACCTAATATAGGCAACAAGCATATGATGATGAATTGGAACATTACTTTATCACAAGACATAAACAGAAGCTGAGCAGCTCATTGTCTCTCATGAGAGATCATGTGAGAGAGAAAGAAAAAAAGAACACTCAAATAGACTTAACTCTCACTCTTTTATGTTAAAAACACAATCTATAGCACACACAGTCAAGGAAAGGGGGCAAAGGAGCAAAGGCAAAGGCAAAGGCAAAGGCAAGGTAAGGCATGCTTTTTATGTCTATATCATAATTTTGTTTTCTAGTTACTGTTCCAGTTCTTGTTATGTCTTGCTTTTTACATTGTACTTCTGTTTTTGTTGGGTGTTTCTTTTACAATTCTAAGTACTCTTTCATGTCTGGCTCCTTCTTTAAAGAAAGGATTTTTGGTGTTTTTTTCTCTTGTAGATTTTTTCATGAGAGAAACTTTGAGTTTTAAAAATGGGTATTTTGATTTTGCTTGTTTCTGCTTAGTTTTGGGGTTTTCTTCTAATTCACTTCTCTAAGATCTATAATGGTGGGTATCCCCAATTTTTTTTGTCTTTCAATTTGCCCCCTTTTTGTTAGCTTGAAATGCAAGTGAAAAATAAAGTTTCTATTTTTATTTTTAATAAAGTTCAAATCTTGTACCAAATGAAGGCTATTTCTAATGTTATGGTCAATTTGATTTGTGGATTCTTGAAGATGACTTGCATTGCATTTTCTTGCAGAACTGTAAATGAATCAATGGGATTAGAGATGGATACATTAGATCTGAGTCCCAACACTGTTCTTCCACCTCCTCGACAATGTTCAAACATTGAGAAGCGGTATCCGAAAGGAAAATCGGGTCATAAAGATGAGATATTGAAGGTGAAGGAAGGGTTTACCGAAATCAGCTTTCGCCGTTACCGGAGTGCTTCTTGTAAGAACATGCAATGTAGATCTATTGGGGCGGAAAGTAATGCTGAGTTAGAGCGTGGATCTATATATCAAAGCTCTAAAGAGGTAAGTAAAATGAAGAAGACTGGTACTGTCGAGTGCCGGAGGAAAATTGAATTGTCGCGTAGTAATGATACGACTTATTCGTTTAGGTTTGTTGATTCTCTTTGTAATTCAGAAGATGAAAGGAACTCAGTGATGTCTGTTGGCTCAAACTTGAAATCAGGTTCAGTTAACAAACCTTATGTCGAGCCATGTTCATCGAGTGGCTTTATTGAAATCTGTTCAAGTTCAGATGATAAAAATTTAGATAAGAGAGGGAAACAGTTGGTGGAAAGTGTCAGGATAGGTAACAAGAAGGATGTAAGTTTCGGATGTGAACCTGTTGTTCGTCCTTTAGATGATGGGAATGATCTTCTTGAAGAAGACACGGTTAGGAAACTGCATAAGTCGTTATCTGCTAAGGTGGAAGCGACTTATTCACCATCATCATCGGAAAGTGACCGGTTTTCCTGGACCAGCTCGAGGCCTAGATTTAGTCCTATTAAAAAGATGTTTGATCCGTTCATGAAATCGAAGTCATTACGAAGTCCATTGGGTTATGTAGCGGAAGCCGGGATGGAAAATGCTAGGAGAAATAAGACATTTCGGAAATCTTTGTTACACGACTTCTCTCATTCACCTCGGAATTCTGAACTGGATTCCTCGTTCACTATGAAAGATAGGGTTCAATCACCAACGGCAAGTTCACCGGTTCACCTACATGGTTGTCTCAAGTTGGGAGTAAAGCACAGGATGCCGTTTTTCGAGTTCTCGATGAATCAACCGGAAGGTGTTGTTTTTCTGGCCCAACAATGGAAACAAGATAATGCTTTCAATTGGATATATACGTTTCACTCTGTCGGCAGTAGAAAGAAGAGCAATGCGAGTGTATGGGGATTGAGTGATAGTAGCAAAGATTCTTCTATTGTTGCACAGATGCAAGTCTCATGCTGTTTGTGCTCAGAAATTAAAGATAATGGGGTACTTGAAAACTCCATGGTTACTGAATTTGTTTTGTATGACATTGCGCATGCGAGACAGCATGTTTCCGTCCAAGAATCCCCTGATGTTCGTAAAACCCGGGTTTGTCCTAGTCCAGGCTCAGATGTGGGTTGTTACGAATCAGATGATGGCTCTAATGCAGTGAAGCTTAAAGATCATTTAAATGTTGATTCAGACATCGATGAGGTCGAATCTGTAAATGGATCAACTCCATTGTTACCTGCGTATTTGCACCCGAGCCTTGAAATTGCTGCTGTAGTCATTCAAGTGCCATTTAAGAAGAGAGAGAGCTTGAAATACAGACAACGCGATAAAATAGGCGATATGAGGCATTTAAACCTACTCAATCTTTCTATGGTCGAAGAATGCAAAAGCAACATACAAGATAGCAAGATCCAAGAAAAGGTGAAGGTGGTTATTCCAACCGGAAACCATGGATTTCCTAGTACTGGGACTTTGGGTCCTTCATCGTTACTCAATAGGTGGAGGAATGGCGGAGGCTGTGATTGCGGTGGCTGGGACATGGCTTGTCCCCTTGTAGTTTTCGGCAACCCGAGTATAAATTGTTCCGAAGATCAACTGTTAGTGGACAGTGAGCGGCCTTTTGAACTTTTTCTTGAGGTAAGGTTTTCGTTTTTACTCCGAAGCAACTTTTCGATTCTGCAGGGTTAATTAATGTTACCCGTTACTAAATTTTGATTATCATGTAGGGTGTCAAAGAGAATACACCGGCATTGACCATGACAGCCATCGAAGGAGAGTATGCGGTTGATTTCCACGCAAAGTTGTCCGCATTACAAGCATTTTCCATTTGTGTCGCCATATTGCATGGTAGTGAAATCCCCACGGCTACCGGCGAACCACAAACCAAGCATTTGCCAGAATGCAATTCACTGAAATCATTTCTCGAGGATGAAGTGAAATTCTTAATCGAATCTGTCACGGAAGAGAAGAAGAATAAAGCTGGCAAAAGAGCGGTACCAATCCCACCATCCTACATGATTAACCCTCCCTTCTCTCCTATCGCTCGTGTTTAGACGTCGAAAAGCAAGGGGTTACTGTATAAGGGGGATGTTACACATCTTACTCGGTAAATCGGAAATCCATTCGATAATCCGAGTTCCTCGAGGGCACGAATTTCTTCAGCACTATTGGTTCATTCTTGAGTTCCATAATTAGAGAATTACAATAGGGAAAAAAAAACACCATACTGTTCATATTGTAACTTTGATAGCAAGGCAAAGAAAGAAATAGTGATGTAGCTATTGAGACTATGGAGCTATGAGGGGCAGTAAATCATAGAAAATTTTTACCTGAAAAAATGTTTTTACTGTGTCTGGGTTGGAACATGGAACCAAAGAAGTTTTGAAGGTAAAAAAAACATTGTTCATATTAACAATAATAACCTAAATTGCCCATTTTTGTCTTCATATTCTATCAAAATTTTCACCAATTACCGTATTTTTTTTTTTAATTAGATTTGTTCATGAGTTGGGTTGGATTTAAGTCGAGTTTTATCAAAATTTTAGACATGTTTGCTAGGTTCAATTCAAAAAACTTAGATTTAAAATTTTGTCCAAATTTAACCTAAATAAAAATGTTAAAACTCGGGTTTAATATGCTTGAATTAACTTTTTATATAACTTAATATATATATATATATATATATATATATATATATATATATATATAATATTATGATAAATTGAAAATAAATTAAAATTTTATTTATACTTAAATAACATTAAAATAAGTCTAATTTAACACGCAAATGCTTTTAAAATCGTAACAAAATTAACAATAAAACAAGAGTTATAAAACATTCAAAACAATAACAATAAAATAGTAATAACAGAACAGTGAAGTGATAGCAAAACAGTAAGAAAACAACAATAAAAAAATAACAAATTTTTGTCTTTTTGATAATTCGGATCAGGTCAGACCCGAACAAAAAAGTCTTATCCAAAAATCGACCTGCTTTTTAAACGGTTCTTTTTTACCTAATCACATTTTTCAAGTTTATATTTTCACTCAAATCTTCCTACGTTTCAGATTTTTTAAACTATTTACCACATCAATAAATCAGTAATAAATGCTTTTTTTTTAGTGAAAAACCAAGTGACTGCAAATCCTGTCTGAAGACTATATCATGGTGTACTTATGTATCAATGTCACAGTTCCATGATAATGTTGTAAATGCAGGGGATTCCATGTTACATATGGAATTTTGACTTTTTAATTTCTTTTTCCTCCCATAATCTCGGATTTAGTCCCTATTATTTGATCAATCTTAGTTTCAGTATTTTTCGAATGTGAATTTTAATCTATTTACTTATTGAATTTTAAAAATTTTAGTGCGGACTCAAACAGTAGTAATTAAATTCATTTTGTTAATTCAAATACTAGTCTTGTACTATGTGTATAATTGTAAATTTGGTCTATATTCTCCAATTAGATCATTCTAAATCTTAGTACTTCTTGAATTTTGAAATTCCAGTCTTGATGCAAATAACAACTATTAATATATTTTAGTTAGTAATATGTTGAAATAACATGCTGATAAGGTATTACACATACGATAATATGTTTGGCATATCAAATTTTGAAAATAATAGAACTTAAATTAATTTAACAATTATCATTTAATGAGGATTGAAACCTTAAAAATTAATTACTCTTAAGCATTATCTCTATCAATAGCTTACTCTTTATTTTAAAAGTCTCTCTTTTTCGGATTTTAGAAAAATAAAATTGATTTTCGAATTTTTTTAACCGAACTGACCAATAACTCACCCCAAAAATATAACTAATTGAATAAAACATAAAAGAGTAAAAAGTTGAAGTAAACATTTGAAAAAAAATTTTTATCCCTATATATTTTTTAGAAATATAAAAACTTCTAGATTCGCAATAATTATCGATATAATTAGTTATTGTGAATCTAGAATTTTTTATTATTATAAAAGTTAGAAGATTAAAATACAATTTCATCATTTTTGAGAGATAATTTATTTTTTTATTTTTGAAAAGATCAAAGTACAATTTTATCATATATTAATTTATAATTTTATTATTTTAGAGCAAACTAATCAAACAATTTTCGGATAAGTCCCTGTCTCCCCCTAAATTCCCCCTTATATTAGTTATCCTTGAAACATGGAATAAGGCTAATCATTTCTAATAGCATATCTTAATCTCTTTAAATTCATATTTCAATATCCTAATTTTTTTTGTTTTAATAAAATTATAAAAATAAACTCATGTGATGGTACGATGGTTATAATGTTCATCACATCAGATGTGGTTTGGGTTCAAATTACGTTAATCGCATTTGTTGTACAGATGTTGCCTTGTTATTGTAATTCACTAAATAAATAAATAAAAATTACAAAAATACATAAATAAATAAAAAAAAGTCAAATTAAAAAGAAGAAGAATATAATAATAGATACTTATTTCATTAAAAACGTCGAAGAACAATACATTATTTCCCAGCAAATTCCAAACTTGGTAATAAAGTTGGATGTGGATGACTGGGGTAAAAAGTTAGAGGTCCTTAACAGCAAAAAAGGATTGCTGCCGGCACAAGCACAATAACCAGCCGGAGTACAAACATTAAAGTTAGTAGCACACTGCCTCGCACAATCCGCATCAGTCTCGCAGTTCAGTTTCTTTTGAGCTTCGATCGGGAACAGCATACCTTCAAACAACAATACCAACACTTCAGTAAATGTTTTTTTTTTTAAACAAACCCTTTAAGTCCCATAATAATTTATCAGAATATATCCATACCGATACATCAGAATTTTAATTTATGGAGGAGAAATTATAATTTCATCATGTATTAATGTACCACTGGATTTGTAAATCTGTTGCAAACTCGAAACACATGGATGGCTTACCAGAGGAGAGCAAAAGAGTGAAGAAAACAACTAGTTTCAAAGAAGCCTCCATGGTGGTGGTGTTTTGTTTTCTTTAAACAAATTCGGTAGCTTTTCTTTGGGTAAATGAGTGTTGTTGTGTGCGACTACTCTATCGCTATATATAATTCCATGTTAATATTTATCAAAAAAAGGAAACAAATATAACTTTATAAATTTGGATATTTTTGTTGCTGCTTTGGGGAATTTAGGAAAGTATTCCTCAAATTTTCATAATCTTTTCGATTGTAGGATTTTTCCTATAATCATGCAGATTTTCTTCTACTCTGATTCCTTACACTAATTAGGTTGGCTTCACAATTTTTTTTAAATAAATGAAATGAATATTTATTAGCCCATAAATATATTAAAAATCTTAATATGCAAATTCTATTTTTTTTTAAATAATCTTATTATAGATTTTGGTTATATTTGTTCTTTTATAGAAAATACTTAAAATTATTTTTACATATTCTTTCCCAATTATTTAATGACATGTGGACTGATTTTTACGCCATTCACACCTCATTTAAGTTATTTTTTAACCATAAATCCCTAAAATTTCCTCTTTTCCATGCCGTCTCCTTCTCTCCCTCTGATTAACGATGAAATTAGCAAAAAGAATAAATCAGAGGAAGAGGAGGAGACGGCAAGGGAAAGGAGAAATTTTAAGGATTTATCATTAAAAAATAATTTAAATGAGGCGTGAATGACGTGTAAAAATTAGTTCACATGTCATTAAATGATTGGAAAAGAATATGGATGACGTGGCGTAACTGTTTCATCCAATCCTTTCTCCAAATACACGTCCTCTTACATCAGTAATAATGCTCATACTAATCGACAATTCTATTTCTTTTTAGTCTTAATAAGTGTTTTTTTTTAGTAAAAAATGCGATTTATAGCCTTAAAACAGTAAGATTAGTCTTAATAAGTTTTTCTTTCATATTTAAGCAGGACTTCTACTCTGAAACTAGTTGTCCAAAAAAAAATTCGGATAGATAAGCCATATTTAAAAAATTAAAGAAAAGATTCAAGTTTGTAAGGAAATTTAGGCCGAAGTGGATAAGGTAAAATAGTTATTTAAAAAGAATCAATGAAAATGTCTGAGCCCGGGTTCGAACCGGGGACCTCTAGTGTGTGAGACTAGCGTGATAACCAACTACACCACCCAGACATTGATGATAGGAGAGTAGTTTTAAAATTTTATAGAAAAGTTATTAATGTTTGATAAATTCAACCCTCATGTGCACTTTCGGTCAATTTAGCTATTATAGTATTATTATTTTTTGAGCTAAATTTGGACATTAACGTTTTAAAAAGTGTTAAATTTTTTTTTTAATGGAAATACTAATTAAAACATTAATATTTTAAGGGTAAATTACACTTGAGATTGCTAAATTATTAGTAAATTTATATTTTGGTCACTAAACTTTAAAAAGTTTTAAAATAATCACTGAACTATTTGAATGTTTTTATTTATATCACTGAACTATTTCAAAGTACATGACTAATAATGATCAAATTAAAGTATAGGGATTAAATTCACAATTTTCGTGAAGTACAGGGAGTACTAGCAGATTTTAACCACTGAAGCATGATGGTGAAAACTGAAAATACAGGAAATTGCAAAAATTACGCCGTTGCCGGGTCACCCGCGTGACAGGCGGGAATACTAACCACTATACTACAACGACTTCATTGACAATTTCACTAATTTACCTTAATAGTACTATAAATGTACAGTAATCTAATCTCTTAATAATTTTTTTATATATATATTTTGTGTGTGTGTATAAATAGACCTTTTACAGCCTAAAACTCAAAGGATTGTACAATAGAAATACTAGATAAATCATTGTGGAGTAAGTTCCTAATATGCAGATTAGGAACGTGGATAACACGTATGTCAACATTATCTGAAGAACATGTCTTTGCCAATCAGCGATCAAGTTGCCTTCTCCTTTGATAAATTGAAATTTTATTCGCACAAAGCTTCGAGCAACTTTTCGTATTTGTCTGACGATTATGAGCGAAGGTTCTACTTCCAAATAATCAGTGATCAGCTCCACAGTTATCTTGCAGTCGCTCTCAACCACAACCCACGTAAACGCTCGTATTTTTGCTAATTAAAGATCATGTAAAATACCTCGTAACTTTGAAATCAAAGCTGATCCTCGCCCCACAAAACCTTGGAAGCCAAGAATCCAATCACCATTGAAGTCGCGCATTCCCCCCAACAGCTGCCCAATTTCCGTTCTTGCTGGAAGCACCATCAGTATTGATTTTAATCCATCCTGGATCAGGCGGAAACCACGAACCTCCCTAATGTAACGAGCCGTACAAGCAGCAGCAATAATTTATTCTTTTTTCCCCCACCGTTTAGTATTTAACATGAATGACCGGAATGAAGGTAATATTATTTTATGGAATTTAATTAGTGGAAAAGTAATCTTAATGCTTGTTATGTTAAGTAAAGCATTAAATTTATTATTAAATTATATTTTTGTTAATAATAAACATGATTGCAAATGTTAAAATTAATAAATTTTATATTGTATTTTTCAAGGGTAATTTCGAAAACTATCATCATATTTCCATTAAAGTTTACTCTTTAACTCTATGATTTTGATTGAGATTTTCACAGATGATTTTTCTCACTCAAAGGTCGAGGATTTTGATTAAAACAACAACACTCATTCTTGTGCTTGGGGATCTTGCCTATTGAGAAATCCACTATAACCTCAACCAGTCCTTGAATTGTTGCAACCTCACATACTACCACGACTAATTTGCAATTTCAGTTAAGCAACAAGTCGTAAATTACAATCACACAAACATATCAATGTAACTTTCTTAAGATTTTAATCAATATTTGTTAAAATTGTATCAAATGCTATAGTGCTATTTTCATTCAAGGGTAATCGCATTCTTAAGAATTAGGTGGCAAGTGGATTATTTTGAAACATGGAAAAGAAGAATATAATCGTAGATACTAATTTTATTAAAAACGTCGAACAGCAAGGGGCGTTTTTTCCCGACAAATTCCAAACATATCGATAATATTAGATGTGGATGAGATAGGGTAAAACTTATAGGTCCTTAACAGCAATTAGGATTGCTGCCGGCACATGCACAATAACCAGCAGGGGTACAAACATGAAAGTCAGTAGTACACTGCCTCGCACAATCCTCATTGGTTTTGCATTTCAGCTTTTTTTGTTGAGCTTCAATCATCGTTGGCACATCCGAGAACAGAATACCTTCAAACAACATCACTTTTGTAAATGTTTCTATATATATATATATATTGATGTGTCTTGATTCTATCGAAAGTCTTGCAAGTTCACAAAGCGAAGGCACACAAACAAGTTTGTTTTGTCTTCCGTTGGAGTTTTTATTTCCCATCTTTTTTCAATGCTGAAAAGTTCACAATGGAGATGGGAAACGAAACCCTAGCAAGGGACAATACCAAATTTATTAATGTACCCCTCGAACTATTCTGTAAGGCTCTTGGCAAAGCCGAGGCACACTCAACAATTTATAGGGGCAGTGCCAAGAGGGTTGGAGAGCCAGGGGCCTCTTGTGATGAAAAAATCACATTGGTCCCTTTATATTTTATAAAATGATAAATGAGTAGATGGTCAAATTACATTTTAATCTCCCTATATATATATTTGTATCGATTGCTTATAGAAAGACTTACCAGATGAGAGCAAAAGAGTGAAGAAAACAACTAATTTCAAAGAAGCCTCCATGCGAATTTTCTTTTTGACTTCAATGGCTTTTCTTTGAGTAAATGAGTGTTGTGTGTGTTAGCACTTTTTTGCTATAAATATTGTTGGTAGGTTGGTTCCATATGCAAATATTTACAAAAAAGGAAAACAAATCCAAGTCTAGAAAATTTTTATTGCTGTTTTGGAAATTTTACAAACTCTCCAAACTCATTCCTTAACTTTCCATAATCATTTCAAGTGTAGTTTTCGCAAAGTACAGGGATTAATAATGATCAAATTAAAGTGAAGGGATTAAATCCATAATTTTCGTGAAGTACAGGGAGTACTAGCAGATTTTAACCACTGAAGTATGATGGTGAAAACTGAAAATACAGGAAATTGCAAAAATTACGCCGTTGCCGGGGATCGAACCCGGGTCACCCGCGTGACAGGCGGGAATACTCACCACTATACTACAACGACTTCATTGACAAAATCACTAATTTATTATAAATTAAGATTATTGAATTACTTTTTACGGAATTTAATTAGTGGAAAAGTAATTTTAATATTCTTTATGTTAAATAAATTATTAAATTATGTGTTTTTTAATAATAAATATTATTAATAGTGTTAAAATTAATAAATTTTATATTGTATTTTACAAGGGTAATTTTGAAAACTATCATCACATTTCTATTAAAGTGTTAGTAAATCAAATGGAAATCGTTATAACTTGAGAAGGAAATGTGAATGTAATAAAAACAATCAAATACATGAAGATGTTTATGCAATTTGATTCAGTAACTTTATTGATATGCGAGGCCATGCTTAGTGAAAAATCCATTACATAGAACAAACTATGATATAATCTTAACCACTCGTTGGATATGATTGTAGCCTCTCGCACTTTCACAATGAATACTCTCACCCAAATAAGTATTTCCAATTTAATACATAGCATTTGCACTCAATTAAGTTCTTCGCAATGAACCAAATTTCACACTCTTTAATCTTTGTATTCCAAGGTCCATTGAAGCTTCAATGTATAAATGTTTACGAGATCATTTCAATTTAGCTTTCAAATTGGTCCATGTCTTCAAAACCACTGAAATGCATGGTGAAAGTATTATAGAGGTTTTTATATTGAAATTCAGATAGTATTTTGCTCTTTTTACTAAAAAATGAATAAATTAATCTCTGTACATTAGATCAAAAAGTAAATTGGACATTATGTTAAAAATTGCATCCATTTTTATTGTTAAAAACTGATCTTTATACATCAACATAAGGTGCATGTGGCACGTCACATGTCACTGTTGGGTTGTACAAATGGAAGAAATTTTCAACGAAAAAGATTAATTTGCTCTTTGATCTAACGTACAAAGAGTAATGTAATCTAACTCCTAGTAACGAAGCCTCAATAATACTTTTATCAATAATAATAATTAAAAAAACATAGAAACATTATAATAGTAGATACTTATTTCATTAAAAACGTCGAAGAACAATACATTATTTCCCAGCAAATTCCAAACCTAATAATAAAATTGGATGTGGATGAAATATGGCAAAAACTTATAGGTCCTTAACAGCAATTAGGATTGCTGCCGGCACATGCTCAATAACCAGCAGTGGTACAAACATGAAAGTCAGTGACACACTGCCTCGCACAATCCTCATCGGTTTTGCATTTCAGTTTCTTTTGTTGAGCTTTGACCAGTGTTAGCACATTCAAGAACAGTACCTTCCAACAACAACACTAACACTTTAGTAAATGTTTCTTTTCCAAACAACCCCTAAGTACTAGAATAAGACATCAAACTATATCAATACCAATGTATATATAGATATGTTATTATCGCTACCCGATTACCCGATTGGGTCTTGATTTATATTCCACGCGATTCTCACATGAGATGTTCATACCATTTTATGGGTCCGCAAGGTGTGCAAATAGATGTGGATTCACACTATTATGCAGGGGAACCTATATCTCGAAAACACATGTTAACCATAGAATAGGGTACGTGTTGGCATGCATGAGAACCTACTTACGACTTCATGTTCATGAACAATAACCATATCATATAAATATACAACTTAACCCTTTTGAAAAGGACACACTCTAAAATGCTTAACATGTGTGTAGGGGCGAAGATAAGTTTTTTTTGGATGAATGAGTGTTGTGAGTGCGAGAGAGTAATATATTGGTATAAAGAATGTAAGTAGGTTGGTTCCATACGTAAATAGTTATAAAAAAAGGAAAACAAATATAATTTTATAATTTTGGAATTTTGGATGCTTTTTTTGGGAAATTTAGCAACTTCCCAAAATCATTCCTCAAATTTCCATATTCATTCAATTATAGGATTTTTTTTTTTAGAATTATGCGGTTTTTAGTTTACTCTGTTGCTTTTTATGATTAGGATGACTTCATAAATTTTAAAAAATAAATGAAATGAATAACATTATCCCATAAATATATTAAAAAAATTATTCAACAAATATTGGAGGATATGGATTCGTCACATTTCAAGAGAATAAAATGCAGTTGTTGACCGAATGGCCAAGTATGAATATGATAGTCCTTTGAATTTAATTTAATTTGAAAACCCCCTACGATAGTTCAAGAGGTTTTGTTATGGGATAATGCTCCATCCGCATGGGTTTGTTTTCTCCATGCGTAAGTATAGTAGATTTCTGAAAGTTTGAGCAGTGGTCCAACATCCCGAAAGCAATCCCCGACTTAACAAAGTTTATATATATCCTGTTTTGTTTTAAGTATAATATGTATCTAGGTTGAGTCAATTTTGATACAATACTATATCTATATACACTTTTGATTTAGAATTTTGATGCATGAACTTAGTCAATTGAATGCAGTATGTAAATGAATTCAGAATATGGTTTGAATGGTATGAAATGCTGCAATTGTCTATGACATTGGTGAACAAGTAATTATGTTTAAAGTTATGAATGAATCGTGCTAAATGGTTAAATTATAGGCAATGTGATATCGATGTATCATAAAACAAATGTTATGGTTCAGGGATTGATTCATTGGGATAACATATTTTAGCTGAAACTAGGTTGTGGTTGAACAAATTGGAAGTTTGATAATTGCATCTTCATGTTCATTTAACTTTCTTTAGAAATAGTTTGTCACGCCGTGACATCAAGCTTATGTCTTCGCGACGAGACCAAACCACCATGTCACGACGTGACGTTGATTATGGGTCACTGCGACAAGACCTAGTCAATATGTTGCGTTGTGACATTATACTGAAATTTTGTAAACATTACAGTTTAGTTCGAATTTAATCTCGGATTAGCATTAGAGCTTTCATAAGCTCGTATAAGACCCAAAAATGAATATACAACATTTATATATTGTTTAATGATGTGAATTGGATTATAAATTATTTGTAGTTGTTTCGGCAATGAATATAACATCTTATAGTTCGGACCCGAGTGATCGGGTCGGGTATAAGATGTTACATTTATCGCCTTCGAGTGTTTGTATTGAGTTAGAAAGCACTATTAGTAGATTCCGTTGGCATCATTCTCGTTAGTAACGTGGTATCCATTGGTGCAAATGGTCGAATATATGTACACTGAAGGAGGATGGGAGTCTGAGGTTTCGAAACTTAGGAAAATTTAAAATTGCAATGCTTGCGCGGCACGGATGGCAGCTATTGACGAAGTCGGATCTGCTAGTTTCACGGGTTTTGAAAACTATGCATTTTCCAGCAACAGATTGTCTGAACTCAAGATTAGGGGCTTATCCTTCATAACCTGGTGGAGCATCTGGAGCGCTTGTCGCATGATGGAAACGGGGTCAAATGGCGTATTGGCAGGGGCGAGAATGTGTGTATATGGCATGATCGATGGCTGATGGGGCCAAAAGAATACAAAATAGAAGAAACACCTATTAGATCGGATATGCAAAGGGTTTCGAAATTGATCAATCAGGCTAATAGAACCTGGGATGTTCCTACTATTACCTCAGTCTTCGCTTGTCAGGATGCTCAGCATATACTTTGCGTTCCTTTGTTGGCGAATGCGGAGCAAGATATGATTGTCTGGCTGGGGGAGCAAATAGGAGAGTCGAATACTATCCTAGGTACTACTTCTAATGGCTACAATGCTTTTTACAAAAAAAAGAAATGGCAAGTTACATGTCCTTTGAAGATTAAGATTATGACCTACGATGTCTAATTTATACAAACGACAACTAGCAAATAGTTCTGTCTGCCCGATATATAGCAGTACAGTAGAGTCAACAGCCCACGCAGTCAAGGAGTGTGGCTTAGCCAAGGGAGTCTGCTTCCCCTCGCATGAGAACAATAATTTGCTGGGCTATTTGGCATGCAATGAACAAATGGGTTCATGGATGAAAAAAGGCAACTGTGCAGAGTATGTCATGTTTTGTTCGATCATATATTACTGAAACGAAGGAAATAGAAACTATTGTACCTGAGGAAAATTGTCGGCCTGTTTCCCGATGGGTGCCGCTTTAAAGCTGCAAGCAAGACTCTCTGTACAGGTGTACTTGCTAGAGATAGCAACGGATTGGTTATGGGGGCTTGTGTGCACATCAACAATTGTGTTCCCATTGCTTCTGCTGCTGAAGCCCTTGCTTGTGTTCGAGCTCTGCAGTTTGCAAGGGACATGGGATTTCAGAGAGTACTGCTGAAGGGGGACTCAAAGACCGTCATTGAAAAGCTTATGCATGAGGATGTTGACAGATCTTGCGTGAACGCTCATATCACAGATGCCAAAAACGAGAAATTTCCTTACTAGTCCAATTTCTAATGAATCAAGATAACTATTCGTTCAGATAT
Source organism: Kokia cookei (assembly GCA_039519145.1). Classification (NCBI taxonomy): domain Eukaryota; kingdom Viridiplantae; phylum Streptophyta; class Magnoliopsida; order Malvales; family Malvaceae; genus Kokia; species Kokia cookei. Next base: position 35,707,608 of record CM076900.1, on the reverse strand, counting down.
AAATAGTACTTATCTGTTTTTCCACCACAAGAAAAGCCGATTGGGATTATTTAAGCAACTCACGTAATCGTTGATCTCGTGTCAATTGATTCGGAGTAGTTTTATTGAGATCAGAAGCAAATTGTGCAAAGACTTCTAATTCGGCGAATTGGGCCAATTCCAATTTTGATTTACCAGCGACTTGTTTCATAACTTTAATTTGAGCCGTGGATCCTACTCTAAAGACTGAAATCCCCACACTAATAACAGGTTTGATTCCAACATTAAATAGATCGGCGGATAAGAATATTTGTTCATCTGTAATGGAAATCACATTAGTAAGAATATAAGCCGAAACGTCTCCCGATTGGGTCTCAACTATTGGTAAAGTGGTCATACTTCCTTCACCTAACTGAGAACTTGATTTAACGGCTCTTTCTAAAAGACACGAATGCAAATGAAAAAAATCTCCTAGATAAGCTTCACGATCCGACGGTCTTCATAATAGAAGAGACATCCAACGACTTGTTTCATAACTTTAATTTGAATCGTGGATCCTTCTCTAGAGATAGAAATCCCCACACTAATAGCAAGTCTGATTCCAACATTGAATAGATCGGCAGATAAAAATATTTGTCCATCAATAATGGAAATCACATTAGTAAGAATATACGTCGAAACGCCTCCCGACTGGGTCTCAACTATTGATAAAGTAGTCATACTTCCTTCACCTAACTGAGAATTTGATTTAACTGCTCTTTCTAAGAGGCACGAATGCAAATAAAAAAACATCTCTTGGATAAGCTTCACGATCCGACGGTTTTCATAATAGAAGAGACATTTGACGATAAGCGTGTCCTTGCTTGAAAATATCATCATAAATGATTAAGATGTGTCATTCACGATACATAAAATATTCAGTCAAAACAACTCCTATATAATGAGTGATGTATTGTAATGTAGTAGAAAAATCCGCCGTTTCGACTACCACAATGAATATTCTCACTCAAATAAGTATTTTCAATTTAATACATAGCATTTGTACTCGAATAAATTCTTCAAATTAGAGATCACTTCAATTCAACTTTTGGATTGGTTCATATATTCATCTCTTTGAATTCAACTTCAGTGTATAAGAAATTTTCAATTTCAATATACAAGAAAAGAAAAGTTAGTTCTTGAAAATTCTGGGCACTAACATAAATTAATTTGGTAAACTACACTAGTGGTTACTCAACTATAATTTTTGTCACCTAATTATAAAAAATTACAAAATAGTCACTTAACTATTTAATTTTGTTTTTTCGATCATCAGCTAGTTAACATAAAAATGAAAACACCCCAAAAACCAAGATATTTGGGTGACTAAAAAAGATAAATTTAAATAGTTGAGTGATCATTTTGTAACTTTTGCTGCGACTACCAAGATATAGATGTCAGAAGTAGTCAACTAAAAAGTATAATATTGTCACACGACCAATTGCAATGTCAATGGTAACTAACCAAACATATGGACATCCAACAAGTAATATTAAGCATAGATAACTTATTTCATTAAAAATGTCGAAGAACAATACATTATTTCCCAGTAAATTCCAAACTTAGTAATAAAGTTGGATGTGGATGAAATAGGGTAAAAAGTTATAGGTCCTTAACAGCAAAAAGGATTGCTGCCGGCACAAGCACAATAGCCAGCAGGAGTACAAACATTAAAGTTAGTAGTACACTGCCTCACACAATCCGCATCCGTTTTGCATTTCATTTTCTTTTGAGCTTCGATCATCGTTGGCATATCCGAGAACAACATTCCTTCAAACAACACCAAAATTTTAGTAAATATTCTTTTTTCTAACAAACCTCAAGTCCTATAATAATTCATCAGAATATATCGATATCGATATATTAAAATATAGACTTATCAAAATTTTATCTTTTTGAGGAGAAACTATAATTTTATCATGTATTAACCTATAAAATTCAAAGGAATCTAAAACAAAAATTTTCAATTTAGGGAGGGGGACAAGGACCGACCAAATCATGGGGTGGATCAGACAGAGACAATGCAAAATTTAAGATCCTTTTTTTAGGCTCAAACTATATCAAGACCGATACGTGTGTGTATATATATATATTGCTATGGTACTTGCTATTATCGACTCACTATCTGATTGGGTCTTTATCCGTATTTCACGTTATTCGCATTTTGAGTTCACACCATTTTATGGGATCGCAAATTATGCGAATAGATGTGGGTTCGCACTAGCAGGTAAACTCACATTTAAAAAATACGTGTTAACCCTAAAATAGGGTAAGTGTTGGCATGCATAAGAACCTATCTATGTCGTCATGTCCATGGAAAGTTACCATAACATAAATACATAACTTAACCCTTTTGAAAAAGACACACACTCTAAAATGCTCAACATGTGTGTAAGGGCGAAGATAATATTTTCTTTGGGTGGGATTATGTTAAATATTTTTATGCTATATCAATACCGATGTATATATATATATATTTGTCTTTTATTGAAGTTTTATCTTCAATCTTTATCTAATTTTGATAAGTCCACAAAGTAAGAGTGTCTCAAAATTGGTCTCGCAAGACTCTCTTGCGATGATGAGAGGTAAAACCATAATAATATAAGAAAATTCCGAATCTATTAATGTTACCATCCACATACGAATCTATAAAATTTTTAACAAACTCAAAACACGTCAAGTATGTATATATTGTATTGATTGCTTATAAAATTACATACCAGATGCCAGCAAAAGAGTGAGAAAAACAACCAATTTCAAAGAAGCCTCCATGGGGATTTTCTTTTCTTTGGGTAAATGAGTGTTGTGTGTGTGAGAGAGTGAGAGTGAGAGTGAGAGTCAGAGTGAGGGAGGGACTATTATAGTGCTATAAATAATGTAAGTAGGTTGGTTCCATACATAAAAATATTTATAAAAAAGGGAAAAAAAAACAATAAATTTATAATTTTGGATGCTTTTTTTGGGAAATTTAGCAACTTCCCAAAATCATTCCTCAAAATTCCATAATCATTCCTCAAAATTCCATAATCATTCAATTATAGGATTTTTTTTTTTTTAGAATTATGCAGTTTTTATTTTTACTCTGTTGCTTTCCATGACTAGGTTGACTTCATATTTTCTAGAATAAATGAAATGAATAATATTATCCCATAAATATAATAAAAAATTAATAAATTTAATATGCAAATTCTATGTATTTTTATTCTTAATAAGTTTTTCTCTTTGTTTCAAAAATAAAAAAGAAAAAAATACTCTTATATATAGTACTTTGAAAAGTAAGAAAAATGTCTGAGCCCGGGCTTGAACCGGGGACCTCTAGTGTGTGAGACTAGCGTGATAACCAACTACACCACCCAGACATTGTTAGTAAGTCATTAGTTTAATTATTTTATATAAGTGACAAAATAAACATTTACATTTTCTATCAATTTGGTTTTTTTTTTTTTTTTTAAGTTAAATTTCACCATTAGCCTTTCAAAAAATGTTAAATCATTTTTAACAAAAATACTAATCAAAATATTGAATTTTTTTTTATAAAATTGGTATCACAATCTAAGTACTTCATGCTGACATGATTTTTATTTTGGGATGTGTTGTCTATGAGCTAGCCTGTGCTTCACCCCGTTCTTACTTACACTGTTGGGACTAATATCGAACAGTTGCAATGGTCGTGAACTTAGCCAAAACTGGGTCACCATTGCATTTGCCATTGAGCTTCAAATTCTCAATGTATGAGTTGAATGAATCGTATTGGTGTTTTTGGAAGGTGTAAGCTATAAACTAGGAAGAGATTTCACCCATGCTCACAAGAATCATGATTAAATTAATATATAAATTATTTTTTAAATAGTCTTAATTAAAAATGAAACATTTTTGTTTGCAAACTATTTAAGTTTAATTCGAAAATAATTCAAACTCGATTCGATAACATCGATTTAAATTCGAGCTTCGTAATACTTTATTTGAATGGCTCGTAAATCTTATCAAGCTCTTCATGTTTTTATATTATCAAATTACATTATTATCCTTGATATATATTATTAACCATAAGCTTAATTATCGAGTCAAATTTGAGCTCAAATTCAAACTTAAGTGCAAAAGTTGATAAACAAGCTTAATCAAACTCAAATAACTCAATTACATCTCAAATCAACCTCTAGCTTAAAAATAAATGTTCGATCGAGCTCAAGATTGACAATATTCAAGCTCAGCTCAATTATACCCCTAAACATAATGTAAATCTTACAAGGCTAAATTTGTTATGTCAATTTTAGAATTGCCCCATCATCTTCCTATTATAAAAAAATATAACAAAAAAATGTGACTAATTAAGTGACTATTATAACTTTTTATAATTAAATGACAAAAAAAAAAAGAAGTTAAACATAATTATGTGACCTGCAATGTACGTATATGGATTATTATTTAATACATCGAGACAGTCAATGTATCAAATAATTATCCTATATATAGGAATAAAAAATGCATAGATAGAAGAGCAGTATGACGAGAACCCAAGTGGAGGGGCTGATATGACACCCTTTTTCTTTAGTATGTTACAAGTGAACAGTTTCTCTAACATTGGCCCCCTTCCAATAAGGTAAATGGAAGGGAGAAACAACCTACAGACAATAAACATAGTGAAGTTTTCGATATAAATTACAAACTACACTTTAAGTCAAAGATCTTCTACCATCTAAAAGCATAGTTTCAGATCACAGCCGTCGTTTTGGGGGCTTAATCGAAGAATTGCTAGTGGTTGCAGCAGTTATTTTCTTAGAACCTGATGATACATATATACATTAATGAAAAACGAAAGCGAGGAGATTCACCAAAAAAAAAAAAAAAAGTGAGACAATGATCAAAATTCAAAACAGTTTGATCATAGGAACAGTATATAATAATTACGTACTCGATGGGATCTTGGAGGTGCTCCGGGACAGTGACAATCGAGAAGTAGGTTTTGTTTGCAACACTTTCTGAGATAGCTTTGGAAGCTTAGACGGGAGGGATGGGGCGATAGACCTATTTTTGAACAGGAACCAACCGGAGTAAGTCAAATTAATCAAGTTATCGGATATTGCAGTGAAAAATAAAAGCCATAGGAGTTAAAGTATACTTACTTCCCAATATTGTCAGATTTTTCAGATTTGCTTGCTTTCTCAACCTTCTCTGGTTTATCAGGAGGTTTTGAAACTTCCGGGAAAAGAGTAAACTCCACGGCACTACAGATTGAGCCATCAGTATCTGTAGCCCCCATTGATAGATCACCATCAGATATATCACTTAATCTCTCCTCTGAATCTGCATTTCCGAATCCCAATAGTTCAATATCGTCAGTAAGATTCGGACCCAAATCTCTTCCTATCACATTTGTCTGTGCAAGTGATTCATTTTGATGCATGGATTCATCAATTGACCGATAAGAGCCAGATTCAGAATGCTTATCACCATTAGCTGAGAAAATGTCAGCATCAACATCTGCTTTCTCAAAACTTCCCAAGCTTGGCCGCCTTGAGAGGCCCAGGCTCTGTTGAGGAGTCCCACTGGAGCGTCCCCTAGGAGAGGAAGATTCATACCTCAGTGAGCTCATACCACGCTTAGTACCATTGCCATTACCCTTAAGTAGTTGCAAACGCTCAATCTCGTGATCTTTCTTTGTGACGGTTTCTTTGAGCGATGAAACCTGTAAGATCAAATAGAAGATTATAAATGAACAATATTACACCGTTGCAACGATGCCAGTTGATAGGCTCATTACTGAAACTGAGATTTTCATAGTCCAACATTGGACCATAACTCTGCTTTCTCCATCGCCAGAGAAATAAGGTAACCATTCTCAAACAATCACCACTTGGTTTCAACAGCTATGCTACATTAAATCAAAGAAAAGGGAAAACGAGTAGTGGAAGAGAAAACGATACTTGTTCCATAAGTTCTCTGATATCTCTTCCTTCTCTGTTAGTCCGTGCAGCACCTAACTCAACACCAGAAACTCTTTCGGCAAACTTCAAAGTACTTATGGTTTCAGCGTATGATTCTACATCAGGATTAAGCTGCACAAACATAAGGGTTTTCGCCTGGCCACCTACAATCAGTAAGAGAAAACAAATAAGCTTTTAAGGTATGTAGAATTTATTGGGCATGACCGTGAAATAGCAAATTAAAATCTGAACAGTAAAAAGTACCCAAAGAACTCTGGAGAACTTGAGTCAGTTTGCTGTTTCTATAAGGGACATGAGAATTCTTTTGTGCCAGAGCAAAGATTACATCTCCTAGAGCTGACAGGGATTTGTTTATATGTTGTGCCTCCCTAAGCCTATCTCCAGTTGCTTCAGATCGATCTACCCGTTCACTGCCAGCAAGATCCACCAAATGTAGACTACCGCGCAAAACAGCATTAGTTTTTATGTCCGTGCCACGAGCATGAACGGTGAGAATGCTGCACATAATTTGCTGAAACCCATTAGATGCAAAACTCAAACTCTCCAAATAACAAGTTACATACAGAGTAAACAATAACCTGTGGGATCTGCTACTCCGCTCATTTAGGGCAGTAGCACCAACAGCCCTATTCATTAAACCGATATTCATCAATTCCAGAACATCTGCAGTTGATTTTACAGAATGCATGCTTGCTTCAGGGACAGCTAACCCATTTGGTTGGGTGGTGCTCCAAATCCCAAGTGTGTGCAAGTCAAAGGAAACAAATAACATCTTTAACGGCAGGAAAAAGAATCATAAGGAATAAATTATAACCATTAGACCAAACACAAAAAATTATAATGAGTATTGCAAATTCTTAAACCAATAGGGTAACATAAGGTATCGTAAAGAACTGAGGACAAGGAACAATAGCAATAAAACAAAAGTTATATAGCCAAATTTCAGACCAGAATCAAGAAACATAAGAAATGAAATTCAAAAGATTAAAATAAAGGATATCTTCTCTGAGAACTGTCAATAACAAGCAGATCGCGAACTTGCTCATTATATATCTCAACCATTTGAACACCAACTTCATATATAATGGAGCTTTTCCTGCTTTGAGAGATTTGAAAAAGGTCATTCAATGCTCTATAGTTGACTCCCCAGTCTTCTTTAGAAGACAAATTAGGTCCACTCTGGAAAGAAGAATAAACATGCATAAGACATTGCCAACAAGTTTAAAAAAATCTACATATTTCAAATGGAAAAATATTAGCAGGCAGCTCACCATAGTATAAGTTTTTCCTGAGCCAGTTTGACCATAAGCAAATATGCAAACATTGTATCCGTCAAGAACAGATCGAATCAATGGTTGGGTGTCCAAAAAAACCTCCTCTGCAGACATATCAGATTGAAATATGTGATATACAAGCAGCAGTCATGAAAATGTGGCTATAACTACATAGCAATTAAATTAAGAGATGAGCTTCATTATCAAATGAACAGAGTTGAGAAATTTTAAAACCTTGGCTAGCTGCTGGACTGAAAACCTTGTTAAACTTGAAGAGCCTATGTGTGTCCTTCCCTAACTTTGAGGGGTTCGAAACAACCAATTCACCATTCTCACCGATATATTGTATTGCTGTTTGTTTTTTACTTTGCCCTGGAAGGAATGGCCTTATCCTACAATAGACTCTAATATTTCCTACACAAATAAGAAGTAGTTTCAGCTACTTGGCAAAGAAACCCAAACAAACTAAGATATACAATGTACCTTTCAAATCCTGAACCTCATTGTACAATCTACGGTTTTCAGAAAGAACCAAATGATAATTTTCAGCAGCATCTACCACTCCTTTAAGCTTGATTCCTACTTGAGGAAAAAGGGTATACACAATGAGGAATTGCTCAAATCCCAAAATATATGGAAATGAAATCTAAATGGCAGACCAAGCCAAACAAACAAAACAAACAGCAAGAATAACCAACACTACCTAAGAAATTTAGATCCTCTGAGTAGCTCTTTTTTGTCTTTAGGACCTCACGTTTGACAGATTTTGATGCGTCCCTCAATTCCTAAACAGTGTAAAACTTCATGTTATAGGACCATGTATCAATATCGTATCATAGAAACATCGCAAACACAACCAACCTTCAAAGCCCGAAATTGCTGATCAATGAAGCTCTGATAACTGCGCTCCTTATCTTTCCATCTCTTTTGTTTAGATTCAGAAAATGACTGAAGCTCATCCACTTTCTTCCTGGAGTCACTTAAAAGACACTCGACTTCTTTTAACTTCTTTTCTAACAATACTTTATTATCCTCGGCCTGGGCTTCCAGTTGTAGACACTGTATTTCATGCATCTTTTTGCTGCTGTCTAATTCCTCTTTTAGCCTAGAAATCTCAAGGTCTTTCTGAACCTTCTCCTTCTTAAGCTGAAGCACATCCTGCTCTTCAACTTTACCCTTCTCCTCCAGTTTGCTCTTTTCAAACTGCAATTCTCAAGAAACATACAAAGGAATTATATTAGACTATCAAGCAACAAAATATGGCAAAGAGACAAATCTTTGCATAACACCACATAGTGGCTTGGTATTAAGACTTACAATGGGAAAAAAAGAATAGCCACATTGATTAGCCATGTCAATCTTAGCTTGAGTTCACAACACAAACGGGATCAAATTATCTACTATCCAAATTCTAATGAAGAGTTCTGATCCCAAACTATTTAAGCTAACATAAAAGCATTGCAGGCAGTGCAAGTACGTAAAAAGGAGAGTCAATATTAGATTTGCAAACTTAATATAAATATTTTAAACTAAATAATACAAAGTTAAACCATCCTTTAAAATTTTCTTCTGAAATAAAATGGCTTTTCTTTCAAAAGAAAATTAAAATCTCAAATTCACTTCTGTCAGTACACTAGTTGAATTTCATACAAGATATAAATGGAAATACATGCAAAAGTACATATATATACTGTATCCTTCTTGCATTTTAAACTTAACTAGTAAATATAAGTTAAGCAATTCACAGAAATAAATATAGTCCTTCAGTTTCAAATTTATGGATGAAGCAATTATCAGAAGACGTGAAATCCAGAGAACAATATGTCAATAAGAGTCTTCGGAAAACCAAAGGCGCAGAACTAAAACAAGATAGTAAAATTTAAAAAAATCAACAATGAATTAAGAGGGAAAACGATAAGAATTGCACCTTTATATGTTGTAGATTCTTTAGAACAACCTACAGGAAGCAAAACAGATCAGGATTATTGAGACAGGGAGAACTAAAGGCAAAAAGAACTAAGGCACATGCCCTAAACTGTTAGTCAAGTACCATATTTTCCTCCATGGTTCCCCTTGCTAGGGTCTCAAGTGCTCTTATTCTTGATTGATACTTTTCCTCCTGTGCCCTAAAAAGTTTGTTTTGCTGCAGGATCTCAAAATACAAATATTCATTATCCATGCACCGCACATGAGAAAACAATCTCTTAGAGAAAGGAAATAGAAAGTTCCGAAGCAATTTACATTTTTTAAGTTTTTTGCCCTAGTTGAAACTCGCCATTCTATCTCTTCTACAATCTTTCTCAACAGGCATGCGACACTCTGAGCAAAAAGGCAACAATAGAAAACCACAAATTAATAGAAGGTATCGAAAAATATTATATATAACATGACAGATGCATGACTACCAGTCTCAGAAAAGAGACAAAACTAAAAACATCCATGCATGCTAAGGAAATACAGCAAATGTATGTATTCCTGATGGCATACATGAGGTACATCTCCTTTCTTTCTTTGAATACTTTCATCCATAATCTTGTAAATTATACTGAATAATGATTGAGTCGAGACGTTCTGCAAGAAGGAAGGTGCATAAGAATGCATTAACCAAAGAGTTGCTATCAGAATCTTGAGTACATAATAGATACAGACACATGTATGGAAAAAGTTCAGGATCTTACGTCTAAACTGCTTGATTTCAATAATTCTACAACTGTTGCATCAGAAAGATCAGCATAACATCCTTGCTTCATTTGGATGCTCTCGAGTTCACCAGAAAGATCCCATCTCTTTCTGGAAGGATGTTGGAAACTATTGGCCTCATCATTAGGATTGAAACATGATCTAAGTGTCTTAAGGCACTCTAAAACTGGCTTCATATGGCCCTGCATATGTCCCAAATTATTAACCAAAGGTTAGAAAGAAAAGAAAAATAGCAATGGAATGCTAACTTGGAACTTGAACCCAACCGACTAGGGTAATTCATTTTGTCCCAAAAGAAAAAAGGTAGTTCATCATACACCATTAACCGGATAGAGGTTTCATTCCATAATCAAATGATCAATCCATCAGGGTGGGGGGAAAAGCCTCCACTCAGATCAAGAACCATCCCAAAGTTAAGATCAAAAGGCTTGAAATAGGAGTTTACATCCCGAGACACAAATTCTTTTGACTGAGATAGACATACAACAAAACATGAGAGTCCAAAGTTCATTTTATCAGGTATAAACCAAATCCATACACCCAAAACTGAACCAGCCATAGCTTACTCCTCATCATACACAAGCTAAGATCAATTTAGTAGGCAAATAGATTTTGTTTCAAGATCAATTAGTAGAAAAATGTTTTCACTTTAATCCAACCTTAAATATTTGGCACCCAGAAATAGAACATTGTTCAAAGAAAAAAAATCTTCAAATCAACTGATACCTGCTCAATATCAGACAATTCAAAGCTGGGCAGCCCCATTTCATCCATAGCAATCAGAAACTTCTTGACATTTGCAAGACCACAATCAGAATCACCATCCTGAAGTTGGAGAAGAAACATGCTCAAATGGTGAAGTACAACGTCCAGAACAAGATACAAACATTTAAAATTAAGTCTTAAAAAAAAAGAACTAAATTGAAAATAATAATAATAATAATAATTCAGCAAACAAAGTATTAACAAATGAGTGATCAAACCATTTCAACAGAACCAGGATGCAGCTTGTTCAAAATGGTACAAAAAATAGTTCCATCAATCAGACACCCTCTCAGCTCGTCTTCTGTCATATCCAGCGGCAACCTTAAATCAGGAAATATTGCATTTAACCAGTCCACCAAAGAAGACAGCCAGTCACCTAGTAAAATCAAGGCTCCAAGTTCAAGATTGGAAGATGATTAAAAACACTGAAAGAGCTAAAATATGTTATTACTTTACCTCGAATCACACCTTCAAAACTTCCCATTTGTTCAATATCTACATTATGAGTTCCGTGCAAGCCATTAGCTGTACCGCTTTCCTTCATATGCATTATTAGCTGAATGTCGAAGCTGACTTCTTTGAAATCTATCTTTCAGATAACATAGGACTCAGTCCTGAAAAGGGGATAACAATATTTATCTTAGTGAAAATTTTAATATATGTAACATTAATTATCAATTCACAGCTAAATACAGAAAGTAAAGGCACAAATTTAGCTATACTAGTTTGGAACTTCATTATAATTTTAAATAAAAATCGATTTTTCAACGAATTTAGCTCACATTTTAGAGGGAAACTAGGAGAAAGAAAAGGCATTACTGGTATTAAGCGTAAAGCCCTTTGTTTTTCTTTTTTGGACAAGAGCGAAAACTGAAAGAGATAAGAGAGAGAGAGAAAGAAAGAACAGAGATTCTTTTCGTATCTTACACTTAATAAAATCACTCTGCTAAGCAGAAACTAAGAGTGTTCAATTGTCGAAAAAACAACAATTTTTTAAAAAAAGTAAAAAAGAGCTCAGAGTCACACTCTTCACTTTTTTCTCAGCAACAAAACAATCAAAATTCCAAAATAAAATACAAAATTCAAAACATCAAGCTGCATTATCGATTCTCCGTATAATTTCTTAAATAAATTTAAAAGCTGGACTAAAAATAATCGAAAAAACCCATACAGATCCAAACACAACAATGAAATTCAAAAAAAAAAAAAACGTAAGAGAAAATGTAGGTTAAAGCACGAACCTGAGGAAATCTAATAGAAGACTAGATCAAGATCTCGAAAGATAGAACTAAATCTACAGATTCCATAACTCAAAAAAATTCAAATTTTCCCGAAAAAAAAATACAATTCTTAGAAACCAAATATGAATTTTATTTTTCAAATTTCGAAGCAGATCCGTCGAAAAAAAAATCAAGCGATTTCAAAATCAAAAACCGCTCGATCTTTTACTTCTTCCTTTTTCTTCCTTATGTTCTCCGCAAAGAAGCAAGAAAAACAAAACAAAGTGAATTAGCGTTGGAAAATGGAAAAACTAGAAAAAGTGAGTGAACGTGCGAGAGCGTGTTTTGGTTAGGTTTTTTTTGTTTTTAAGGCTTTGTTTGTAATTTTGCTTTTTTATCGGACCATTTTTTTTTTAAATTTGTTTTAGATTTTGTTTAATTTTGGATTTTCGATTGGGCCCAGTGGTTTTGGAGTAAAGTTCCCGCTTTCGAGCTTTTGGGGTTTTTTTTTTTTGTCGTTTTATTTTTTTAATTTGAAATATTAATATTTAATAGAGACGAACAGAATAACGGACTCAACGATGTAACGGTGTTCTGTAGATAGATAGATCTTTTGCTTCATTGTTCAAACAGAATACTTTCAAAGGTTTTCTTTTTTTTAACTGTCATTAAATTATTAATCAGTTTACTTTTTCGTTACTTAAACAATTTATTTTTCGATATTTGATATTGACCATCAAATCGATTTAAAACTAACGTATATTTTTTTATTCGTCAATAGATTTTGATCCATCATATCAATCATCGTTTCAAACTTTAAAAAAAAAAATTTAAAAACTCAATGACTTAAATAAAATTTGTGAATAACTCCTCTCCTACTCTTAAATAGAAAGAAAATGAGCTTCAACGCACTCATGTCACAAACAATAATATTCATATAATCGAGTTAAAATCGACTACTACTTGATTAATTAATTATTCATTAGATTTTCTTACCATATGACTAATAAATATAAAATATGATAAATATATTTACACGACTCTAGAATATTAGGATTAAATTCGAAGCAATCGTTTGTTTCCTCGTAATAATATGAGTTCATAAAATCATAATGCCTTTGCAAAGCAATTGTACTTGACCATAGCCAAAAGAAAAGTAAACACAATTTATTTTTTGGAAATAAAAAAAATTAAACACGTCGATTGAGTTTCAGCTCGAATAATATCGACATTATTGTTAGTGTAGAATGATGTGGATTTGAGTGTGTTGAAACGCATTATCCTCCTATTTAAGGGTTAAGGAAGACTATAAATAATTTTGGGCATTATATAAAAAAAATAAATATGATAACAACCTATAATGATATTAATGTAAAAAAATAAATTTAAACACAACTATATATTTTTTTAATGCATTTAACTCAATATTATTGTTTCTAAAATAGATGGTCAAAATTTTTCATAAGTCCTTATATTTTTGTAAATTTTAATTTTAATATATGTAGTTTTATTTTTAAGAATTTAATCTTTTATTTTTTAAATTTTAAAATTTAGATTAACATTATATTTTTTATTTCAAAATACCACGCCAATAAATTTAATTATATTAATAATTGAAACTAAATTTTAAAATATAAAAATTTTAATTTTAATTTTTAAATTTATGTAGAATACAATAACTTGTCACATATTTTAATCAAAATAGATATATAATTAATCCTGAAAAAATTATTTTAAAAGCAAATTTAATATTAGTTGGGAAAGGCCGGCCGCAAATCAATGGCCAACTACCTGACATTTGGTCCACCATTACAACAGAAAATAAACTTAAACGTTAGTTCGATGTCATGTCAACTTCCTGCCATTTTCATTAGGTACAAATTTCTCTAATTATATCAAATTGGATCCACAAAATTACCCCATTTTTGGGGTTAATTCGAAAAATATAAAAATCGTATTGCAATCTAAATTCTAAGGTTTAATATATACTTTAGTACTTGAGTTCAACACTTTTTTTAATATGGTATCTTTAAGTATCAATGTTAATGTTTTAGTGTTTAATTCAGATATTAAGATTGACTTAATGAAATCGATTGAGTCTTAACTCGATTGGCATGAGCATTGTTGCCAATACAAGAGGACGTGGGTTCGAGTGTATTGAAATACATTATATTCTTATTTATGGGTTGGGAGAGACTATAAGTAGTTTTAGGCATTATGTAAAAAAGCGCGGATATGATCATAACTTATAATGATATTGTTAAAAAAAATTACTTAATAAAAGCTAATTGCTAATATTAATATATTTGATTTTTTTATTTTATTAATAGAATACACTTAGTATTAATTGTGAATTTGTTTAATTTTGCATTTAATCTGTCAAATACAATTCGAAAGCAACAAGTTAATTTTGATTTTAAGGTATATTTGATGAAAATTACTTGCTACTGTTACTAACTAATTGTGAATTTTAATTAAATAAACTCTAAAACCCAAATTAAAGACTAAAAAAATTAATATTGTTAACTTCAAGGACCAAAACGTATAATTTTTGTTAAATATAGGTACCACATTGAAATAAAAAACATACAAATACTATATTAGAAATAAGTGTTAAATTCAAGTACTAAATTATGTATTAAGCAAAAATCGAGTAGTGAACATTCTTATTTTCTACTATAAATAGTGTTTTTCTTTTTTTTTTCTCAAAGGAAGACATTGTCACTAACATCTTTTCAACACAAAAGGGTTTGCTTAACCTTTTTGTTTGTACTTATTTATAAGCCAACTTATCAACCATTACTATTATTGATTTATACAAAAGTTCAAAGGAGAGTATATAGGCAATTTAGCTATTATTAATGGGTAAATTTCACTAATAGTCCTTAAACTTTATTTAAAATTACATTTTAATTACTCTCGACTTTCAAAAGTTATATAATAATTATTAATATTATCGAGTTTTTACATTTTGTCACTCATCGTTAACTTCTGTTAAGGGAATGATGTGGCACATCAATTCAAAGGGTGATGGTAAGGGCCCTAACTCTTAAAATGAGAGTAATAACAAAATTACACTTTCTCCCAATAATAAAATTTTGATTTAATCCTTTAAAAATTTATAAAGATATTAACTAATATAATGGTAAAATTGCATTTTAGCTCTTACCAAAATATATAAATAATTCTACCCAACTCAAACGCATAGTTTTTTTTTTGAATAATCTCATTATAGATTCTAATCAAATCTACTTTTTTTTTGACATAATGCCTAGAACTACCCATAGCCCCTCTTCAACCCATAAATAGAAGGACAATGCGCTTCGGCGCACTTGAACTCACATCCTCCTGCATTGGTAACAATGTCTATACCAATCGAGCTAAAAACATGAACATACGAGACTACGAAAATAATAAAAAATTTCAAGTGTCATTCATTTTATGCTCAAAGTTTAGATACAATAAACTTCAAGGTTGAGAGATTGAGATCCAAAATCAACACGAAGACATACCTAAATTCAGATCAAAATCAACAACAAGCAACTTACGGTGACACAATAGGCACATATTACTATTCTCTAACCAGTGTATAATACAACCGGCATGGTAAACATGTACATAAGGTAAGCGTTTGGCATCCATTTCTTTCAACAACTCTTCCGAGCAAACCGAACATCGCAACGACCCTATTTTGCTTAACTCTTCATCGTCATCGACCTTCACTTTTCCCAATCCTTCGATCGCCGTTTTACTTGCTGGCCTCACCTTCGTGTCGATACTATCGTCGCTAATGTTCTTGTCAAAATTGCTATTGAAATCAGTAATGGTCTCATCTTCTGAATCATCATAGTCTTCATCGATTTCGTCAAAGGGCTCGAATAGGAATGTTGACATTGACACAGTTATCATTGCTTGTCAGTAAATCGTAGATAAATGACTATTTCTCCTTCATGACCGATACTCATCATTGTCGTCACTGAAACGTCGTTTGTTGAAGTAATGGGTGTTTCGTCGAACATGGTTTTGACTGAGAAAATATTTTCGAAATTTAAGAGAATTTTTATGCTTTCCAAAGTATTTTGGTATGAATTTATTTTTTTTAAAAATATGTTTTTTTTATGAACTGTTTTTTTTTTAATATAAGTTTGAACTAATTTAATTGATTTATTCCGTTAAAAAATTGATTAACAGACTGATTTAGTTAAATTTATTTATGTCACAAAATTGATTAATTTTAATAAATAAGTGTTACATGTAATTATAATAAATAATATATTAATATTATTGGAAGGGACACATATATTGATATATAGAATAATATATTTCTCAAATGTATCATATAACCTAATATATGCTCTGTGCTACTATATGGAATGAATCGATTGTCGGTATATCATCAACATAATTGAAGAGTTGACGTGGTGAGTTCATATGTGTAAAAATAATATCGATACCATAAAAGATAACATCATTAATTGCATTTTTATGCAATCACTGGTGTTTTCATCTGTGGTACAATCACACATGTATTCATTAGTTTTATAGTCTGAGACTAATTCTTTTCGAGCCTAGTGTGTTATTTAAGTAAATCCATCTTAACAATGACGATTTTAGAATTCGAGCTTAATTCCCCAAACTTTGCATTCTCTACTATAACACCACCTGCAGCAAATGAGGTGAGTATCATAGCTCAAAGCACAACACCATCATTAGGGGCAAGGTTTTCAAATTTAGCTTCATTTTGTTTATTCTTTACGTCTATTTTATGATTTATGTTTGCGGTTCGAAATTACTCTTAATAATGTTATTTTTAAAATTCGACTATTTGAACTCAGCAAGTGATTCCAGTGGAAAAGATGATGTTGTTCATCTTAAGGATCCCGGGTTCGAACGTTTGTGTGTGCGTTGTCAAAAGATTAAGAAAATATAAGTAAATACTACTATAAAATCACACCAGTATATTAAAAAAATTCAATTCTTTTAACGTACCGATTCTCACCTATAATTTTTCTCAAGTAAATAGACTTCTCGAAATAATGTTCCTTTTTTTTAAAGTTCTACATATATTTGAGTGTGTTTAGAAAATACTTTTATTTTTATAAATATGTGAATGCATATGTATTTTTTAATAAAATGTAGATTGAAACAAATTTGGATTAAACATTTGCGGATATTGTAAAATTTTAAATTCATATTTTAAATTGAATCAACTTAAGTAAATATAAAATGTACATGAACACTTTCACTTACAATTAAATCTGCTCGTGTTGAATTAGGGCGAGGCTCGATCTAAAAAAAAGTTTCAGGCAGAACACATCACTCGCGTGAAATCTGTTTTATTATTTAAAAACAATAAAAAATAGGAATATACATTTATAATTAAATTTAAATAAAAAAATACTGAAAAAATATTTAACTTAAATTCGGGTCAGACTAAGTTGACTGGAAAATTAAAAAATTTGTCTAAACCCAGCCCAAGTCAGTTCGAGCCTGATGGGCCACCCGGCCCTTAATTTAGGCGCAAAGAAAAGGAAAAATTAAAAAAAAGAACCCGGGAAGCCAGAAATACTCTGAAAAAGCAATGGAAGAATCATCGTCAGCTGCGACAGGAGATCAGAGAGATAAATCAACTGAAGAGGAAGTTACTATCAGGGAACTGGACACGGATCAACCGTCCACGTGTCCCGAGATTGAGCTGGATGACTGTGAACTCGACGGTAGCGAATCGAAGCCGCCATTGAACAAAAGCGACATCTTGAAAGCAGTGGAGGTAGTTGAAAGAGACTCTCGGGCTATCGCCGATAGCTTCTCTTCTCTCTTCGCTTCGCTTCGTTTGGCTCTCTCTGAGGTCTGATTTCGCCGTTATTAAGTTATATAATTATATATATTTACATTTAGGGCACTTCCGTATGGTTCTTGAGAAAACTGTTGTCAATTTACCATAATTGATTAGCTTTTTCATAAGTATTACGCTTTTGTTGTTGTTTAAATTCTGGAAACTTTAGGCAATTATGATTTTGATCAATGACGGAATATGATGGTATTTTTATTTTATTTTCCTTATATTTAGGGTTTTTTTTTTAAATGTCGAAATTATGCATTACTAGTTTACTACGAAGCGTTGAATTTGATGGTATAAACTTCCTTTATTAGATTATTAGAGATGAATTTAAGCATTGCTGATGTTACTTTCCTTAATCTCACTAAGTTGAATTTAGTCGATTCCTTACATGTGGTGAAAAATCGTTTTCTAATAAGCGCATGATGTGTAAATTACTTCAATTGTAGGTCACTAGCGGCTCAGTTGATCATATGCGTTGCTTTGGAGATGCAACTGGCCGTCTTCAAGAATCTGGTAATGAAATATTAAACATAGTACTTCATTGGGGCGAATTTGTTTGTTAGTTCTGTCACTTTCTAAAATATAGAAACATCCGTGGGTTACATCTTTCTTAAATCCATTATGGGTATTTTTTTTATGTTATCTTTTTGGCATGACCATACAGTTCATTAAAACTAATCCTCGTGGCTGCCTCTCACAATAATGTTATCTCCAGGGAGAGAATGGTTCAAGCCCGAGTTCTCTTCCTGTGAGTGCGATGTAACTTACTACTACACCCCATACTTGTTGGTACTTTTTGTGTTTTCTATATCATTAGCTTCGAAGTTTTAGCAATTGGTCAACCCTAGAGCTTGTTGTTTTCTTATCCTTAATTAAGCTCACTAGTCTTCAATGGATGTACTTTTGAATTTTGAGAATTGTGTTGAAATATGGTTGATGTGGACTGAGGACCAATGTGTGTATGTGTCATTAATATATCACTGTTTTTTTTTTTGGTAATAATATATCACTGTTGTGCTGTTATTTAGAACGTATTGGTCATCTGGAGTGTGATGGAGCTATTGTTGTGGTTTATTTTCCCTCCAGAGATATTTGATTTTGTCAAATAGATTGTCTGGTTCTGATGTAAAATGTGAACTTGTTCTTTGAGTTTGCAGCACTTGATGCAGCAACAAAGGGGAACCGGTATATAAATTCATGTCTCAGGTAGTATCCCTTTTCCAGAGACTCCTTTTTTTGGGGGATATAATGTAACAAACTGAAATATAACCTGTAAATGCATTTAATGTTTTTCTAGTCCTATTTATGGTGATACTGACAAATAGTTTCTTAAATGTGTTTGCCTTGAGCTTGAGAAACTAATGGGAACTAGAAGCAAAATAATTTCGATTTGTTTCTGGGTCATTATTATTACCATATGTGTTCTGTTTGATGCCTGTTGAAGCCATCATCTAGCATCTATTCCAGTTATTGTTTTACACATTTAAGCTAAATGATTTATTATTAAAAAATCTATGCTAGTATTTTTGCTGAGATTGCTGTAGCTGGTTGTGGGAAAAGGGACATTGTTACTATTTCAGCTAGAAATTGATGAGCAATGTGTGTTATTTACAAAAGAATTATCAAGTTTTATAGTGCCAGATGAAGAAGAGTTCAATCTTTTTTCGGAACATTTGTTTCCTAGATTCGATGGTAGGATATGTGTTGGGTTTATAATAAGATCATGCTTTTTCATATTGATCTTGTGTTTCTTAATGCAGTTTTTTGCTTACCTTCTGCAGGTTAAATGAGGAAATGAAGGGCATGGAAAGTCTAGCTTCTCAGCTGTATCCTTATCAGTTGTCTTGCTCTGCTTTAGCTTTGCATTATTAGATTGTAGAGTCTTCCTTGTGTTCTCCTTAAGAGTGCGATGTGTGCTACCATTACACCTAACACACTTGTTGGTATCTTCCTTTAAGCTGGTTATAGCAGACCTATGAACTATGCAACTACGCGGAGTCTTCATTATAGATTACCCATGTCCACACATAATGGTATCCAAAATTTACCCCTGAGCATGGGTAACATAGCCTATGAGCATATTACATCACTTTCTCCCATTAATATGGAACAGCAAATGGCAAACTTAACGATTTGTTTGTTTGTTTTTCGGTAAAGCAATATGTAACTTAGGTTAGCATGCAATTTTATTTTGATTTAACCTCATTTATACAGGGCATTCATTTCATTGGTTCCTTAATGCTTGTGAAGAAAAGTTCTGAGGAGGAATGTAGATGCCCTAGACACAGCCGTCAACAAGCTCGTACGACTTCCATGAGTTATTAGGACGATGAGCAGCTCAAAGTAGGAAGAAAATCGATGTTCTTTTATTATTATTGTCTTATGCACATTTATGTTAATGCAGAAATTCTGGTACTTGTACATCATATTTTTGCCTCCGCTATTATAAAAGAACAATTGAATCCTCCAATGGTGGAGTTCTTAGAAAGTTGCAAATAACAAGTCTTTCTTAATTATGTTCAAATCATTTGATTAAAAATCAAAGATCATTCATAGTATGCAAGCACATTTCAATTCAGTAATAGCCCTACTTAACTGAAATCTTTACAAGCCCTTACTTTAAAAGAAATGCCCATCATATTTGGCTAAAACTATAAAAGCATCCATCAACAAAAATAATTACAACTGCCAAAAGAAATATAATGTTAAATATTTCTAAAAAGTTCCAACAGAAATTTGGTATTTAATTGAGAGATTGATAATGTAGCTTAAGAAATCATGCTGGCCTCGGATTCTACAGCATGGCATCACTCCCATTCAATTGTCGATGGGGGCTTCGATGTGATGTCCAGAGTAACACGATTCACGCCTCGAACATTGTTACAAATCTTTTGAGAAACTTCTTTAAGGAAACCGTTTTCAAAACAGTACCTGGAATTCCAAAATTTCACGAGGAAAAAGAAATGAGAATTTCACAGTTTTCGACTTAAAGAGGGATGAAAAAGATTAGTTCCTTGGTTCTCAACACCTAGGCAAATACAACTTCCTAGACATTAAAAAACTTGTAACATGCAATACATGATTTGCCAACAATCTCATTTGAATGATTTCCAAAATAAATTGTATTTCGTGCTTCTAGTTCGGAAATCCATATCGTTTAGGCCTACCTATTTAAGCAAAATAATTAAATCTTTGTTGATACACAGTCGAGTAAGAGGTGGAGATGGGTGGTTCACCTTGATTAGGACAAGGTGGAGAGCCATTTAGTAAGGTGACTGGAGTAGGAGATAGCGCGGAGGAGTCGTCTGGAGCTGTGTTGTATATTTCCCCTTCCACTACCTCACCCCAAGCTCCAAACACCTCCGACCACCTTAGACGGCTCTCCGCCTTGTCCTAAACAATAGGGTGAACCACCCATCTCTGCCTCCTATTTGATCATGTATCAACACGATTCTTGCATAGCCATATGATGTGCATAAAATTATTTTCAACTCAGCCCAGAGTTGGAAACACTTTTGAGCTTACGGTTTTATGCGTGTTTACTATACTATTGACTCATGCTGAGGACATAGTATGCACAACCATAAACAGCAAAGTAGTGCAGAACAATGAAAACTTACCAATCTGCTGTCATTCCATCTTGACTTGTAACAGCTCGGAGAGTAACAACATATGAATGTGTCCTTTGATCGCCTTGAACTCCAACGGATTTTACAGGCAAAAATACAGCAAAAGCTTGCCAAATTGAATCATAAATACCAGCATCTTTGATGGATTGAATGAAAATTTCATCAACCTGGGCAAAACAAAGTTCATGAGGAAAAGAAAACAAGCTAAAAGGTAACATGGTTGTACTTCCTTATGTAAGAACCTCATACCTGGCGCACAATGTCCAAGGCATTGCCTTCAGTTACATCACCCAAGACTCGAACTGCAAGGCCAGGACCAGGAAATGGATGACGCTTTAAAAATGGCTCAGGAACCTTCAATATCCTCCCAAGTTGCCGAACCTTCATAAATTAGGCAAAAGAAAAGGGAAAAGTAAATTAAAAGATGGAAAAACCTTCTATAGAAGTAAATGTCATAGGGAACAAAATCAAAACCTCATCCTTGAAGAGAAGTTTAAGTGGCTCAATGAGCTTTAACTTCATGTCTTTGGGAAGTCCTCCAACATTATGATGACTTTTGATTGTGTGTGAATGGGTTCTTCCACTTCCTGGTGGAGGACACGATTCAATCACATCCGGATACAAGGTTCCTTGAACCAGAAAAGCCGGCTTCTTTCCTAATTTTTGCTCCAATTCATGAGCAAAAGCATCAAAGATGCAGATAAATTCTTTGCCTATTATCTTTCTTTTCATCTCAGGGTCTACAACTCCTTTAAGTTTACTAAGAAACTGCCCACTTGCGTCAACGCAATTAACCGGTAAATGCAGATCCCTTTCAAAGGTTTCCATCACACGTTCTCTCTCTTTATACCTGCAGGGAAATCAAGCAATGAATTATAGAAGTAAGAGGCTTATTAACAAATTGCACATTTGGCAAAAAATTATACCTTAACAAACCATTGTCAACAAAAACACAGTGAAGTCGGTACCCGATTGCTTTGTGAACAAGGGTTGCAGCAACTGTGGAATCAACACCACCGGATAGAGCGCAAATAACATGATCATCAGGAGCCACCGTGTTGTTGATCACTTTAATTTCTTCATCCATTATATCTTCCATTTTCCAACCAGCATTCACACCGCAAACATCAAACAAGAAATATCTCAGCGTATCCATCCCTTCCGGCGAATGCGTAACCTTAACAAACACAAATGAGATAATCAAGTTACCGCCTTAAAAACCACAACAAGCAGCCTCCTCACAACCAATCAAAGAACTTTGTTTTAGGATAAGTCTTCAAAGTGCCATTTCCCGGCCAGCCAACCAGACCCCAACAACCAAAGGTATTATCCCCCGAGAGAGTTGTCTCCCATGCTCTGCCGAGAGCCAACATGCCGTGAGCGGCTACCCTGAAGGACATTTTGCCACCCACCCAGGCAACATGAACGTCTCGCCCTTTGTGGGTTCTAACCCCTAACCTATGGCATATAGGTCAGGGAAGATGGTACCGCTCAACAAGCTTAAAACCAAACTCACAAAAAAAATTGACCCTGATCTGTTTGTTACTGAGAATAAATAAATGATAATATTCTTAAAAAAAAAGTAAAAAGTAAAATTTTTCTGGAAGAACAGTGCAAGATTTTACTTATATATTATAAAAAACAATCACATTCAAAATGCTGTTAAACTTTAAGACGTTTGTCCAGTACTTCATAAAAAATCGAAAAAAATACCAATAAGAAGCTTACTAAACAAAAAATAAAACCCAAAATCTCAAATTACCTCAGGATGATACTGCAACCCATAAAACTTTCGGTCTCTGTCCTCAACGGCGGCGACGGCGCCCTGTTGACTCCTAGCCACTACTTCAAACCCATCGGGCAACCTAGCAGCTTCATCACCATGACTCATCCAAACAACTTGCTTATCCCCAACCTTCTTCCCACCAAAAATACCACAATTTTTCTCAACCTCAATCTCCATCCTGCCATACTCCTGCTTCTCCCCAACCCTAACTTCCCCACCAAGTCTCTGAACAAGTAACTGAAGTCCATAGCAGATACCCAGGACAAAAACCCCATTGGACTGAGCCCAATCAACGAACCCATCAGCAAACGAAGGTGAATCATTGGAATGGACAGAGTGAGGTCCGCCGGAAAGGATAACAACTTTGGGATTGAGCGAAGTGATGGAAGATAGAGGGGAAGTGCCGGAGATACAAAGCGAGAAGACCGACAGAGCACGAATACGGCGAGTGATGAGATGGGTGTATTGAGAGCCGAAGTCGAGGATAAGGACTAAGTCAGATTTCACGGTTTTTGGGTCCATTACGGCTTTTAGGGTATGTGTGGTGGCGAATGAGGCGGCTGTAGGGTTTAAGGAGGAAGGCGGAGGGGAATTAGGGTTTAGGGAATGGCGGGAAATGGAGGCTATAAATGTATATACCTCCACTTGTAGCAAAATACTGTAACTGCTTTATTTTATTTGTTTTGGACTGAATTGAATAAATAAATTATTAAATTTGGAAGCTTTTTGGACCTTTCCCGGAAATTGGGGACACCCCACTAATTAAAATATTTATATTAATAATATATGGAAAAAAAAAAGCACTATGTGAATCTTGATTTTCGGCAAATTCGTACCTTTAAAATAGATTTGTTTTTAAAGG
This sequence comes from Kokia cookei, assembly GCA_039519145.1. Lineage (NCBI taxonomy): Eukaryota > Viridiplantae > Streptophyta > Magnoliopsida > Malvales > Malvaceae > Kokia > Kokia cookei. Next base: position 35,683,567 of record CM076900.1, on the reverse strand, counting down.
TTAGACATCAAATTATTAATAATTTTATATTTTAATAATTCAACTTTAAAAAATTACAAAATGATCATTGAATTATTCAAAAATTTTTATTTGAGTCACTCAACTATTAAAATCAATGTTATACAATTTTTTTTTGTTTGCACCGCATTTTACAGCAATCAAGAGCTCTTTTTTTTCTTCTACATAGGGGTGAATGCAAAAGGGGCAGATCAAATGGAAAATTGGAATTTAGCCCCCTTAAAAATCATTAAATTATAAATTTATATATATGGTAAAATTGTACTTTGGCCCCTAAAAAAATAATGAAATCATAAACTAATAAATGGCAAAATTATATTTTGACCTCTCAAAAATTTATAATTTATTTTTGGCCCCTCTTAAAAAAATTTCTAGATTCGCCTTTGCTTTTACAGTTTAGTTTTTTTTTTACATGAAATAATTTTGAACGTCACGAATCTGCAATCTAAAATCCAAATAAATTTATTCTCCAATCTATGACACTAATCGTTAGATCGACTGGATCTAAACTATGTTCTTTTACTTGTTGATATCCATCGACTATCATATTGATCATCAAATCGTCACTTGAAACTTGCTAACCGGATTTTTTTTGAAAAGAAAAATAACCCGGTGATTTAAATAAAATCTTCCAAATAATTTAATAATTAAATAAAAATTTTAAAATAATTCAATGATCATTTTATAATTTTTTAAAATTAAGATTTTATATTAAATGAATGATTGAAGTACCTTTTAAACTTCATATTAAATAACAAATTTAGCCTCCTTTTTATTAATCGAACAATATCGGAGAATAACTTTCTTTAGAATTAATGTGACGTTTTTCAAATTTTCTTTTACATTCATTGATTTCTTCCCATGTTTCTTGAGATTTTAGAGAAAATTTTATCTTAAAGCTTTAATTTCTAAACTTCTAAATTTTTAAAGTTGAGTTCAACAGTTCGGAGGCAATCCTTTTTATAATATCAATTAGTCAAGTAAAAACAAGTTTTTTGTAGAATATAATTTCTTCGTCCAAGCGGTTAACAAGGATTGAACGTTATTATTTATTATTTGTCTCGTGTTTATTTAAATTACTTAGAGATGTTGTAATCTTCAAAGAATAAACATTTTTTTTATAAAATAGTTCTTAAAAGATATTTCTTGATTTATTTTTAATTAGTTTACTTTAATTAGAGAATAATAACAATGACATGTTATGAATTCTTATCGATCCATAATTTCATTATGACAAAACTGTTATGACAAAACTTGTTAGTAGTAATCCTCCACATTTAAAAAAATTTTAAATTGTCGATTGAGTATTAACTCGATTGTCATTAATATTATTTTCAATGTAGGAAAACGTGAATTCGAATGGACTGAAGCACATTATCTTCATATTTAAGGGTTGGGAAGTAATTTTAAACATCGTCTGAAAAAGAACAAATATGACAATAATATTCGTACATCGAACTAAAACTTAATCGATCATTTAAGTTTTTTTTAAATGAATAGAATGAGAAAAATTGGTTTTGGTAGAGTTTATTTATTATTATTATTTTTTTTTTTGTTCTCATGTTTTAATACATAAGTTAGTAATAAATTAATTTTAGTTGGTAATTTTCACGACTCACATTTTTTATCTATGATAAATAGAGAAAATTTTATTTATTTATTTTGAATTTTTTTTTACAGAGTTTTTATCTATACTTTTAATTTCAAATTAAAATTATACTAAATGTTTTTAATCTATTTCGTGTTTACTAGTAACTTTTTTTTTTTTTTTTTTTTGCTTTTGTCTCTTCATTAGCTTTAATTTACTTTTAGTTGGCCTGCTAATTATTGCTATGTGTAAATTATCGTTTAATTATTTAATTAAAAAATTATAATTTGATGTTTAAATTATTTAAAATTTTTTAATTTAATTTTAAATTATTAAATTTATTATTATACAATCTTTTCTGTTCATATTAATTGCATCATGGAAAGTTTTTTTTCTTCCTTTTTTATAGTTTAATTTATTTTTCATGAAATAGTTTTAAACATCATAAATATGTTAATTAAAATTTAAATTTTTTTTTTAATATCTGATACTGATCGTTAAATCAATTTGAATCTAAAATATATTTTTTTACTCGTTAATAAATACTTATCTATCATATTAATTATCGAATCATTATTTAAAACTCCCTTATCAAACTTAAATAAATTTTTTTGAATAATTCAATAATTTAAATAAAATTCCTTAAATATTTTAATAATTATTACATATATAATATATATGAAAATCCCACTGTCAGCTGAGTGTCGATTCCAGTGATCTGTCCTCCGCTTGCAAGTTGCCACCTCCACATTTTCGTTAAAGAAACATAAGCATTCAACCACCACCACCCAGATCTGTCTTCATTAAAACCTCACTGCAACTCCAAGTACTGAAGCTCTTGCAATGGCTTTCAGTTTCACCCTTCTTTCTCCTTACTACAACCATTTCTCTCTAAAAACGCGCCACCCCCACCACCGCCGCCGCCGTCTTCTTGGTGAACCTTCTTTTCGCCGGCTTCCGGCGATCGGGGTGGAAAAGTTCCACCAAATCCACTGCCAAGCCGCCCATGATAGCAAAGTCCAAGAAGAAGATTTTAGAAAGAACGAGTCAGATTTAGAAGAGAGCAATGGTAAGATTAATGAAGTTAGATTTGTGGAACCCAAGTTTAAAATGAGTTTAGCTGAGCTTTTAGATGATAGTAAAGTAGTGCCGCTTTCGGTTTATGGAGATTTAGGGGTTCAAATAACGGGGATACAACATGATTCTACGGTGGTTAGTGCTGGGGATCTGTTTGTTTGTTGTGTTGGGTCGAGAACTGATGGGCATTTGCATATAAATGAAGTTGATAAGAGAGGAGCTGTTGCTGTTATAGCAAGTAAAGAGATTAACATTGGAGATACCTTTAGATGCAAGGCATTGGTCATTGTTGAAGATACTAAATTGGTTTTGCCTTTGCTAGCTGCTTCTTTTTACAGGTACCCATCGAAGAATATGGCTGTTATTGGGATCACTGGGACCAATGGTAAAACAACCACGTCTTATTTGATAAAAGGTATGTATGAAGCTATGGGTCTTCGAATTGGGTTGCTAGGCACGGTTGCTTATTATGTATATGGGGACCATAAGTTGGAATCATCATATACGACTCCAGATGCTGTTTTAGTTCAGAATTTGATGGCTAAGATGTTGCATAATGGGTCAGAAGCACTTGTTATGGAGGCTTCTTCTCAAGGACTAGCTGTAGGGAGGTGTGATATGGTTGATTTCAATGTAGTTGTGTTTACTAATTTGACTAGTGATCATTTAGATTTTCATGTGACTGAGGAAGAGTATAGGAATGCTAAAGCAAAATTGTTCCAAATGATGGTGGATCCTGAGAGGCATAGGAAAGTTGTTAACATTGACGATCCAAATGCACAATTTTTTATTGCCCAAGGCAACCCTGAAGTTCCTTTGGTGACCTTTGCAATGGATAACAAGAATGCTGATGTTCATCCCTTGGAATTCAAGGTGTCCTTGTTTGAGACTCAGGTCTTGGTTAATACACCACGTGGGGTATTGAAGATTTCATCAGGTTTGCTTGGAAGGCATAATATATATAATATTCTTGCAGCTGTGGCTGTTGGGATTGCAGTAGGGGCTGATTCGTTGGAGGACATTGGTAGAGGGATCAAAAAGGTCGATGCTGTTCCTGGCAGGTGTGAAGTAATAGATGAAGGGCAGGCATTTGGGGTAATTGTGGACTATGCTCACACTCCTGATGCTGTTTCTAGACTGCTTGATTTTGTAAGGGAGCTTGCACCAAAGAGGATTATTACTGGTAGGCTTCTCACTTTTTTGTTTTCCTTTTAACTTCTGCTTCAAACGAAAATCACTGATTGACCCAAATATGAAATTGACCCGAACAGATAAAAGTGATTATCTTTTTGTTTTGGTTTTTCGGTTAATTTCTAGCTAATTAAGTATGTTATTTGGGAGAAAGTTCTTGGTTGTGGAGGGGATAGGGACCAGGGGAAAAGACCAACGATGGCCAAAATATCAACGGATAAAAGTGAAGTGACGATTCTTACATCTGATAATCCAAGGAGTGAAGATCCACGTAAGTATAAGAAAACAGTAAATCATCACGAGTTATTGAGAAACATTGAGGCTAATTACTTACATGTTTCCTTCTTTAATCAGTGGACATCTTGGATGACATGTTAGCCGGTGTAGGACGGACCATGCAGGATTATTTGAAATATGAAGAAAATGGTTACTATCCTCCTCTACCAAATGGTCATCAACTTTTTGTGCATAGTACAAGGCGAGTGGCTATACGTAGTGCCATCGCAATGGGCAAAGAAGGCGATATGATTGTAAGTTTTCTGAAGCTTGGATGTTCTTTTCTGACCTTGTGTAATTGCATTCCTCATTACAAAAGAGTTGCACATTACCTCTCTCTATATATAATACTAGTAACACACTAGAAGGAAATTTTTAAAAAATTTGAGTGCCAAAACACTTTTAATCTGTTGCAGGTGATTGCTGGTAAAGGCCATGAAACATATCTAATTCAAGGTGACAAACAAAAGTTTTTTGATGATCGTGAGGAATGCCGAGATGCGTTGAAATATGTTAATGTACTTCCCAAGGCGGATAAACACCTGTGAATTCACATGGCGGTAGCGTTCATCTTCGTGTAGAGGGTTTTTTGGTGGAGAGAGTTGGCATTGCAAACAAGTGAATGAGAGGCATCGGAAGAAAGTGGAGAGAAAGACTGAAGTAGGTTTGGTAACACTGAACGCATCGATAGTTGGTAATGTGGCTGATAATAAGGTTGAACAAAGATTGTTCCAAACAAGAACTGTTTCAAACTTTAGCTGTTCTTAACAAGAGTTCTCTTATAGCAGCTACATTGAAGGTCAGTTATTCTAACTAAAGCCTAGTTTTAAACTAATAACTATTCTTGAGCAACAATTATTTTAAATAACAACTATTCTACATAAGAGTTGTTGTTCTAAGAGAGATATTAAGTGAAAAGATAATACTACGTTTGACTAAGGAGTGAATTCTATAGGAAAACTTAATGGACGAAACACCATCATTTAGTTCTATCATCACATCACCTTCTAGAATCTCAATATCAACATCTCCTTGAACGAGATGTGCTCCCCCTCTGAGGAGAAAATTTCATGTATAAAAATTATATATAAAGAAAAATATATCAAGAAGCATTAGTTGATGTTTTTTAAGAAATAAAATATACTAAACACAACGATAAATAAAAAATATATTCTTATTATATAATTATATAATTATTAATTTATTTATATAAATAAAGGAGTTATTAATTTAAAATATTTTTAATGTAATGATATACATTATATTTCTATTATATAATTACATGTTTATTATTTTATTTATATAAATAAAGGAGTTATTAATTAAAAAGATGAGTAAAAAAAAAAAATTAAAAATAATATATTTATTAATTAAAAACAATAATTAAAAAAAAAAGAAGAAGCTTGAAGCAACCTGAAATAAAAAAAATACAAATGTGCTTAAAAGAGGAATTAAACTTGGAACTTAAGAATGAAATCATTATTATTTGACTATTTAACCAAATGAGCTGATATGTAAAAAAAACGAGTTTTGTAGAAAACATTTTTCAGAAAGTGTTTTTCCCAAGATGCGTTTTCGATTTTTCTCTCAAGAAACGGCCTATCTCTCTAAATTTCAGAAAAAGCGACTTAAAACCCTCATTTCGTTTTAAAATCGACATATTTACCTAATTAAACCTATATATAAATACATATTAAAAAAATATAAAAGTTTAATCCTACTTGAACTCTTTAATCTAACAAAAATGCTCAAAATAGATCCTTATCCATCCACTTTATTCTTTGGCCCAAAACTTTCATTGTAGTTCAATTTCTTACTCTTTTTTACTAGTAACATCTGTTCATGCTTTCTTAACCTTTTGACAATGCACACACACCTTGCATACACAGGCACTGGAACTTGAGACTCCTATGATGAACATCATCCTCACTCATTAGGTTCTTCTTTAATGATAAGTTAAATAGGGGCATTATATATTATCTTGGACAATTTAAGGATGTTATTACCAATAATAAAAGAAAGGGTGAACATAAAAAGTACACTGGTCCATGCTTGGCTACTAATCCAATTGACAGGTGTTGACTATGTAAGAAGAACTGGGCCAAGAATCGCAAAAGAGTAGCAAAATGTGTGTTTGGTTTTGGTCACAAAACTTGTGGTGGAAATAAAGACGAGTACTATTTGGTGACAGATAATACTAATGAGTATGTCTTAAACCCTAAATCAGGAACTTTATGCCATGTTGTGCTTTGGAAAAAGCCATTATGGAACATTTTTGCTCATGATGTAAACATAAAATTATCACAAAAGCTATTAGTTCAAAGCCAAAAGACAATTGATGGTCATGGAGCTAATGTTCATATAGCACATGGATGTGGCATTACACTTCAATTTATGCACAATGTCATAATTCACAACATTCATGTACATCACATTGTTGAAAATCACGGTGGCCTAATTAGATACTCTGAAGATCACTATAGTTATTTCTATTTTTGGATTGTTAAATGTACGACTTGATCATATTTCAATGTCTGAATGCCAAGGCAAACTTATTGATGCAACACAAGGTTCCATTGCCATTTCACCCATTACAATAAGGTAAGTTTTACCTTAAAATAGTCAACAACCTACACATTTTGTCATCTAATTTCAACTAAACATTTTTCGAATTTTCTTTCAAGTAATGTTATTGGGTGTAAGTGACATTTACGCTAAAGATCAATACTTTCAAATCACAATTACATTCAATCATTTTAGTAAAGAATTGATACAAAGAATGTCTAGATGTCAATAAAAATTCTTTCATGCTGTCAATAATGACTCCACTCGTTGAAATATTCCATTGGTGGTAGCACGCATCCCATCATTATTAGCCACGGAAAGAAGTTCATTGCTCCATATGACCCTCTAGCCAAAGAGGTAAATAAAAAATATTATTAAAGAATTGATAACTTTCTATAAATTTGTAATTGCAATAAACATGATCCAACTAGAATGTATCTTTTGGTTATACCATTAATTTTTTTTTTTTGTTACAATTTTTGTAGTTAACCAATAGAAACTATGCATCAGAGTCAAAATTGAGGAATTGGGTACGGAGATAAAGAGACTTATTCATGAATGAAGCTTTCTTCAAAACTTCAGGGTCACCTTCACCTCCTCATTTGAAATTTAGCAAGAAGTTTTGAAGAAAACTCCATTGTGAACAAGTCTTAATATGATCTTATTTGTTAGGATTATTTATTCTTTATTGTCCTTATGATTTCTCCGACCATCGATGTTTGGTCCAACAAAAATGCACTCTCAAACAGGTTTTTTATTGAACAAAATATAAGTGTTAACTCTTCTACCATCTAACTAAACAAGCCTAAAGTATATTGGTTTGCTAAAATATATATCAATTACAATCAAATTCCCACCAAATAGTTTTCTAAAAAAGACTACAAATATCCTAATAAAGACAAGATTAGACGATGAGATCTAGAAGATATTCTTTAATCAATTCGATCTAATTTCGATAAAAAAGAAATTCAAATTTCAAAATATACTAACCGCAGGTAAACGCGTCCATCCAAAAACATCCTTAGAAGGTAACCAAAGCAAAATTCTCTTGTTAAGGGAAAAATCCTTGCATACTTGGCAATCATCAATATGAATTATCCATTTATTTCACACAAAAAACTGTAAAATGGGATTAATGGGACTATTCATGGTAAGCAAATCTTGTAATTCATAACATATCAAAAGACAACAAAAAGCCAACTATTTTGCTTTGATTACCTTCTAATTATACCTTTCTACTTGTTTTAAATTCTCTGTTTCATCTCTTCTTTGTATTGAGTTCTGTTGTGGACCTTTTTGTAAAAGTTCATTTGATTAAAATATTTTTTTTTTTGGATCTTCTTGATAAGCATCAATGGGAGAATTGGGATTTCAACAAAGGTGGGAGTTATGTAGGAACGAAGACAACGGCCTCGATTCTTCGTTCAACGATATGAAATCGATTGGGAATGCCAAGAAATGTAGAACCAGGGAAGGAGTTGATTTAAATAGGAATGAAACAAGTGTTCATCTTGCTGATCCATTGGATGAACTTAAAAACTTGATGGAATCTTTGTTGAAGGATCTTAAAGTTACAAAACAAGATTTAATGAAATGGATGTTGGAGGAAATGCAGAAATTGATATCAGATTATACTCGTCCCGAACCGAAGAGGCAAAAACGGGGTCACGGAGGAACGAAAAAGGCTAAGAAAATGGAAGATCAACACAAAGAACATCCGAATAACACAGAGAAAAGTATCCAAGTCCAACACCGCATGAACTTATCGGGAGATCGAGTCGAGTCTGGACAAGTAAACGAGTTGCAGGGTCATAAGAGTTTTATATTGGCAATAGAAGCTCAAAAAGGCACTACGAAAGGCAAAAAGGCGGTTGATCGCAACGATTGCCACCATCAAGTAGCTGAAGATCAAGGCAAAATGACCAGTACTAATGGAGACAAGTTCGGATCATCAGTTGCTCGGAATTTCCTACATAGTCTTTCAGGTCAACCAACTGAGCCCATTGTTGCAAATCAAGGGCTTGATGCTTCTTCATTCTATAACTACATTTCACCTAATCAAGGATCATTTCAAGCATTAATGGGGTCCAAAAATATGGGTTCCATTAATCAAAGTAGTCCCTCAAGTTCAAGTATTGGAAGTGGATTTGGAGTCCCATTTCATCAAGCCATTGGTGTTGCTGGTTCAAGCATGAATCCACAGTATGTTACAAAGGATAATGGGAAAGCAGTGAGCTTGATGATGAACAATGGAGGAGGAAGCTATAATTTATCACAGCTTATTGCATCAAACAATCACCATTGCTTCATGTCATATCAGATGCAAAACATCAAAGATGGTAATCTTTTCAGACAATAGTTCAACAGCAACAACATTGATTTTCTGGTCTTTTTCTTTTAGGTATTCCATTACTATAGTTCAATTTGATTAGATTCTTGAAATGGTTCTTTGTAATTGGATGTCAATGGCAAATCTTTAATTTTCAATAATAATAATAATACAATATATAATGAATAATTTTTGCACATATTCTCTTATCTAAAATAGATACTATATGGATAAATGCATTTGGTAGGTCTCTCTATTACAAGGATTGGATCAATTTACTCTTTATACGATTAAATTTTTTTTTACTCTCTATACGATTAAAAAAAATCAAATAAGGTTAAATTTTAAAAGAATGTGATAATGCACTACTGCTGGAATTACTTTTGGCTGGTGGGGGAGACAATAATAGTTTGGTAGAGTTACCTTTGCTGCATCAAATCTTGAGAAGGAGTTGGAGAGTAAGGATTCATCATATTCCATGACTTCATAATAGGCAAGGGCAGATACTGGGGACTATCAGGGGCTTCGCCTCTCTCCTAAAATGTGAAATTTTCTATTTCAGCATTTTAAAATTTTAAAAATTTTAAATTAATAAAAGTAAAGTTACACTTTACCCCCCTAAAAATTATAAAAGTTTGATTTAATTCTTTAAAAATTATAAAGATAGAGAATTTAATTTCGACTCCTGGAAATTTTTCCTAGTTTCGCTCCTGATAATAGGGTTGCCGATCATATAGCTAAATATTCTACTTCCAAAATTTCAAGTTTGCAAGTCCACGACGATCTCCGGATATGGTGAAAAGTTTACTGTTAGCTAATCTAGTTCGGTTGATGTCAGGTTAAGACTTAATCGATTGATGTTTGGACATTTTGTTTGGAGTTGAATTGTAAATGAAAAAAAATCATGTCATTTTTTTAACCAATAATTATTAATTATATTTCAATTCAACTTTATTTAATTCTTTTTAATAGTAACAAGATTAAATTGATTCATTTAAGATTAATTTAATATAGTTACTATAATAGAGGGATTTTCTAAAGACATTCATCAAACTTTTTGTGCTCAAATCTCCGATAGGTACTATTCATGAGAAGATTAAAAAGGAAGAAAATATCCATTTATTAAATTTGTTTGTTCAAAAAATATTGTCGATATTTTAAAATGGTAGTTTAATTATTAACATCGTTAATATTTTCCGTT